>SSNS01000018.1:3661169-4074925 GCA_006937985.1 Aphyosemion australe
TATACACATCTCACAAACCGCCTCACCTGATTCCCTTTGATGTAAAGGAGCTGCAGCTGCACTCGGAATTCCCCTGGATGATGGAGCTCTTCATCTCATCTCTAAGAAGCTCCTTCCAGATGCTTGTATTTGGGATATTTTACTTTTGGTGATCCAACCCAGAAGTGAGGGTGGGAATGTAGATGGACCAATAAATCAAGAGCATTTTTCTTCTTTTATTCTTTAACAACAGACTGGAGCATCAGCTACAACTGCAAAGCCCTAAACCACTGGCTCATCTTTTACACCATCCAATCCTCACTTGTGACCTAGACACCCAGATTAATGAACTATTTGAGGATGTGCAAAAAGCACAGATGAGATGAGATCTTGAGGTTCTTCGCTGTGACTACGTAATGAGATCCTGTCCATGAATGCCACACAAACAGGATACACCCTGGAGGAATCAACCCAAACCAGTAAGAACTTGAATTTGTACAGAAAATGTAGACGTAGCTCTTGCATTGGCTGTATAGAGCCTAAATAACTCTAGAAGTCACCTCATTCCACTAAAAATGCCTGGGTGGAAACCATCTCAAGCACCAAACTCCTGTGACACCCTCAGCAACTCATTTTGATGATTTATGATACTCTCAACTGATGAACAGAACTGAAGAAGCATTTTATGACATAACAACATATTAACAACACAATCAGAGTTCATGCGCTTTTATTTTGATCACCAAATCACATTCCAGGTGAGCTAGACAAAGCACTTTAAAGTTAGTAAACATAAATATACAGTAACGGTTCTGTAGGGATGTTTAGCATTTTTGCGGGTGTACAGTTCAGCGACCGAGGGAAAGAGATTTCTATTCATCACCGAAGAGGAAAAGCATCAATAATAACAACATGAGTGCATGAAAGTGTTACTTTTTCATTTCAAGTATTCCACTTCCAGGTCTGCGCCGCTTCGCACTGCAGATGTTACAGAACTGCACTCCGGGAATCTGGAAACGGGAACAAAGTGGAGGATTTCTGATTAAATAACACCAAAGATGAGAAAGAACTTGAGGTGTTTTAACGCAGACGTACTATTCCTGAAGATGGCAAACACTCCTTGTGAAACATGTGTCTGCAGTGAAACACCACCACGCTGAAAGGCTGGGCCATATCTGAAACATACATGAAGCTGCTGATAATAAAGTAAACGTTTGTTTAAAAAAAGCACGGATCAACGACATCATCAACCCACCTGATGGTAATATAGTACCATGACACGACTCACAAATGTTCCCCTCTGAAAGAGTAAACAGAAACAACACATTTAGGGGTTCCTCTGCATCGTTTCAACACAAACTACCAATAAAATCTGCTCCCACCGTCAACCCGGACTCCTCTCATCTGGGTTCGATGCATCTTCTGGAGCAAGGAGAGGGAGTCGGCCACCAGGATCTTCTTACACCCTTCCCTTAAAAGAATCTAAGTGACGAGAAATAAAAGCGGGTAATTAAACAAGGGAGCCAGAAGGTTTTATGCCATATAAACTGTGTTATAACTCTTTGAAAAGCAGAACTTTATGAACTAATTACAGGTTTTTACAAGAAGGGTATAAAACAAATGAGTCAACATGGAGAAAAGGGTTTATTAAGCTCCTGGTGTGTCATTTCATCTTTAATCTGCAACATGCAGACATTTAAATAAATAGTTTTTCTTTGAGAGACGCCAGCTGACCTGCAGGTTGTAGTCATGGAGGATTTTCACCAGCGAGTCCCTGAGGTTTGGGATCTCCATCCCCTCCTTGATCCGATAGATGAGCAGAATCGGATCAACGTGCGTTCCGATATTATTCAGAAGGCCCGTGATGAACGCTGGGTCCAGTTTAATAGAAGGAGGCATGAAGTGAGTTAAAGATAATGAGATAAACGTTCAGAGTGAAGGGGCGTCTTACGCGGCTTATCAATGGAGTATGAGATGAGGTCCTCCCACAGCTCTGCGTCGTCCTGCTCTTTAGCGAACTCGATGGCTTTGTCCACATCCTCCAGCTCCTCCATGATCATCTGCAGGGCTCGTCTACAGTTTCCCATCCTGCCTGGAGGACAAACAACATCAAAAATCTGGATTAGTGTCTCACGTTTCCAGTAATAGACGCGTTTGTCTCTAAATACTTACTTAGCAGGAAGACCGTCTCTTCCACAAAGTTCCTCTGCTGACAAATCTCAAGAGCCTGGATGAAAGCCACAAAGTTCAAGTAAGAAGAAATGACAGAAGCTCGGTTGGTTTTTAATTCTGGTGGCAGGAAGGCGCGGCACCTTTTCCAGAGGGCAGTGAGTGCTGTCCCTCAGAAAAGGCAGGAGGTTCGGTCGGTCGTATTCGGCGTACAGGCCGATCTGCTTCTCGTGGTACTTCTGGCCTTTGTGGTGATCCCTCTTGAAAAGTTTATGGAGATACTAGGAGAGAAAAAGGCTTGTCCATTAGGCTGCACCAATGAATTTAAACGAACCCCTAAAACATCAAACTCACCACATGTAGCAACTCGGGTCGACCATCTAGTTCCTCCACCACCCTGTCCATCTGTTAGAAGAGCCAAGGACATCAGCTAGCAGCAACGTTTTCATCAGAATATTCAAAACGGTCAAATTTACTCACAGAAATCTTGTCTTCATTGTCGAGAAGCATGTCAACAGCTTTCTAATAAAAAGCACACAGTTTATTACATTAAAGGTCTTTAGGAAGACTAACAGGTATTAAATAGGTTGTTTTACCTCCTTATCAAAGTCCATCAGGAGGACGATCTTGTCCTCTATGGAGGAGAAAAGGTTGTGTTTGTGGATCAGCTGGTAGACGTCTTTGTGCCTCAGCCTCAGGTAGATCTCTAAAGCTCTGTCGTAGCGCTGGTCGTACGTGTACCTGAGACAGCATCGAGTCCTTTTTAGTAACTCAACAAGAAGCCAAGATGAAAGTGAGCATTGAGGCGACTCACAGCTCAGCCAGCGTGGTGAGCAGCGTGCTGTTGGTGGGATCCTTCTTCAGGTGATCAGTAACAGCCTGGACGACGGCCATGTTGTTGTACAGTTCTCCAGGCCACTCCCGGATCAGCGTGGCAAAACCCTTCAGGGAAATAAGAAAATAATAAAGATGAAACTGTGATATGTGCATTTTTATAAATGACTACATCACAACTAGTGGGTACGAAATTTAGTGGCAAATTTTCAGCCAGAAGTAGCCGATGGCGGGGACCCTTGGCGGTCTGATCCTCGGCTACAGAAGCTGGCTCTACATCGAGGAGAGTTAGTTCAGGTGGCTCGGGAATCTGGTTAGGATGCCTCCTGGATGCCTCCCTGGTGAGGTTTTCTGGGCACGTCCAACCGGGAGGAGACCCAAGGGAAGACCCAGGACACGCTGGAGGGACTATGTTTCTCGGCTGGCCAGGGAACGCCTTGGAATTCCCTCGGAGGAGCTGGCCCAAGTGGCTGGGGAGAGGGAAGAATGGGCCTCTCTGCTTAGGCTGCTGCCCCCACGAACCAAACCCCGGATAAGTGGAGATGGATGGATGGGATGGAATTTTCAGCCATCTTGATCCATTTCACTTCGTCTCCCAACCAGAAAACTTCTCCTACATCTGGAAAATTCTCCAGTAGGCTCAGTGTTGATCAGGAGTGAGACTCAAGAGAAGCTAGCTGATGTTCAGAGACAGTTAATTAATGGATGGACCGATGACTGGTTTCTAAAGAACAGCAGAGCTGGATCTATCCAACATGCTGAAGTTTAAAAAAGATTCTGAACAAGCTCATTTTTGCCAGGACTTGTTGATTTTCTCATGCCAAGACAGGACGAGTATTCAGAGCTTTACCTGGCAACTAATTAACAAGCTAACAGTAGCTAAATGATTATTAAGCTATAACCAGGTTACAGAATGAACTTTAGTTGATTATTGCCATCATCAAACAGGAGCTCATTTGGCCGCTGTGCTGTTTAGTTCTGGTCCCCGTGCAGCTGTGTGTTAAACACTGATCATCAGGCTTTAATGACAAATATTGGATCAAATTTCAGCTATAATGCTTTTTGTTATTTATCTTCATGGAATAAAGGTTAAGGAGCCAATGACTAAGAAGCACCATTAAATTAGGTTCTAGTGTTCATCTACAGAGTAATTCAGTGGCTAAAGGTGGATTGTAAGATACTGCACAAAATGTTGCATTTCACTAAAATCAATACTGCCATATTGATTTTACAATTTATTGCCTGTGCCTACCTGCCTGCGTTTTAAAAACAAAACAAAAAAAAAAGGTTATGACAAGTCAAAGTACCTCATAGTCAGATTTTAGAAACTCATGCAGGATCATCTCATAGATGGCCGGTCTGAGACGCAGATCTCCTCGTGGTAAATACTGACTGATCGCCTGTGATTAGAGAAACCAGAGAAATATTCTGACATCTGGTGGCAGTTTCACAACCACAGTGACGTTTTTTAACCATAACAACGTATAAAAAATCTGTCCACCTTCAGCTGGCCGATGGTCTTAAACCTGTAGACTTCGTTCTCCCACAGCTCCATGTTCTTTCCTAGAACCTTTTGACATTTCCTGCAGTGAAGAAAAAAAAACTTTTAATAATTCAGGCTTTGTGTATGTTTGTCAAAAATGTGATCCACAAATCCACATTAGAGTGGAAGTTTGTGAACATTTGCATTAAAGGGATACTATGTATGAAGTTTTGGCTTGTTTTTAGCACCCCCTAGTGTCCGTTAGTGAAACCAAAAGTGAAACTTATCTCCTCGCTGTGCATTTGTCTTTTATCACCTTAATCTAACTGCTGAAATGTCTCCTCAGCCTTCATTAGTGTCTACAGGAGCGGTTCATCACTAAATCAAACTAATCAGCTGTGTTCATGATCTAAAACATGCAGGAAACGTGCTGGAAGCAGACTGCAGCACCAGGCATGTCAGCTTCACTTTACTAAGTCCAACAGTGACCAGAGTGCCACTCTGAAGTTGCAAGAGCGGTGTTCTGAAATATGAAAAAGTTGAATATTATGGCTTTGAAGTTTTTATTATCATTTTTAACGCTTATAAGCCTTAAAACTCCTCATCATTACTGATAATCATTTCAGAGGAATTTAAGTTTTTGGAAGGTTTTACCCAAACCAGCTCCTCACCTCAGATCCTTCAAGACATTGATGAACTACATCAAACACACATTTAAACCTTTTTTACACCACCACCATGTGTGTGTTTGTGTCTTTCTGCTTGACCCAGTTTCTCTAGACATATTTATTTTATTTACGTTGAGATTTTCCTTTGCAATTTGAAACTTTCACAGCTGACATGTTTTATGTTGCAGCCAAAAAGTTGCTTCATTTCACCAAAAAGTTTAGTTTGGGTCTTTTTTCTAAAGCTAATTCTCAAACAAACTCACCATAAAGTGACAAAACTAAACACCTGAAAAAGTCGTAATAACAGTAAGATTTCCAAATAAATAACTGCACTGTGACTTCTTTAAAGTTTAGATTTTCATTGGTTTAATGCATTTTGCACGCTTATTTTTTATTTTATCTGCTTTACCTAAATTATACTTTTGGCATCCAGTCAGGGCAGCAAAGTAACCGGGCCTTTCCACTGGAAGTGTAAGCATCGCGTAACGTAGCTCGCAGTAATTAGCCACCGTTATACCAGATGTTTGCGTTTCCACCGGCCGTGAAGCGTTACGTTTTGGAGAAGCGTACCAGAATCGTACGGACGCATTGATTATGCTTTGAGTCTATCTTTTACACGCCACGCTTCCAGAACATGTCAAGCTCAGCAGTTTCGGTCAGGCCAGACAGGAAGTCAAACACGAAAGCAGTGTAAAACATCTGGAAACTTTCAAAATAAAAGTCACACGCAGATTTCCAGTTGCCTAACTAGTAGATAAAGTACACCATTTCCTGTGAAATCTTCATAGTCGAGCTAAACAAAAGAGAAAATGAACCACAGACCTTTTATGATACACGCCGTCGTTTTTCTCCTTGCAGGTCATCACGTGAACGGCCAAAATCATGCGTGGGCTTTTAATTTTGCGATCTTGTGGACCAGCTGCGTGGAACGCTTTCACTTCCGTTTTGCATCTGAAAGGCTCCCGGCGGAAAGGGAGCTCGCGGGTAAAATGTATCTAATACGTTACGCGCGGCTTACGCAGCCAGGCAGTGGTAACGCGTTTTCTACATACGTCTGAGACGTAACGTCTCCATCTCCAGCAGCTTACCTCGCAGCAGCATCGTAGTCTCTGTTCTCCACCAAATGATTGATATAAGCCATTCCGATCTTCTGAACGTCGTGCCTCTTGATGTTTTTGAAACTGATCTCTGCAGCCATCAGTGCCTCCTGTCACGTAAACCACATTAAACCCTGACATGGCATCGTAACCTTTAGCAGCGTCTAAAGGAAGTTCGACACAAACCTCATATTTCTTCTTCTCAAGCAGCCAGTCGATATGGTCGTCCTGGTCCCGCTCTTTGGCCACGACGATGTCTTTGGGACTGATGATGTAGAAGAGCGACTCTCCCTCTGAATGCTCTGTTAATGAAAATACATTTATGGTCCGGCGTGCAGCACATTACAGCTGACATTTGATAGTCAACGCGTAATAAAATCAGTCTGCGGTGAACGGCGGCGTGACATTTCTCTGAAGGGGGCGATCTGTGTTTTATGCCCTCACCGAGCCGGTAGTCTCTGCACTCGTTGTCTTGGTAGGAGCGAACTGTCAGGGCGTCTGAGGAGATCTCCTCGCAGCTCTCGGGGAGCGGCTGGATGATGTCGAGACGAGGCCGTGAGCGAAACTCCTCATCCTGCAAGCACACATAAGAGCTTCTGATTTGATTCTCAGCACTTAGAGGCTCTGCGTCCGCGCGGCGGTTACCATCTGATCAGAGTTCTCCTTCACAAAAAACAGAGTGACGAGTTGATCCGCCAGCGGCGCCAAACCGCAGATGAAAAACTCCGCCTCAAACGCAGACACTGAAACACACATGTGAAGACATGGATGAATATCAGGTGGTTTAAAGTGACAGAAGGAGATTCTTTCATACTTTTTCCTACTCTTTAGCCATCATGTTTCACATCTGATCACTTTGACATCAAAATTAGAGTCCGGACCTTTAATACAGTCTTCTTGGATGCTTTTTACATTTAAAAAAGAAGAAATTGCATCAAAATAAGGACATTATTCTGTAAAAACATGACCTTTACATGCCATATCAACCGTCTGGTGGAGAATATTGTAGTCTCTAAATCTGAATGAAATGTGTGCTGTAGGAAACAATAAAAAAAACTACTAAACTAAAAAAATTCTAAAAATATGGGGATGTTTGAAGAAAACTTTACTAATTGTCCCATGTTATTATCTTTCCATTAATATTATTTACAAGCTGCAAAAAAAAAAAAAATCCATTCTCATTGCCGTTTTCTTGCTGTGGACAACAAAGGGTTAAAGGATAAACTGTTTCCTGCTGATTTATTTTTTTTTTTTTACCTATTTCTACGTAGCGGCTCGGCAGATCTCTCATTTCAGTCGGTTTTCGCTCTTTCACGACACAAATCTGGAAAAAACACAAGATGACCTTTAAAACCTAAAATAAAAACTAAAAAAATAAATAAATAAACACCCGAACCTTAACAGAAGTTCCCCATCCGACTATGAGGGTGGTGTCGTCCTTCCAGCAAAGGCTGCATGGGTACATGTCAGGCCTCAGACTGGAGTTGTCCCTCAGCACGTTGGTGATCCGCTGCTTCGTGCTGATGTCGTAGATTTTGACTCCCTAAAAGAGACAAAAGGTGCGACTCTCAGTCGGTGCCGGGCGCACAGTGAGACTGGATTCATCAGGCGTCCCTCACCAAGTTGTTGGCCCAGGCGATTAGATTAGCTCTCCACTGGACGTTCGTGATTGTTCCCTCGCCTTCATGTAGGACTAAAGTCTTCCAGCGGTTTAGCCAGTTCCTCTCATACAGCAGCAGCTGGAAGAGACAAACATTTACCATCAAACCAAGAGTGCAGTACTCCAGACTGTCCTACAGAGGGCAGTAGATAAACAGCACATCACCACTGATCCAGTACAAGCTTAAGAAATTCAACCTTAAATGGCCCAAAAACCTGCTTTTCCTCCTTTTATATGGACTTAATTTCACTTCGGCGCTCTGTGGTACAAAGAGAATTAAGACAAATTGTTCATTTGACTCCAATGAAGCAAGAAAAGTTCACTGGTGGGAGAAGAAGTCATTTCAAAGCTGCGCATGGGCAAGGAAATTTGCAAGTGTGAGACAACGTGGAGGCCATGAATGAAGAGTTAAAAAGGTGCTGAAATAAAAGCAGCACAGTGTGGCTCATATGGGAGCAGACGTGTAAAAAAACGTGTTTTTGTTTAACCACGTGTGGAATTTCTGGCCACATTCCCTTCATCGTTGCTTCAAGTTGGACAAAAACATGAAAGCCCCTCCCTGCCCCCTCATGAGGGCGCGTTAACTTTACCGGAGAAGTCCCTTTAATTCAGCATTTGGGCTATGTTAATAAACAGTTTGCTCCACAAAGAGAGGACACAACAAAAGAAGCGGGGAGACAAAATTGAATTTCCTTTGACAGGATGTGGCTCCCGTTGAGGCGTATTGATTTTCATCACAGGCACCTCGCCGAGGCCTTCACAACATGGAACGCAGCGGAATCAGCGCCAATTCACACAAAATGGCAAAGTGACACTAATAATGGAGTTTAAAAGAGAAAGTTTTCCCTCACACTGCTGCAGAAACGTCCGTGCTCCTTATTTATGAGCCGTGGCGACACAGCGGCGCAGCTGATGGTGCTGCAGACGGCATAAAGGTTAAAAAAAGACAAATCTAATGTCCAGATTCATCCGAAGAGATCGCTGCGTGTGTCTGAGAACCCTAAGACTACGCACCCTCTTTATAATGGCATCTATTTGCTGCGGCTGTAAAGCATCGCTTTTCAAACGCCGTTGAGAGAATAGCACTTTGTGAAAATGGGCAGCTCGGCCGAGAGCACTCCAGCAACGAGACAGGAAACTAAGAGCCTTTCACGCTAGACAAAAGGCCCGAGTTTTGCCTTCAGCCGAGCCAAAGTGACTCCGTTTTTACAGGAATCGGTTTCACCCGGACACAATCACGAGGGAGGGGGGGGATTATTGCAGCAGGAAATTTCTGTAAATGCCCAAAAGTAAAAAAAACGACCACGGCGGTTAAAAACCTACCTTGTTGCCCCCGGTGACAAACTGTTTGTAGTTTGATCTGCTGAACTGAGGGTGTAATGCAACTGCCTGCAGAAAAAAGGAAAGCTTTTATTCCTCGACACGTTCGTAAAACACAAAGTTTGTGTGATGAAAACCTACTTTGATGGGACAGTCGAAGTTATCGTGGAAGCCCTCTCTGGTGTAGAGGCCGAACACCTGGACCTGGAGCGGAGATGAGGCAGCAGAACAGAGAACAGGTGAATACCTGAGCGTTTCTTCTTTAATTGCTGCCTCTGCAGCTCTCAGAGGCCAGCGGGGGAAAGTGAGGTCCGAAAAGACTTTGATTGGCTCCCCGGTTTCTCCTCTGGGTCACCAATTAGAGGATGAGTAGATTTTTTTTAACCCTGAAGGCTTTAAGAACAGAAGTCCTAATCTTGGACTTGACCACAGCTTTAGCTTGTACACCACAGCCACTTCTTTATCTGAAAACCCCAAAACATGGGTGAATATTTAAAAAAAAAACATCCGATCCTATCTATTCTCACATCGGTGATTAAGGATTAAGTTAGATTTCAAAGGATTAACAGTGGAGGCGACTGTAGCGTTGACTCTAATTGTCTGCTCCACTTTTTGCGCGACAAGATCTTGTTTTCTTGAGCGAAGTGGGAGGGGGGAGGGCTGTATCGTCGAGCATATCTTAGCTGCAGAATCCATGAAGGATGGTGGTAATGATGAGAGGAGACAAGATAACAGCGAGAACATGGAGAGGGTATCCACCGAGCAGCTGATGGCTGACTGACAGCTCAGCAGACGCCTTTAAAAACCCGCTCCTCAAAGCTGTTTTAGTCTCTAATGTATTTATGTGCTGATTTGGTGATAAAACTCCAGGTTAAGAAGTGGAAATTTGCTCCTAAACGCCTCAATGTCCAAGTCGTTAGCATGAAGTAAGAGCTCGATAAGTTGGGGAATTATGAAAGATGAGAAACGTGGATTGGCGGCTCGGTAACCAGCGCTGCGAGAGCAGATCTCACCTTCCCATCCTCGGAGCAGATGCCCACGTGCTCGCCGCTTTCGTCCAAACTGATCTGGTTGATCTTCACCGAGCTCTGCAGAAACACAAAACCTGTTTACTTCTTAGCAGATGCAGGCTGAACGGCATCAGATTCGTCTGCTGATGCTAATTATTGCAACACTGAGGGTTTTTATCCTGCTCAGAAGAGTTGCTGCACGTCACAAAACCAACAGCAACATGTTTTTGTTTTGTTTTTTATTCAGACAACACCTTAAAACTGTTTATTGGTCGTTTTAGGTGAGAAGCACTTGAATCAACGTTCTCAGCAGGACCTCAGCAGGTGCAGCAATGGAAAACTGCTGCCACCAAATCAGCCCTGATTACTGAGTTTTGACTTGCAAATTAAATTATGGCTCAAAGTTTATTCTCTCCAGTTTTATACATTTAAAAATGCACCTTTTTATTATTTACTTACTTTAAAAATTCAGTGATTTTAATTTAAAAAAAGGATTTTATCCATTTTTGCAAATTAACTTTGTGTTTTCTGTGTTGCAAACTTTCTCTAAACTTCACTAAAAGCAGCATTAAAGTAACACAGAACAGTTTCCTGCTCCTCCGCCCTACTGGTTGAAAGCGGAATTACAACTACCGTAAACAACCCTGCAGCAGCCTGCTATAGCTAGCGCTAACAACGAGCTAACACTAACATGGTCACAAGCTTTGGGTAGTGACCGAAAGAATCACGGATACAAGCGGCCGAAATGAGTTTTCTCCACAGGATGTCTGGGCTCTCCCATAGACATAGGGTGAGAAGCTCAGTCATCCGGGAGGGGCTCGGAGTAGACCCACTGCTCCTCCACATCGAGAGGAGCCAGTTGAGGTGGCTCGAACATCTGGTTAGGATGCCTCCTGGACACCTCCCAAGTGAGGTTTTCCAGGCATGTCCAACCAGAAGGAGACCCAAGGGAAGACCCAGGACACGCTGGAGGGACTATGTCTCTCGGCTGGCCAGGGAACACCTTGGGATTCCCCCAGAAGAGCTGGCCCAAGTGGCTGGGGAGAGGGAAGTCTGGGCCTCTCTGCTTAGGCTGCTGCCCCCACGACCCGACCCCAGATAAGCGGATGAAAACGGATGGATGCTGCAGAAATTGGCATCAGCCCCCAAAAAACAGAATCGGTGCATCTCTGTTTGAAATGCTTTTATAAAACATCTATGACCATCAGCTTATATCTAACGGTTTTGTTACGTAGCTGCTGAAGACGTACCTGCAGTATTTCAAAAACCTAAATGCAACAGTTTGTCTCTGACCAATGAAACTGATCCAAGAACAAATGACTTTCTGCAGACTGGAAATGTAAATTAAAATATTATATGTCATTGAACGTGTGGAGACGAGCCATGAGAGGTACATCTTGTGCTCATTCTGTTCGTTTTTCTCATGCGGAAAAAGGTGCATTACTTACAATTTCAAACTTCTGTGTGACATTTCCCTGAATGTCCAGCAGGAAAACTTTCCCAAAATGAGTTCCCAGGGCGAGAAACTGAAAAGACACAAAGATAAATGAAACCAGAAGACGTTTGAAATCAAATGTAAGAAATAAAATAACTCATGAAGACGGTGGGAGAGGATAAAAAGAAAAAAAAAAGATATTTCCTGGAACACGGACAGAGTGGGGATTGGGTGGGCTTGGAGGCAAAACTGTGAAATTGCAGGAGGTGCAAAAGCCCTATTTATTAAAGCAGACAGTGTGAAATGGCATTTTTTTCTCTCTCAAATTAAAACGCTTAAGCATAATAAATGCACTCCACATCCCAGTTCCTCCTGTCCTCCCATTGGAAGCCTCCTTTCCCAACACGGAGCTCTTATTTCTGCAGAGCAGCAACTGGTTTCTGCGTTTGTGCTTCAGAAGTTCGTGTGTGTGTGTGTGTGTGTCCACAGGGACAAAAACATTATAGAAACTGGGGGCTCCTAGCATTAGATTAAGTGTGTGTTCCTCCTCCCCCTAATCCCCCCCGTCCCTCCTCGACCAGCATGTGGCTGTGCGGCGAGCCCACCATGCTCCAGTGCGGTCTATAATGAAATGCTTATATTTACAGGCACAGCTGAGCGTGTCAGACAGAGGCCCCAGCAATCTCCCCAAAATAAAATAACCCAAAATAAATAAATAAAGGGTTCGAGCTCGTGAGGCGGAGCGACTTTTAAAAGGGATTTATCAGGATGGAATTGTTCAAATGAAATTCCGATTCAGACACTTTAAAATATGAGGCAACAGAAGGGCTGCGTGTTGCTGCTGCCGGCGGCGGCGTGGAGGTTGTAGGAGTTTGTCACGGCGGTGGGGGGTGGGGGTGTGACCACACATGTAGCTGGGTGGCTGAAGGTAAACAGAAATTACAGAAAAACAGTCGGATCGGATTTATAATTTGAGGAAAAGCAGCTTCTCTCTGTGTGTGTAGGTTTTAAGATCAGGAGGGAAAAAAGAAAAGAAAAATCCCCAAAGAACAAAATAAATAAATGAAAATCAATTGTGCTTAATAAAACATCAGGTGAGGAGACGTAACTGGGTATGACTTTTGCTCTGCTCAGGCGTGCAAGTGTGCTGCTGGTGCCACGACGATTAAACGTCACGCTGAGAGCAGCCCTCTTAAAAATATCCAGCAAACAGGAGAGAAAAAACCCGTAAGAGTGGGAATAAAAAGAGGAAAAGACAATAGTGCTTTCTGATGCACCTCCCTGAGAGAGGGGAAAAGCAGGAAGGTGAGAAAAGAATGGGCTGCCTTAACAGATTGAGCAGAAGGAATGAAAACCAGCTTTGAAGATGACATCTCTCTGAAACTCCCTGGTGGCTGGTGGATTAGCACCTTTACCTTGTCATGGACGGTCATACAGCTGGCCGCGTCGCTCACGAGGATCTCCGTCACGCTGTTGGAGAGCCTCTCGTACTTCAGCTTGGGCTCCTCCTCGCTGTCCTCCTCCTGGAGGAGACAGGAGATGGGCTCTCACCACAACACTCCTTCAAGGTGGTCATTACAAGTGTCACCTCTAAAAGTTTAGAAAGCTAAAATCATCCACGCAGTGGGCTGGAACACACTAAATGTCCTCCTTTTGTGCTGCTTTTAGATGATTTTTGCTAAATTGTCATTATTTTACATTATTTGCATGAAAAAAAATCTCATTTATGACAACAAAAAAGAAACTTTATGATTCAAGCATAAGAAGAAAACAATTTTTATCTTTATGTTTATTGTCACAAATAAAAGTCTCATTGACATTTTTTGAGGCCTAGTAGAAATTGTTTTTGCATGAATTCCTTTCACATGTGCAATCAGATTCATCTCAGTGCACGCTTCATAAGATGCAGGGACAAGTGGTTAACCTGTCAGTTTAAGGGTTAATCCTGAAACTGTAATTAGATCCAAATTTAATGAGATTAAATGTAAAAAAAAACCTCACACTAAAACAATTCACACATTTCTAAAGGGTTCGTAAATTTCTAGACTTCCTTGAAGACGTTTTTCTTTTGCTCTGTAGAAATGTCTCCATTATTTGTTTTAAGCTGAGATAAAAGGTTGAAAGTTAACCAGTTAACCTGTTTCTAACCTGCTATCAGCACCATACCCTCGATAGTAATAAATAAAACCTGCCAGGTGCCTAAAAGGGTATTTAAGCCACATAGAGGTACGTTTAAGAGTAAAAATCATAAATCTTACCCATTGTAGATCACTTCCTGAACAGCCTCTGTTCAGAGAAATAGTAACTATGTTCTATTTCATTTCATTACGTTTATTTAATAGGGACAGATATAGAACATAGACAAACTGTAAAACTGCAGCCCCGTGTTTGTAGCTAAATGCTTTTAGCAATAGCTAAAATGCAGCATTTGTCCCTATATGGGCTTTCTTGTTTAACGAAGCAGAAGACACTATTTAAAACAGTGAATAAAGAATTCACAACATGCTGTTAAAAAGTTATGGCAATCAGTTTTAAACACACACAGAGTGATCACAGCGAAGGGAAAGAACATATAAGCCTGTGTGTTCAGTGCTGCTGCTGGGACAGCCAGGATTTTGTTTGCATTAGCTAACTGACCAAAGTGTGTTGCTGCTTTCTTAAAGGTCCTATGTGGGAAATTCATAGAAATCATGTTAAAAAATTGCGACGCTTTAGCGCCATGCAGTTCAGAGTAAGTATTGCAGCTACGGTGGCCCACTCAAAAAGGCAGGGAGCTTTATTATGACGAAAAGAAATGATCAGCTGAGGTGAGTCAGGAACAACACTTGGAGGCTGGTGTCTAGATGTTGCGGGCGGGGTTCTCATCATATGCGGCTGCTGAGTGTCTTTTGATTTTGTTGTTTGTTATTCAAACTAACAAAGTATAGCAACGGTGTAGCAGCTAGCCTCGTCTCTTCTTAGTTGCATTGTCAGACGTCATGCTTCCACGGCGCACTGCTGCCCTCTGCTGTTTCTTTCAGGTTACAGTCATAGTGCAAACGCATAACGTGGAGCTCACATGTCCCTAAATAGCTACCGTATTTCAAGATGGAGGATGACCATGGAGCGTCGACCACAATTTATGTATTAAAAATGTAAAACTTGAAGCTGAGAGGAATATTTAGAATTGTTGTTGGTGAGAAATATTAATGAAAAAGGACAAGTTTGTGCACTGGATACACAGAATTTGGTAGAAAACAGATAAAAAATGTTACACACTGGGGCTTTAACCCTCGCATTCACTAATTTTTTCAATAAATCTGCCTCTACTATGAATAAACGAGTCGATCTCTGTGGGAAAAAAGCTCTGGGGCTCCTGTTTCAGGAACTAGAAGTGAGCCAGATCTGAAGACGGCAGGATTTGGAGTCTTTTTCCTGATATTCAGACATCTCTTCTCTAATTAGCTAACAGCAACGCGACTCTACCACTGACTCTGTTTGCTCTGCAACATTGATGTTTTATCTCCACAAATAACACAAGTCTGAAGGAGTTCTGTTGTGTGTTGGAGTTGCTAATGCTAACGGTTAGCTTCTACTAGCCGATATGTTCTCTGCTGTTTCCTGGATGCTAAACCAACAACAGCCTTCCCCGTCGTGAGTCAAGATGGGTGAGTCCATGAATGTTAAGTGACAGTGTGATGTCACACTGTCAGGCTTTACAAATCCTAGAGTTTCAACGTCTATTTTCTATAAGAAGCCAATGCAGGAGATAGGTGTAGGAGACTATTTTCATGTTCAGTCTGCATGAAAAACGCAGTGACCGACAATAACAAGTAAAAACGGTTTCTTAGTGAACTTGCGCTTTAAGGTAGCAGCTATCTGCCTTGGAGTCGGGTTCATTTATACTGAGATTTTGGCTTTTAAATTCCATCAAACTTTATTTTTCCAAATCAACTCATTGATAGCAACCAGTAGGAACAAATCAAACAATCAGGTACAGGAGTAATAAAGAAGCCTGAACGAACGTTTGCATGGGAATCAAAAGTGAATCTGTGCCAAAACAATGAAAGAGAAAAACAAAAAAATCACTTAATGTTCCTTCACCGTATTCAGCAGTAGAAACAAAGGCCGTGGTCTACTTTAGGACGCTGGTACAAAGGGAGATTATAGGACTCATTTGCATAAAAAGATGATGAAAAAGTTCAACCTTTGTCGATGTAGCTGATCCCCAGTGAAACACATGAAATTATTGTTTTCATAAAGCAAACTTAAGGTATTCTCCTGTGTTACACTTTCCGGCATGAGTCGACATTTGCAGCCGGTCACAGCTTGAATATTACTCATAATTCAGTTTATAACCAATGCTGCACAGTCTGTGGCTGCCCAGAGGGTGCATCAACTCAAAACATTGTCTGCCATTATGTGCTCCGGGCTTGGCGATAGGGGACAATAGCGTGGAAAAAATGGTATTTTCAAAAACAATCCTTTCCCACTCAACAACGCCATATCGAGGCTATTTCCTGTGTATTCTGGTTGTGAGATTTCTGATGCGAGGGCATTTGTCATGGGCTTCAGAGGCGTATCAAACAACAAAGGCAAACTTCATCCCCACGGAGAAAAAAATACCCATTTTAAAACTTTTTGCCATCTCTTGTAAGTTGTTTTTTAGTTTTCTCAACTACACAGCTGGCCTTTATGTTGTAAGCATTTATGCCATTTTCTCTGCCTAATGTCAGTTTAAATACAACAAGCTGAACCTTTCAGCGTGAGGACATCAAGGATAACATTCTGCCTCGAGCACAGAGAGGAAAGAAGGATTGCACTCGTCTGTTTCTATATCGACAAAGCAATGTTTCATCCTGCCGTCCGTCTCAAACACATCTACATTAGACCCTATTGAAACAAGTGAGATCGGATAAATGAATTTAAATCATTTTCAAAGACCAGTTAAAGAAAAAACGATCGCCTTTTACAAAAACGTTTGATCTCATGTCGAGAAACAATGAGTTTTAGCCATTTTGATCAAATGTAATCTCACAAGATATCCTGAGATTTTGCGTGATCTGTTGGAACTCAGAACTGTGAAGAACTCTCAGCTGCTATCATATGAAATTATAATGTTAAGCTCTTGATTGAGCTTTAGCTATTTTAGTGTTAGTTAAGATTATGTACTGAAACTCTCCTGTCCTCACTGTCAAAGATGAGACTCCACAACTCGCATGAAAACTTTATTTATTCTGTTTTAAAGGAATAAACGTCACACAAAACTGTACTATGGTCAGATTTTAGCGCAGCTCTTGAAAAGTCTCCAAACCAACCCAATCTGTTAGCAAAATATATCACAAGCCTCTGATTGGCTTTTAATAAAGCTTCCATGAAGCCGTCACTGGGTGTGTGTTCATTACCTTTTGGATTCAACCAAACTCACAGCTAATTGACCTTAGAACGCACTAAAATGGTTATAAACGCATCTTAAAGGGACTTGGTTTTATTTCTTCAGTTATAATAGTTCTATGGTTGACACAGAACATGTTTACGAAGATTTCTGCACAAAATCCCTCTCACATAAAACAATTTCAGCAGTTTTATTCTTGACATTTTCAGTACCTTCCAGAATGAGCCGTTTCAGGGCTCTGTCACTTTAAGAAAACAAGCGGGAGCTGGCCACGCCCACCCATCCCCCGCAGAGACTGCTATATGTTGAGAAGCTCCGATATCTGGGAGGGGCTCTGAGTAGAGTCGCTGCTGGAGGACCAGTGAGCGCCTGTTCTATTCTAATATGCCCATTTGTGACATCACAAATGGGGTCTTCTTGAAACGGGACAGCAGTAGCTAAGGAGGTAGAGTGGATTGTCCAGTAATTGAGCTTTCGCCGAGCCGAGCCCCGCCCCCCTTAGTTACTGTTGCTAAGTCCGTCAATAAGTGGGTCAAACACTGACCAGCTCGGCAGATTTCCGCAATGGAAAGAAGTAGACAGATGCGTGTCAGCGACATTTTTTGGAGCAATTTCTCCTCAATATCATCCAGATCGAGGAAAAAAGGGTTACAGTATGCAGTGGAGGGATATATTAGTGTCGGCTCCGCTGAGCGAAGCGTAGCAGGGAACAAGGAGTTGGGAGAACGGAAGAAGGCGGTGTCCGGGGACGCGTGGATCCGAGGAGCGGCGATGCGATGTCCCTGTGAGCTGTCAGATGTCAGCTGTCAGATGATCTGAGCTGCAGGCAGCTCTAACGGAGAAAAGCTCCCGGCGCTCTGCATCGCTCCAGTTTATCATCTCAGTTGAGTCTGTTTACAAAACGAAACTTTTTATGTCCGTGTTTTCATTTTCAATATAGTTCCCGGCCGGAGCTCGGCATTAATTCATCACGTGATCATGACACCACCCGCTGTTGCGCCAAGGCTTAATTTGCGTTTATAAGACACGCGGTTGAGGAAATATTACGCTGATTTGCCGGCACGGTGTGTCTTATGAAGGGTCTTGGATAGGCTGGGAGGCGGACCTCCGCCCAGCCGTGGGCGGGGGGAGCACTCATGCTTAGCTGTTGCTGGTTGAGCTCGATGAGGAGGTTCTGACCAATGACCATACACAACGAAGGAGACACGACTACTATCGAGGCTAATGCTTAGTAGTATAAATTAGGCTTAGCATCATCATCTTGTTTGAAGTCGTCGAAAATGGTAACGGTTGCTATGATGTGTGATTGGACAATAGCCGTTTTGGGGGTGGGGCCGGCGAAAGGCTAATTGGAAGGTTGCAGGTTCGATTCCGGCTCCCACCTGAGAATGCTGCTGTTGTGTCCTTGGGCAAGACACTTAACCCACTTTTCCTGCTAGTGGTGGTCGGAGGGACCGGTGGCCCCAGTGTATGGCAAGCCTCGCCTCTGTCATCATCAGCAGGGTGTGAATGTGTGTGTGAATGGGTGAATGACTGATAGTGTTGTGAAGCGCATTAGGGGGTTGTAGAACCCTAAGAAAGCGCTATACAAATACAGACCATTTGCCATTTGTTTTAGGCACATAATTCTTAAAACCACTGACTGAAAATGGATTGATGGATTTTTTTCACATTTGGAGTGATAGAGGCAGTACAGACCCACATGGTCGCACAAAAAGATGCAAAAGGCGAGTTTTGCATTATTTACCACTTTAAATGTATTTTTCGGAAATAGTTTGTTTCCCTTAAAGTAACACTAAACAGTTTCCTGCTTCTCCCTCCTACTGGTTGAAAGTGGAATTACAATTATGAGTCATTTTCAAGATTTTATTTTACTAAAACAAGTATAACTCCATTATTTCTCCACACAAGATGAATTTAGTTTTAAACGCCGACATTAAAGGTAATAAACAATTTGCATTCCTTCATGGAAGTTTGGTCGTATTAAATTTAAAAATTTCATAACAAGATTTCGATATCAGTCAGATCCTAGACTGGCACTGAAATGGCATGACTATGGAATACCAAACTGCATTAAGAAGAGATTTCTTCTAACTTCAGAGAGTAAAAATATTTCACAAACTGTTTCCCTTATTTATTTAACCAGAAACAGGATGTGCAGGGTGAACAGCTCCTTCTTATTCTTACTGGAGGAGGCTGCTAAAAAGTATCTGGAACAAAACCAAAGCAATACATAAATGAATCTACAGTAAAGATTTCTGAGTGATTATGTCCTACTATAAAACAAGAAAAACGATTTAAAAAATAAAATTACACTTTTCCCCCCAACTTTTTAGGCTTTTTTGCAAGAAGTCCAGGTGTTTAGTGCAGCTTCATCCTATCCTCCTCTTCCTATGAAGAGAATCTCTGCTTCCTGCTGGGCTGGCATGTTAGGTCATTTTTTATTTAGCTTGTGTGTGACTCTTAGAAGCACAGGTATACTGTAACATGCCAAAGTTCAGTCATAATATTGATGGATCTGGAAAGCTATCTGTAATTCATGAGTGTTTGACACATCTCACAATCTGACAAAGATCCTTCAGGGATCAAGCTGTGTTGATGTATTACATCCTTCCAGTGGGCACCGAGCTTTATTTGAGTTCAAAAATCAACCAAGCTTGACAGAACTATGCACACCCCCTGACGCTAACAATACGTTGTTGATGCTTTTCTGCATTGACATACTGGTGCAACTGCATGACATATAAGCTTGCTTTCATACAAACCCATTCTACCACTCGCTTTCTGCTGTCTCCTTTTGGAGAAAAGGAAAGAAAAACATGATGTAATGATGCGTTTCTCACCTCAGATGATTCATCTGTGAATTCTTCGCTTGGTTTCTTTTCCTGAAATAATAAAAATGTTTAGCTCCTTTAGATACTAAAGATTGCAGTGATGCAAGGTTTGAAACACTAAATGTAAACATAACATTTCTAAAGCTAGTTACACCCTAAATGTACGCATTTCACGCTACAAACGCGCTAGATAATTAATAAAATGAAATAAAAACACACCTCACAATGTTTACCAATGACTGTTTATGTATTTTAATAAAACTACCTCAAAAACACTCGAATAAATAGCTAGCAAGCTAGCTAGCTTAGGCTAGTAAAGCTTACCTGTTTTTCTACTTCCGCCATTGTGATGTTAAGCCGCGTTTTATCCGGTGGGTTTTAAATCTCACTGAGTAAGATTCATGTCAGTTTTCGGGTAAAATTTTGTTACAATTTTAAACATCCACAAAAAATTACAACAAAATCCTGTTTTTGTCGAAGCCAGCTCCTTGTTGTCGTTTGTTTCAATCACATGACTGAGTCCGAGCAGCACAGCATTATGGGTATTGGAGTTTTGATGCTTGAAGACGACGTTCATCAGAAAGTTCGCTCGTGGACACAACGACGAGAGAGGTGGATGTCGCATTTAGATTTTAATATATTTAAATTTAGCCCATAACGCTTTGAAGCATTTTTTGCTAATATTTTATGTTTTAAACTTGAGTGTTTTTAGTAAACAAGTGTCATGGAAGAATGTATTTGCGTCAAGCTACAGGTAATATTAGGGGAAAAAGCGTATTTGTTGTGTTTTTGCAAATACAGGAATGGTTGAAAATCTCATGTAGGCCTCCTTATTTAATTTCAACACATTGTTACACCCAGAATGTTATTTTCTTAAGGTTTTCATCTCTATTGTTGATTAATTTAGCTAATTGAGAGATAAACTAGGCACTAACAAAAGGGCTTAAAGAATTTGGGGTGTTGTGCCTAGATGTGTACCCCCACTGAAAACTGTTTCTCCACATTAGCTCGGATAGAAAGCAGAAAACAGCTCATGCTCTTTTATTATATTGATATTTTTATTAATAAATGCCAACATTTGTACATTAATAAAATACATATAAATCACAATGCAAAAAGAAACATTAAAATACACAAAACGTCCATTTGGCCTTTATATAAATAATATAAACATAAAGAGTTGATACGGTGATCAAAATTAAATAAAAACAGGACATGAAGTTGTTCATGAAATTACTCAATATGAAAATTACTCAAAGGAGAACAAAATTGCTCTAATTAAAGACTTTTCAGTGTTGTTTTTTACGTTTAAATCCTCTGAAACCTTCAACTAGGCCTGTAGTTTAAAGCCAGTTTTTATTATATCATTCCTATCTGATTATGGGATTAGAAGGAATAGAAAAGCATCACCCCAACAGTTATTAACTACATTTATAAGCTCCTATTGTGCAGAATTATTAGTTTTGATCGTTACAAGACATTGTAATTTTATGTGTATTTGCAGGTATGTTTGATTGAGGTTTGAATGAACCCTTCAGATATTGAGTCGACTCCCATGATCCTTTGTCACTCTGCTGACAGCCACAGTCCAGATGAATGCCAAAGGTATGATTTGCCTCTTCTTTATTGAGATTGTCTCACACCTCTGTCTTCCCTCATCCATCCTCAGGAGAATCCTAATGTACTGATACCAAGGGGGGGATATTTTTTTTTCTTTACAATCTGCTTAGCAATGATTTATTGATTGCTGCTTCCACCCTCACTGAGATTACCAATCCTTTTTGGGAAATCAGGTTTTCGCACCTTTCATGAGTGTGTATGTGGCGCAGGTCCCCCCGGAGACAGAGAGGAGAGAGACTGACTTTGAGGAGCAGCTGTTTGAATCTCTGCAGTGTCACTCCTCTTCTACCAGCGGTACGTCCAGTAGCTAGAGTCCCTGTGATTCTCTGCTTCTGCATAGTTTTGCAGTATTTATAGGTTAAGTGCAACCTGAGTTTGATTTGTGCTCATTCCCTTTCAAAGCATCAAATCCACGGCTCATTTTCATTCCATAAGCATGCAGGAGCCCCTCAGAGGCATCAGCATCTCTTAGACAAAAAAGGAAAATAATAATAAAAACAACCCTTGCTCACATAGGAGGAGTCGTATTAGTGGACCGAAAGCTTTGATGCTCCAGAATGTCAGCTCTGTGGATCGAGCCGGTGCACACGCACACACACACACCTGACCAATCAGAGGCGTCTATCTGTTGTGGTGGACCTGCTGGGCACCGCAGTTTACAAGCTTCAAAGAACTCCTTTTAATACACGGCTTTGATAGCCCTCAGCCTCCGCTGACCCACCGAGCGTCCACCGGGGAGCGTTTTAGCGTGAGTGCAGCAGAGAGCCAAAACTCTTCATCATATTAACAAGCTATAAAAACAGGATAAATCATATCTTATGAAGTTTGGTTATTTTCACCACTCACCTGCTCTTTTAAGATGTTTAGAAGTTTAGATTTAAAATAGATTTTTAATGTATTTAAATGTATTAGGAAATAAGAACAGTTTGGTTAATAACCCTAAGGGGGAGACAAACCATCATCTACCAAGTTATATTAAACACCAGCATCTCTGTGTGCTGCTAATTCACTCGCATATAAAATCACTTGGATGTTGCTTATATTTGTATATGCCAGTCACACTCATTAGCTCTTTAAATAAATTCACATTTATTTATTTAGAAATATTTAAAAATAGACAACAAAGGCATATCTTTACAGATGAAATGAAATATTAAAAAGTGTAGCTGCTTATTAGGAGTAAAGAAATAAAAGAAATCTGCAATTGATCATTTAAATTAGCCAATATCTATATAATTTCTTCTAAAATGTATATTTATTCATCCATTTGCAAGATTATTATTGAAGATCATCTACCTGTTTATGACTTTTAGACCCAAAACTGGTACAAAACCTCCAAAAAGGATGTCAACTTTAACTTGCAAAACAGTAAATTAACTTTTAGGAGCAGAAAGCTGGAAGGATTAAATTTGTTTTTTATAAACTTCATTTTGTCCAAAGCTTATCAAGCGTTTCTAACGTTCTGGTTCAAAAACATTAACATAGTTGATTCCTGGTGGATGATTAATGTTTTAAATGAAAACAGATCTTTAATAAAGAGAAATAAACCTGCAGAATGTTGCACGATTTTAACCTGATGATGTAAGAACTGAAATAAAACATTAGAATATTAGGACATAAAAGTTTCCTCTGGTTTATTTATTATATTTTCTAAAATAATTTATAAATAATTTATTTATAAAAATTTAAAAAAAGATTCAGAATGATTAAAATTTGAGAAATGGCATATTTTAAGTGCCATTTTTCAATTAAGAGAATAAATTAATCAAATGAACTCATAATTCTAACATCCACTTTATATCCTGAGTTCATAATAAAACAGCAGCTTGAATATTTCCTGTTTTATGTTAACTTAGATGAGTTTGTGGGAATTGTTAAACAAACATTTATACCAGATTACGGTACATTACACTTCATAATAATGATAAATATTACTGATTATAATGTTTATTGTTAAAACCCTTAAATCCAACTCCCCTCTCTGTGTTGGGTCCACCAGCTCTTAGCACTGATATCTGATGACATCTGCTATCTACTAATTGTCCTGCCACTGGGGGGTATTAATGTGTGTGTGTGTGTGTGTGTGTGTGTGTGTGTAATGGAGTGCCTTTTCATGTTTCTGCAACCTGTTCCTCATCCGAGGCCACACACACACACACACACACACACACACACACACACACACACACACACACACACACACACACACACACAGAAGAAACGAGACGACCCGTTTCTGTTCTCACCAACGTTTCTGCTCAATCAGGACTTTTAGGATAACTTCAATAATCTAAAAGAATCCACTAAAACTCCACTTCTCATCATTAATTTAATGGATTTAGCAGATTTTTTAAACTTGAGTTGCATCATTAACCATAATTGCTCTTGAAATGTAATTAAAGGAAGAATCTGGTGGCTCGGTTTGAAAAGGGCCAAGCGGAGTTTTTGAAATAATTATCTGCTGCGTGAGATGGTGAGAGATGTGTCGCCCTCTTATCCCGCAGCCTCAGAGGCCAGAGGAAGATTACAGCTCTGATCTCATTCCCAGCACTTGTTTGGAGTCTGTCAGGAAGAGAAATGCCAACATTAGAGAGGTACCGCCACACTCCTGATATGATGAAATAAGGAGAAAAGGGGAAAAGGAAAAAGATGGAGGGATGGACAGAAAGGACCCTGCCCTTCTCTGAAGTGTCAGGAGCTTGTTTATTCTATTTTTCATTGCAGCTGCCGGGGCAAAGATTCCCATTTTTCCTTTCTTCTTTCCCCCCACCTCCTGACAAAAAACCACTGCTCTCATTTTTTATAGGTCTTGCAAACTCTCATGCCCCAGTGAAAATTACATTGTGAAGCGGTAGAAATTTCAGAGCTGCCTGTGCTCTCCGCTGTCCCTCTGAGCTTTCAAACAGTCAACAGACTGTGAAGAATAAATAATAAAAAACTATTGATTATTTTGATGACTGCAAGATTCAATTAGGTATTAATTTTGCCCTCCAGTGGACCTATCAAGCAGCTCAAAGGGGAGGGGGAGGGAGTGCATGCAGAGTGTGGCCGGGCTCAGACAGAGGGGAAAATGTGTTTACCTCGGCGGGCGGCGTGGGGCGGCGCATCGATGTGCGGTGTCCCACATTTAAGTGCTCCTGATGACTAGTGACATTGTTACCGGGGATATGAGTATTGACCAGTCGTATCACGTTTTTTTTTATTTAATGACAGCTTAAACTACTTGTATTGATTAACATTTTCATAGATTATCATGTGTCATATCAGAAAGGGCAGATTCTGGTGATGGGCACACTAAAAAGGCCCCTCTGGGTAACAAATCATCGACCACCGTGATTGACGCAGGGGGCTGATGATGGGTGCAGGGGTAAGATAAGATTAGACATCCCCTCTCTCTCTCTCCCTCTCTCTCCTCCATGCTGGTCACCTGTCCTCAGCTCAGACGTATTCAGGTTGATTCATAAATAAGAAAGGGGGCCGTAGTCCTGCCGCTCTGTTCCTGCGCCTCAGAGCCCGAGGTGGGGTGAACGCTGTCTGAGGAGCTTTCCAGTCAGAGGACACGAGGGGGAAGAGACAGAGGGAGAGAGAAAAGGGAGGAGGTGACATCTCCAGGGCTTTGCTGTGGAAGTTACCTCAGGCTCGAACCTGTGGTGGCTCTTTAAACAGACACAAGGTCGAGGAAGCTGCCTCTGCTTCAGAGGGACGTGTGTTTTAGTGGTGGCATGTTTTAGCTGCAGCGTTCCTGCAGCCTCCTAAAATCCAACTTTTTTCTTTTGGAGCTTGCGGAGGTAAGAGCAATTCTTATGCGGAAAGTTTCAAACTGTTTATTATAGGGGCTTAAATCTTTCATTAATCCTTGTATTTAAGAGTGATTGTATTTATTTATCGTCTGAAAGCCTCATGGGGTTTGCTGAAGACGAGGCACATGTCAGGTAGCGACGAGCCCCTTGGAGATGGATGCATCGCCGTTTTAGGACTGCAGGGTATAATGGTGAAGCCACGCGATCCGTAACAGCTCTTCACCAGGCAGCAGCCGGCAGTATCAGCGGGGTAGCACCAGGCTCAGATAAAAGAGGGGAGCTGAGGAGGGAGGGAGCAGTAGAGAGAGGGAGAATGGTGAGTGAGCACTAGGAAGGAGAAGCTGGGTAGAGAGAGAGAGAGTGAGTGGAGACGTACACGAGGAGTCGCTGAGGGTGAAACGCTGAAGCACATCTAACCAGGGGCATTTTCTCTCTCCTCCTTTTTTTTATTTATTTTTTTTATTCCTCCACTCTGTTTCCCACCTGGGCTCCCAGCTTCCTCCAGGATCCGATGATTACAGGGCAGCTGAGCAAGCCGCTGCTCTCCCTGCGCAGCAACATGAGCGCAGCAGAACTCAGAGCGGACGACAAAGCGGCCACCCCGGACAGCGATTTGAACGACGAGCCCCTGCTCCTGCCCTCTGAGGCCACGGACAGAGAGGGCACCCCCAACAAGCTCTACGGTGAGTCCATTAAAAGCTCACGTCTGCTCCTTTCTGCCGGCTGAGAGCAGAGGTCCGCTCCAGGCTGCAGCGAGTGGAGACGAGAGCTTCCAGAGCTGGGACAGGTGTGAGAAAGTCAGGAAACAAACTCGGTGCATGAAGGGGAAACTCTGATTTTAGAGTTAAATTCAATGATCAGCTGTTGTTTCACTTACATTATCATTTTTAAATATACAGTTTGATTTATGTCACTACTTAATGCATCATTATTATGTTTTATTCAAGAAGCTTTGATGCACAAGTTCAATTAAAAAGTTTAAATCAACCTGTAAGTCTGCATGCAGAAGTCCTGCAAAGTCTGGATTTGATTTGATTAAAATGACAGAAACCTTGTTTATAGCAATTAAAATATTAATCAAATCAACAAAACGTGGTGCGATTGGGTCATAAATTAGCATTAAGTCAAATGAAATCAAATTAATTCACAGATTATTAAAAGTGATTTGTAGTTCTGTTGTTGCTCAAGCTTTACACTCATTTATTTCTGGTCTTGCACGTCAGATATCTGATTTATAATTACAATATTATAATTATTCTCATCATTAATGAGGTTATTTTACAGACATGCGTTTGTCATAATTAGGTGTTCCAGTCATGGACTCGTTCAATCACTGAGGCTCGTTATGAATCAACAAACACAACAAATGAAATAATAACTTAGCAGATTCTCTAAATTGAATTTGCAAATTAAAAATGTAATTATTCTGTTTCAGTGAGAGAATCAAATGAAAATGGGTTTTGAAGCAAAGTTTCCACTAATAATTTAATATATAGCAGAAAACTTGATTTACTGTTTATTTTTAATTACAAATCAATAAAAAATGTCTAATAAGAGTTTTTTATGTAAAATTTACTAGAATTTCTTTGCTTTCTTCCGTTTCCCATATATTTTAATGTCATTTATAATTGTGGTTTAGATTTTTAATGCAAGAAAACGAGATGATTTAGATGGAATAATAGAAATAATTTAATGACAGCTTCTAATGATTTTTATTTAATGAGGTGTGTGCTCCTGAGTCGGTGTGTTTGTTAGTCACGTAATTAATTTTAGACCCTTGTTTTTCGGGATTTCATGAAAGTTACTTTGTGTGTGTGTGTGTGTTGAGCCGTATTTTTACTCTTTCTAATCAAAGCTGAGTTACCTTTTAAATTCTCCCGTTAGGAATAACCTCGGGCTAGTCCTCCAACAGCACTTCTAGGATTTGTCTCAAAAGCATTTGAGCACTTTGGTTTAATAAGCATCAAACCTCTTAGAGTTTCTTCCTTTCTGATCATTTTTTATCACTTTTATTTCTTTATTCTACTCTTTTGAGAGAGAGCCGAGGAATAACGCTGATGCATCCCTGCTTTTTGGAGACATGATTCCAGGACGTTCTGCTTCCTGCTTGCTGATGGACTCTGGTCCTCCTGCATGTGGCCAATTTGAGCCACTCCTGTGTGAGGCGCGAGGTCTGGGGGGGTGCTTGTCTCTGCCCAGTGGCAGGGCCTTGGGCTGTGCCAGCGGCAGCTCGGGTCTGGGAGCCGCTGCCCAGATGACTTGTCAGGAAACAGCAGGGAGATGTTGCAAAGTCAGGTCCTCCGGTGGGAGGTAGGAGAGGGAGGAGGAGAGGGTGTTTAGGGTTTAGAAGAGATGGGGTGATGTTTTTTCTGTATGAATTAAAGACGTTCTGTCCTTGTTTTGTTAAAGTTTAAATAGGTTTTTGCATTTTGACCTGATGGGTTGTGTTACCTACCAGGAGTTGATTCAGATCTTAGAAGCTTTTCTGAAACATCAAAGCAGGTAAAAGCTGCAGAAAATATATTATTTATGCAGATGAAGTTTAATTTGTGTTTACATCTGCTTGTCTGCACAGCAGCACTTCTTATCAGCATGAATCCCATCTATAGATGAATTTAAACCAGACCCCAGATTGTTTTATGGGTCTGAACTGAGCAGAATGCCACAATATTTACATTCTTGTCATTTTTTTCTAGGATTGTAGCGAAGAAGCATTGTTGAGATGAAGAAGTCTTTAGTACTTTGCTCTGTTCTCCGTCTCCTAACCAAAAACTCAGGCTTCATGACTGACAGACACGCAGCTCTAGTAAAAGCAGCTCAATCTGATAGAAATGATCACTCGTAAATGCATTTATTCTATCACACACTTTTCTTTTATGAAAAGCTTCCTGCAAGTGAAGATTGTTATAAAAAAACATTCAAAGCGTTTGAACTTTTGCATTGAAATGGGATTAAATTGGCCTTGTAGTTTGCAGTTCGAGCCTTTTCCTACTCCTGATCCTCGCGGTGGTGGAGTGAGCTTTTAGCATTAGAGCCTTTAAACTGTTTATATGGTGTTTGTGTCAGTTTGTGAAAGAGAAGTCAGTGGATTGTAGACAATCGTTGAGTTCATGTTTGTCTGCGGTGTATTGTCAGCCTTCTGCAGCCTCCACATGCTTACCGCGGTGGTGAAAGGGTCATTCTCCTCCTAAAAGCTTGCCTGTGCAAATACTCTTCCACTTCAGGTAACAAGGGCTACGAGGCACCACAAACATCCCGCTGCCTTGTATTTATTCCAAGTAGAAGTGGACATTAGGTGGGAAAGCTGTGGTTAGTGGGGCAAGCAATTCTTCTTTTTTTTTTTCTCCAAAGAATGAGATGGTGTTGGATGCCTACAGTTTCTGTCTTCTCTTCTCAAGCAAATCTCCCCCTTTCAGACATCAACAGACAAGATAATAAGACACTCAGAGCACAATTCTGTATTATATTCAGCAACCAAAGACTCATCTCTTGTCAGTTTGCATTTACTCTCCCAAGGATGTGACGCTTCTATCATCATGCTGTCAAAGAGAGCCCGGCTGGAAAGACAGGAGCACTCATTTCATACACTTACTGTCTGCATGAAATGGTCTGCACTTATACGGATTCTGCCAAAATGATGGTACATTTTCACAAAGGTCACCTCAAGACCCCCCCTTCCCAAAAGAGCAAAATGAAATTTCACTGATTCCTGGTATTGGAGGTCGTGCAGGAGAAAAAAAGGCACAACTTCTTTATTTTTAGGCTTATTAGGCTTTATTTCCAGAGTGTGAGCTTGTGTAGGGAGATGGGTTATTTAACACATCATTGCATCATTGGGAAAGTTGCTGCCTCTATTTATTGTGGCTTTTAACTCATTTTAAGGTGCAAAAGTTTCATGCTGAGGATCATTTATGTGACCAATTTGGATTTCTTATCATCTACGGCTGCAACTAAATAGTCCGTCCACTGATTTATTCAAATGATCTAAACAATAAGTTTCTCCTCTAGATAAAAATCAGCTGTTTTATTTTTGTTATTTTTATTATTTTAGCAATCATCTTTGGGATTTTTTGTTTATCAGAAAAGGAAATGAAAACTAAAACATGCGTACTAAAATATGACGTATGTATTACATATAAAAAATAAAATAAGGCTTTTTTTATTTACATTTCAAAATAAAAAAAGACTGAATATTCAACAGTGACTGAACTGAAAATAATCATAAATAGAACTGAATTCTACCATGATTAAATTGTATTATGATTTGTATTAGTTAGGAATTTGTCAAATTGAAATATTGGTTATTTTGCTTTTGAAGTTATTTAAAAAACTAAATGTGTTTGAAACGTGATTCTTTTTATTGAGTCTTTAGGCTCCCTAAAGCATGCAGAGTAAATCTAACGTAGGGCGGTTCTGGTCTAAAAGTCACACTTTTATTCACTGGAAAATTAAAACAGACGACCTGTTTAATCCCAGAGTGGATTTAGCAGCTTTAGAAGCCATGTTTGTTTTTTCCAGATGCTTGTAGTGCACCGCACTTGTACTTAGGTTTTAAACAAGAAAAACGAACAAACCACCTTTTTTATTATTATTATGGTTTGAAAACTCTTATAAAACGGAGGTGGAGTCAGCTTTATCCTCCATGATAGGGGCGGAGCCAACCCCCGACTGACATCAGCAGCACAGACCAGTGGTGTGGCGGGAAATAGGTGTTTCCGTTTAAATGTTAAATATGAGGCAAAACTCACCTTTTGCATCTTTTTGTGCTGCCATCTGGGTTTCTATAAACACCTAATGTGAAAAAACACATCCATTAGGGCTGGGCGATATGGCCTAAAATCAATATCACGGTATATTGAAGAGTTCACCTCGATAATGATAAATGAACGATAACTACATGTATGCGCAAAAATAAGTTGTCCACTAGATGGAGCTGTCACATGTATTGCATTGAGTCACGTTGTCATGTGACACGAGGTGGGACAGTTTCTTAAAGGCACCTGAATGTCACCAACTCACACACATCTTTTCAGATTTTTTATTACCAAATTGATTGACATGGGAAACATTATATTGGTTAGAAAATGAAATTTCGATAACGATAAATTTTCAATTCATCGCCCAGCCCTAACATCCATACATTTTCTGGTAGTGTTTGGTTTTTGGAATTATGTGTCTAAAAAAAGATGTTTCCAAAATCCATTTGTGACATCACAAACGGGGAATAAAACCACCTCTCACGTGCAAGATACTCCCGGATATCGGAGCTTCTCAGCCTATAGCAGCGTGAGCTGGAAGGGGTGGGCGTGGCCAGCTCCTGCTTGTTTTCTAAAAGCCCTGAAATGGCTCATTCTGGAAGGCACTGAAAATATTATGAATAAAACTGCATATGAGAGGCATTTAGTGCAAAGAAATTCATAAACGGTTTAATAAAGACCATGTAAGTCATAATATGTCTACTTTAAGAAATTAAAAGTTATGTTTTAACTAAAACTATTTTCCAAAGTCCACTTCATCGACCTTAACTAATATCTGTGCCAGTCCTGTTATATCAGCTAATAATGTAGTTTTCCTATTTAGGTTCATTCTTTTAATAAATATATTTTACAACAATTTATTCTGAATCATTTTTCTAAAGTTTTGCGTATTAAGATGATTCTTACAAGTATGAAGTAAAATAAGGGACTGTTTCTTCCTGTAGAGACCTGTCACACTAACACACACATTGCTCGAGGCATGTGTTCTTATTATTTTTGTGTAATCAGCTTAGTGAGCAAGATGCATGGTGGGATAGGGTGCTTGCTGATGCAAAGAGCCTTGTAATGTTGTGTGTGGAGGTTAAGTAATAAAGTAGCACAAACGCAGCGCTGAATGGGCCACGCTGAGCATATGAGAGTGGATAAAAAGGATCGAGGGGAGAACAAGTCTCTCCCCAGGAGGTGGATCTCATTATGAGGATTTCAGCTGTCTGTGCAAACTTGGAAACGAGCTTAATGCATGCCTATAAAGCAGGTGTAATACATGTGCTAATGTGCTCGCCGTGCCCGTGGCTACAGCAACACAATCACTGCGCGGTACAGAGGACAGGGAGGGAGGATGAGCACCAAGTGGACTTCTTGTTTTCATAACAAACAACAGCAAAGGTCATCTGGTTCCGCCGATGCTTGTTTATGCAGAAATGACTTTGAGCAACGCACCAAACTTCAAAATATCTGACAACGTAGCGATCCCCCTGTTGTTCTCATGTTTAAGGTTAAGAAGATTATTTTTGCTTTGACTAGAAAGAACTCGGGAGAAAAGTACATTACAAGCTCTATAGGTGCAGCGCTGTGGAGACGGGAAATTGAATTTCACCACCAAGTTTATTTTGGGTATGCACTTTCTTTAAGTTGAGGCATAATTTTCAAAAACACAAACGTATGTGTAGCACGCGCTCTGCAACCAATATCAATATGCCTTTCATGTAGAGCTAACAAAGAGGAATGGCGTCTACGGGCATGGACACGGTCGGTGTTGTTGAGATGTAATTGAAGCTCCAAGGGTCACATTTTCAGGATAGAAATTACAGTCTTGTCTTTGACTTGTGTGGCGTGAACCAGAGATGCATCACACAGCCCTTGTGTCCTTCACAAGCCTTTATTATTTATAACGTTCCCTCTTTGAGCAATGACCAGTACTAATGCATAACCTTCTGTCCTTCTGGCTGATTCGCTTCCTTTGAAACCAAAGATTGAGGCAGGAGAGGTGGATGAGGCAGGGGTGTGGGCCGGGGGGAGGAGGGGGAGACGACTAGGATGGGGACAGTGAAGATCCAGGCTATCGGGAAGTTATTATGTTTTTTCCTTTTATATCTCAGGATGTGGAACAACACTGTGATGCTTCTTTTCTCTTGAATAGAGTTATAGGCTTCAAAGCAACGCTATTTCCCCACGTCCCTCCTTCCATTATTAGTCTGCTCCAGCAGAATAATGTGACGGGAGTGATGGGCCAGGTTGGGGTGTCTTAGCCACATCATTACCACAACAGGGAGACACGGGAACACGGTAGTTTTCCAAAAAGAAATCCCTCCCTAGATGAACTTTGTTTAGCTCTGTTTCAGCGTGGATGAGATAAACTTTTATGCCTCCGTGTTGCTCTTCGGTGATGGAGCCTGAGCCGCAGCTCGGCTGGGATCCATTGTTATCGTACCTCTGTGACAGAAGGAGTCAGGGAGACGGGGTGGGGTGAGGGATCTGTGCGGGGGGCAAAGGCTAGAAAGTGGGACATAGGCAGCATTAGCGCCAGATAGCCTCGGGGGTCCTGGCTGATGTGTCGGGGATGACATGTGGGTGTCTAGTCCTGCACCCGCCCTCACCACGCTGGACTGGCTTCACGCCTACCGGCTACTTCCAAGGTGACGCCCAAACTAGAACCATGTTTTCTACAATCTTTTCATCATTTTAGCCGCCCGTCCATATGGAAACAACATTTTAAGGAGCGTAGAAACAAATGGGATTCAGAGTGAGTCAGATTGTCAGTCCTGCACTTCTTTAGTCTTGCAATTGGATTCAAAGTAGAACTTCATTGTTCCCTATTCAAATCTTCTCCTTGTGTTTAAACAAAGTGCAGACTTTATGCACATGCTCCACCTAAAGACCTGACCTAGCTACAGCCTTTTGGCTTGTTTTCACAGTTTTACTGTGGATGGAGACAGTTTTAGATACACTGATCTGTTTAGGAGGATATTTAAAAATAATAATAATAAAAAGATAATAAAAATTCACTTTTCCAACTCTGCAGTATACTTTTCTATAGAAGACTTGACATGCTGCTCTCCTGCAGTCTTGTTTACAATTAATCCGTTGTTGTTTTACGTAATTCTGGTGGTAAATTAGATTTAGGTCAAATCAGCTTTTTTTGCATCATGTTGCAATCATATCTGCAGATAAATGCTCCTGTCAAACCATTCAGAAATGCAAAACAACACCCAAGTCACCGTTTTAAGCCTCATATTGACAGAACAGAACCATCTCAAACATAAATCCGTCTTTTTACGTCCACAAGGATGTAATTAATGTCCTCCAATAAAATAGTTAGTCCACGACATCTACAATCCAACATGATATACCGCTGAAAACCTCCTTCTTACAATGGTTTCATCACAACCTATGTCAGCATCCTGATGTTAGCTTCAAACCTTTGATTGACATCTAACATGATCCAATACGTGAAGGGTTAGGCCCTCTGCTGAGGCAAAATCTTAAACCATTGACCCGTTGGTCAAAAGTGCCGCCCCCTATCTGACGTGTGTAGCTCAAACCAGTTGCAGTGAAGTTTATCGATGCATCAAAAAACCAACGAAGTTCAGAAAACAACAAAATCTCACAAAACCAACCCCTCGTCGTCTGCTTCTGCAAACTAACCCTAACCCTAAAGAAGGATTGCGATTGGTGGAGCGTCAGGTACCTTTAACATTAAAAAACGATGAGTTTGCACACATCTATTGTTGATGCTCATATGTGCACCTCTACAAAACATTTAGTCTGTGTGAACGATGATGAAACTCCAGTTTTCAACCATTAAAAAATACCCAATAAAACAGCAAACATTCTAAGAAAACATCTGAACTCTCTCACATGAAAGAGGTGGAGTTCAAAGAAGTTTTGGGTCTTTTCTCTGTGAAATAAAGCTTGAGCTTTTGTCACAAGATCTGTGGGTTTCTACACAGACAGAGGAGAGGTCTGTGACACAGAGTGAGAGGAAGGGTTGTGGGCTGCAGGCAGCAGAATCCTATTTACAGCAAATATCATTTAAGTAATTTAGGGGGAAGAGCAATAGTGAAGCGGGCATCTCCTAAAAGGCTTACAGCTCTCTAAAGCTAGTCTTCATCGCCGTGCCCCACCTTCACTCGTGCCTGTAAAAGGATGAGGAATATTTGGGATTGTCATTTGCCTCTTTCATCCCTGAGCTAATCAGGTTGACATTGCTCCGGGAATGAGCCGGACGCTCCCTAACAGATGTGCTCATGTGCAAAGTGTCCAAAGTCCCCTGTGAGGATGAGCACAAACCCCCTTTCCCCCTTTCCCTCCTTCATCTTCCTCTCGCCATCACACCATCCCTTCTTCTTGACCTTTGAAATGGGCATTGCCTCTTCTCACCTATTTACCTCCCTCTGGTCTCTTGTGCTTGTGCTGCCTTCAGCTCCACTCCAACATCAAGGGAGAGACAGGTAAGAGCTGTGGCAGAGCACACTTTGTGACAGAGAGCACTCGTCTGCAGAGTTTCCATGAAGACCTGTGGCCGTGAGTGAGAGTCAAGTGTTGGAGAACGCGACCCCTTACCGCTGTGAGCATTGTTTGCATGCAGATTCTCCATTCGTCCACCAGAAACTCACAGCTGCCTTCTGAAGTGGACCATTTTCTGTTGTTTTCATTTAAAACCTCCCACCAGCAGAGACATGTAAACTTTATTACATCCATTTTCTCGTAGCCTGTCCTTCCTCTTCTCCCTCCGTCCTCTGAGTCTTGCCTCCTCTGCTCGAGGCTTAACGATCACCTCAGAAATAGTCACAGAACTGCTGAGGTGTAAAATCCTTTCTGTTCTGCACACTTCATGGCACCACCTCCTGTGTAATTCCCTAACTCCATAATTCCACTTTGAGCCAGAATAATGAATGAGATAGATTTTTTCTCCCCTGTAAGGTCTGCACCCCTGCACGGTGAGGAGCTGGGTTTTAATGTCGGAGGCCCAGGGAGATGCCGTGGCCTCTTCTCCCTCTTGCCCCACTCGGTACTCTTAATTAAGGAAATGACAGCTCTCCCTGCAGCAGCCGTGGCCATAATGTAGCTAATAGTGTTACAGGCAGACACTCAAAAGTGGGTCTCTGGTGATTTTCTATCCCCAGAATCACTATTGACCTATCCCAAGCAGCCTCTCCACCGTAGCCTCTAAACAGAGTATTACTTCAGCCCGTAGGGAGCCATCTGACTAAGAGCACCTGGAGTTATTGGCAGCAGATTATGCCCTGTGTTATTGTTGAGGGCTTTGGTGGGGTAATGAAACTGAGCTAAATCACTGGTGATTTGGGCTCTCTTGCATTCTAGCAGGAGTTAAGTAAATCACGTTGTGGGCTGCTTTTGTCTTTGCGTTGTTGTGGCTTGTATTTCACACCGTTTGAGAGATAAGAATGACAGTAAAAACGGTCCGTCTCTCCCCGCATCAGCTACCCCAGCGGTATTAGCAAAATCAATGTCCAAACAATCTGGGACAATTGGTTGTGTATTGATGGAATTAAACTTTGTGTATGATGTGGCCCGTTGTCTGTCTGGGCCCATCCGTTACGCTCCAACGGCTCACAGATCCCTGTCGAACATCAGTGCCCCGAATCAACGCCGCAGCATGCTCTCGGTGATTAAAAACACAATTTCATGTTGCGATTTTTTGCCTTTCATTCAGTAAAAACTACAATCAAGGATGTAATTAAAGCATATTCTTAAATCCCGTTAAATACAGAATAATTTCACGGATTCCATTTCAGCAGAAAAATGAGCGAACACATCTTAATGGCAAACACACGCACTCACCCAGACGTTTTCAAAAGGCCCATTATAAAAATGGGGGCTGGCTGTTCATTCTGAATAGCCTGAATCGTTACCAGGCCCCTCTGCTACATTTGACAACTTACATAATGCATTTCCACTAAAATAGCTTAAGTGTTAAAGCTTCTTTTATGGACAAAAATTGATTCATAAATGCACCGAGGCGAAAGCTAACGCGAGCACAAAGCTTTCAATAACACCATTTCATACAGACTGTCAATGTGCGAAGCGGTTGCATTAGACAAGGTGGCGTGCTGATTGCTTTATGAAATCCAGGCTAATTGTTTAGCGGTGTAGTCCTTGGGGCACCCTGCATTAAGACAGGTCGGATAAAGTCAAGTAAATATAGCTCTCTGCACCCCCTTCACTCACACACACAACACATAAAGGCCTTGTGTTTCATTGAAAGTCGCTCTCCAGTGGCCACTTTGGTGATCAATGGAAGAGAATTTATTTGGCTGAGGATATTGGCAATATTTCCCTGACATAAGTCACATTAAATTGGACCGGTTGCTCTCTAATAATATAATTAGTTAACTTACATAAAAGAGTGTTTTCTCTGGAAATGTCACGTAACCGTCAGTGGGTCTGGATTGAATCGTTTTATCCCACAGAGTCAAGGTCGCGGAGGCATACGCGTGTGTACATTTAAGAGCTAAAGGGTGCTTTATTTGTTCAGAATAAAGTTGTGATTTAAGGGCACTTGTACTCGTACAACGGCAACTGCTCAGGAAATTTTTAAAGAAGGAGATGTAGTCTGAATGTCCTACATAAATGTAAAGCTATGCTGAATGTGCGTCGCCTCTTCTTTCATCCTTTTGGCCTCTTCTTTCATCTCCCCTCACATCAATATATCCATTCATTCCATTTTATCCACTGTGTGACCTGTGTATAATCACCACATCAAAGGAGTTTCTTTTGAGTAAAGGTCTGATCGAGATATTTTTCTTCTTCTTTTTTTTAAATACCCCTAGTCTGTATGCAGTATTAATCTCCATCTGGAATTACATTAGAGAATCATTCACGTTGGATAAGTAGATTTTTTTAAAGAAAGGAAAAGCCAAGCATGTACAAAGATTCTAGTAATAAAAAAGAAGAATTGAAGATCGACTCCCTGGGTGTTTCTGCAGTCAGCTATTTAATATGGTTAAAGAAATTACACAAATCCTTTGGGAGTAGATGTGCATGTGTATTTATTTATTATTGATTTTTTTCCCCCGTGATAAACATGTTAACTTTACAGATATTTGCAGCTTCCAAGTTATGGTGAAAAGGTGTGATGAATGGCATCAAAGAATCGTTACTCAGTGGGCCTCCCTCACTGCTTATTGGATCAAATACATTATTCACAGCCAATATCTTAACTAAAGTCATCAGCCTTGTTGTCTGGAGCTTATTGATGAATTTATTTGTTTTTGTCCTGGTGTTATGAGTTGAAAATCCTCATTTTGCTAATTGACTTTGTTACGATGGTAATTGGGTAATTTGCTGCCTTTTAAGATATTATTGTTATTAGCATCAGCTGCTGCATTTTAAGAGTCTGGTTGAAAGTTTGGATTGACGTAAATAAGAATAAGGTGAAGGAAATGTTGGAATCTGATTATTTTTTGAGCATTAAAGTGACAGTGTGTATTTTCCTGACGATAGGGGGCAGTACGTATATTTCAGGGTAGTTTTACACCATATCACCGTGACAGTCGCTAGCTTAATAAACCATTACGGTAAATGTTACCTATCGAGCAGAAAATATGCGACCTCGGCGTGACTCCTCAGACTTTGATAGTTCTTAAGTTAATTCCATTGAGAGAATGCGATGCTGATGCTAGTTTTCTGGCATCGTAGGTTCCGGATCTGCTCGGGGTCCTGCGTCTGCCGATGACGTCAAACTACGGCAACACCACTCGGCCAAAATATAGTGCGTCTCTTTTTCAATTCTGTTCTTTCGCAAAGGTTTTGGAAAGAGTTTAGCAATTTTTATTAAATTCATGTTTCTTGTCGTCTAAATGTTTTTGAACGTGGTAACGTAACTTCCGTAAATCGTACGTCCTGCCAATCATCTAGTGTGACGTCATCGGCAGACGTAGGACCCCGAGCCGGCTCACATAGAAGGAAACATGGCGTCTAATATGGCGTCCAACAGATACTTAAGTATAATTTATGCTTCTCCGTCAGCTCCGCGAGGGAGAGACGCAAACGCATTGACGGAGACGTTTTGCCTTCGGACTTCTCCGTCACCTGGGGAGTGTTGCAAAGCAATTCCCCTCTAGGACAACAGAGGGCGTAGCTCTTTTCTTGGGTATCCAGCAAGGGGGAACCCGTCTGGTTCAGAAATGAGGCAAACACGGAAGTGGCAAAAATTGCAGTTCTCCCCTCATCCACTGGGGGTGGGTCCAGAAGTGAGCAAGTCCTCATAGACCCCCATGTTAAAAATGCCAACTTCACAGCTGAAAAAAAGATCTTTACAGCCTGGTTCAATTTTCCATTTTGTGTTTAATAGGTCTAGTTTATAGTCCTGACAACTCTGAGGGGGGTGGATTTTTTTGTAACTCTTTCATTTAGGTGTAATAAAATGCTTGAAATTATGAATAATTACATTTGATTGACAGGAAGCATGAGCGTCAGAGCAAGCGTCAGAGCTAGCTTTACAGCTAGCATAAGCAGCTAGCTCCAAGGAAGGCCTCAGCCTCACGTTAATAGATGTTCGGCCATTTCAACTCTGAACTTTAGTTGTGTTTTCTGCGTGTTCGTGTTTGGATGTTAATCATGGAATTATTTGGACAAAGAGGGAAAGCTGTGGAATTGTTTGCACTAAGAGACCATCCAAGAAGTCTCTGCTTCATTTTTATCAGTAAGTAAAATTATATTTCTGTATTTTATTTCGCTGGTTGAATGGGGGAAGATGCTTTGTGTTTAACATAACACTGCTTGGTCAAAGATGGGTTGAAATATAACGTGTTCGTGGGGCTGACTGGGTACCGTAACTCGAGCTAGGTAAGCTAACCGAGGCTAGCTGAGGCTTCGGGACGAAGATCCACGAGGTCATCGCTGCAGAACGGAGCTTTGCCGAGTTTGGGCAACGTGCCGCTCCTTTTACCAGCAGCGGCCTGCGATCAGAGATCCGCGAATGTGCCGCTTAATCCTTGTGAAGGCACGCAGTCAAGCTAGGCGGGCGCCCGGCTTCACTACACACAAGCAGCCGCACACTCCCTTCACGTCTGACGCTGTGGTTGTAGCCTGTAGAACTCTCTGAGGGAGACTACAGAAACAATTGCGCTGTTTGAGCTGATCTCGTTACATTTTGGAGACACTCAACCGCGTTTCTCTCGCTAAAAGCGCCCGAAAAACTCCACTAGCTTCCAGTTAGCATGCAGCTAAGGTCCCGGTGAACTCCCCCGGAGCGGAGCGTGACACCGTGTAAGCAGCCAGGGTGCGCGGCTCCGATCGCAGCGGTCTTAGGCTCTGCTTGTATTCTTACAGTCCATATTACAGCTCCACAGACGACCAACGCTGCTGTTTGAGCTGATGTCGTTACATTTTGGAGTCGCTCAACCGCGTTTCTCTCGCTAAAAGCGCCCGAAAAACTCCACTAGCTTCCAGTTAGCATGCAGCTAAGGTCCCGGTGAACTCCCCCGGAGCGGAGCGTGACACCGTGTAAGCAGCCAGGGTGCGCGGCTCCGATCGCAGCGGTCTTAGGCTCTGCTTGTATTTTTACAGTCCATATTACAGCTCCACAGACGACCAACGCTGCTGCCTCGCACGGAAGCCAGACAGCTGCATGGTTCGCTGTCTCGGTTTTCCATCTTAGCTTCGTGTGTTAGCTCAGTTTAGCTTCCTACATTGGTTTTGTTATCTCCAACCCTCTCTGCTCCACCTCTTTTCCCATTTATGGATTGTCTGGGCGTGAAGAGGCGCGTGTCACGGCCAAAATGGAGGCGGTGGGAACCTCCCATTTTGCATCATTTTGCATATTAAAATCCAAATGGGCGGGCTATGTCCATAGATTTATATGTCGATGGTATCCAGTCATGTATCCGGTCCAAGATAGTGCAAATTTTGTGTCCTGGCCAATAACAAGCTTGCACTCTCCGTCTCATTCGACGGATGTTTAGAAAAGTGGGCTCTACTTCGTCCGTCCTTGCGAGCTTGTTGGAAAGCCCTCACAATGACGGATAATGGCGTTGCGTGTATTTGTACCCACGCAGACGGAGAAGCGTGAATTAGACCCGTGCCCTATGTATTTTAGACCCGATTTTTATGGTTATATGTTACAAAGTTGCCAGTATTTTTCAGCAACTGGACATCATTTATTTCATTTTCAACAACATTTCGATGGATATCTCCAGAGATTAATGGTAAAAGCTACACATTGTCACTTTAAAAAGAAACGTCAGTAAAATCCAGTCCAATCTTTTCCAAATCCGTTTGAAATTCTTGATTCTTAGCTCTACATCGACTCTAAAACAGCTATAAAATGCTTCTGATGGGTTTAGGTTGATCTTAATTCCAGATACGGAGCGCACAGGGTGGGGCCAGGCACAAAGTGATCTGTAATGGGTGAAATAATTGGTGAAAAGAGACTGGGTTGTCAAAACAGCCCAAGCATTGCGAGGTTGATAAGTGAGAGAATGTGGACATTTATCGAGAATCATGGCCACCGAGCCAGAGGTACAAACCAGCTAAAAACACAGGCTCCCCCTTGGGCTCTCACATCAACCATCAAATGCTTATGGTTCATTCGGTAGGTCACATCATTCACCAATTATTTGGATTTTATGCAAAGATGAAATGATTTTAGTTGGCGGAGAGGGATTTAAAATGTACTTTATAGAAATACTTGACATGCAATGAGATAGTTGGCAAGGCTGCTGAATCCAAAGTTTTTTATGTGACTCTGGCCTGTATGTTTAACGAAAAGAGCCTTTTCATGCTTTTATACAGAGTCACAATGCACACGGGTTTATTCTTCTTTGAAAGCTGTGATATTCCAGTTCAGAAAAATGGATCTTACAATTGAGAAGTGATAACGTTTCTTTTTTTTATTCATTGCCAACATGGTGTAATTTAATAAGATTTTGTGGCCTTCGAGAGCGAATCAACATGTTTGGTTTGATTTTATCTACAGAGAGAGCTGCTGAATGAGGGAGGCAGCACTTCTGAAGAAAGGTTCTGTTGACTTTTTGAGTCTTGGATTTAAAACAGGATCACTTCTATTAAAGTACAGATGGCGTCCCCCTTTTGAATAATGATCACCTTTGTGCTTTTGAAGAAGTCCATATTTTTGTGTTTGTAAATCAACGCGCTGAGGTTCAAGGCCCATGTCTTTTTTCATGAGAATGCAACAAAATGTGTTAATGCTGTCCAGTTTCATAATAAATTACATCAGATTTAATGGTCGCTTTAACTTTTTGTGTCATTTAAAAGGAGTCGTTTAATTCATCTCAGCTCTGAATGAAATCTTCTACTTCTAATAATCTAAATTTTAAAAAAGATGTTTTAAAGTTGTTTTGATAAAAATAATAATGCTACTGAACTGAGCTTTTTGCTCAACAGAGAAATAAATCTGAAATTCATGTTTTATTGTAAGAGATTTTCCAACTTTTAGGGAGTGGTAAAACTTTTAGACTCTTAAAACTAAAGCCTTTTTTGCACATGAACTGCAACCCTGAATACTTCCACACATGTGCAGATGCACATGAAGATATATTCATAAAATGCAAACTTTACCCTTCCAGCTCTGCAGTCATGAGAAAAATCAAACTATCACTTTGTCTGAAGCCAGTTTCTCGCTGGGCTGTGACTGTAAACTACTAACGTGAACAGAATTTGTGACAAAAGCTTCCTCACGAGTTGCTGTCGAGTTTTGAACATATTTAAAATATTGTCTCAAAAAGTCATTTTTGCAGCTCGTCTCAGTTTAGTCTTAGGTTGGAAAGTGTGAGACGATTTTAGGAGACCACTTAACTCAGTAAAAAGGGTAAACTGACATAATGGTTAATTATTGTTATTCATTTGCAGCTGCATTGAATGTATCACGTAAACCGAACGTTGGATGAAAGTTGCAGCAAAAGTGTCGTTTGCACCAATTCCATTTGTATCTAATTGAAACATAAAGGTCTGCACCTCCAGCCAAAATGTCTCCGTCTGCAGAGAAATGTGTGGAAGCCGCTTAAATGTTTGACATCAAACTCATTAAAATAATAAAAAATACAAAAAACGTTTTTTTTCTTAAATTTAAATCTCATTCAAAGTCAGAAAATAAAGCAACTCTCATTGCACTCATGACCCGTTTTTTACCTTCAAAATGAAAAATGGAAAACAAAAAGAAAAAAAATCACTTAATGAAAACTTCAAATGAAAAAGCTTCAAAAGTGCTCGAAGGACGACGACAGCTTTGTTCTCTCAGATTGAGGCTAAAGCTTTAACAGTTGGCATTAATCAAGTGTGTTTAAAAGACATTGACCTCATTTATAATAGCACATAATTCTGTCTCTATGTGGCAACGTCTTAAACTTAACCAAATCCTCTGACCCATGAAATATTTCAGCTCTCTCTCAGCCTTATTTTTAATGTTTTTATGGAAAACCAGTGAGAGGATAGGAATTTGTTTTATAATATTTCTCATGTATAGACAATTATTAGTCTCTAAAGGCCTGTTTGCACTATCAGAAAATTTCTGGTAATTTTACCAGACCTTCCCAGCATAAAGGTCTCCGTTTCAACGGGGCCAACCTGAAAGGATCTTTTTCTGGGCCATTTCAGGAATCATCCAAGTAACTGAACTTGGGTATGCAGCATTGACTGTTAAAATAATGGACAAACCCTCCGTGATGTCACCTGTAGGTTTCTAAGGCTTCGACTTGAAGCCAAGATTGCCTTTCCGATTTCCACCATCTTGACCGTGTCACACGTCTTGACACTCCCGGACAATACAAAAATGGACAAAGAGGTGGAGCTAAGAGCGGAACTTTTGAGGATCTCATTCTGCCATTGCTCGCAGCTACACGCTAAGTGAGCTAACTGAAGCTAATGGAGGTTTGCACACAGAGGACACAACTAAAGTTCAGAGTCAAAATGGCCAAACATCTCTTAATGCAAAACTGAGGCTGAGGCCTTCCCCGGTGCTAGCCGCTAATGATAGCTCTGATGGCTCATGCTACCTGTCAATCAAACTTAATTATTCATAATTTCAAGCATTTAATTACACCTAAATGGAAGTTACAAAAAAATTCACCCTTCAGCGTTGTCATGACTGTAAAATAGACCTATTAAACCTGAAATGTTTTTTTGAACCAGGCTGTAAACATGTTTATTTCTGCTGTGAAATTAGCATTTTTAACATGGGAGTCAATGAGAATTAGCTCATTTCTGGTGCCGGCCCCTACTGGATGAGAGTGGAACTGCAACTTTTGTCACTTCCGGGGTGGCTTCAGAAAATTCAGTCAAAGGCTGCCCCTTGGTATGAAGTGATGGGACTTATGGCTCTTTGAAGGGAGCCGTTCACCTCAAAGAACGAATGGTTCTCTACAAGGACTCGGCTCTCATCGATCACTTTTGTCCAAAAGATTAGAATCAGTCGTCAGTCGCGATGCTGACGTCTTACGAAAGTCCTGAAAGGACCGATTTTGTATGGAGACACAATTACTGAGAGGACCATACTGTCTTGTTTTCCCTGTCACCTTCTCCCCTCCCAGTACTTCCCTGAAACTCCCACAGGGGAAACACGGCATAACTTTAAAATTGCTAAAGGGCTTCTTTAAAAAGAGTTCTGGTCCACAAACGCCAAAAGATTCCTTAAAATTGAGAAAATGAAGCACTCGTGAAGTCTTTGTGTCAACACTGAGGTACCGTGCGGATATCATAGAGGTACAAATTGAAGGGTCAAGTCGGCCTTTTCAGAGCTTTTAGAGCAGTCCACGCCGACTGCGCTGCTGAGAGATTATGTGAGATAGGAGTTGCTATGATAACCAATCATCTGTGGCCTTTATTTTCCCTGCAGCCATCAGCAAGCTTATTATCATGTCCCTGTCTGCTCCGCTCCACTCTGCCCTCATAGCAAACAGGTCTAATTGTGTCTCGTAGCTGCAGGCTCAGAGCAGAGGGGAGAGCGGGCCTAGATGAGTGATGCTCAGTGATGTAAATGGCTGAATAATACGACCCCATCATTTGTGGTGGAGCTCTATCTCTCTGTGGTAATCTGGGCCATCGGGGACCCGCCAGTGTGCATCATCCACTATCAATGAGCCTCTCAGCTGGTTGGTAATTTATTCAGTGCTACAGTGGTTATTGATAAAGCACTTAAATACAAATTCCCCTCCTTTACAGCTCCCCCATTCAGCGCATGTGTTTATCTGCTTATACGTCTGTGTTGATCTCAGGTTGAATCTTTGTTTACACTTGTGCTTTTCTACATGGCTCTCTCTCTCTCCCTCTACGTTTTCAGGAGCTCGTGACGGATCGGTCCAGTCTGACGCCAGCAGCAGTCCCTCTGAGCAGAGTCAGCTGGGACAGTCTCACCCGGGATACCCAATGGGCCCACAGGTGAGTGGAGACACACACACACACACACATACACACACACACACACTGCAGTGCTTCAGGTACCTGAGATGCAGTTTCCTACCTTTGCATCTGTCTTTATTTGTTTCTGAAGCACTTAACTCTGTGAAATAAAATAAAAAAACATTTGGACAGCAGTCATTTGTATTTGTTGAGTGTGTGTGAAAAAAAAACTTTAATTTTTAAATGTGAAACACTTAAAATTTTGTGTTTAATGACTTTTTTGCTAAGCGTTTTAAGCACATTTTGCACAGACAATTAATGGATACTTGTTTATTTTTTATTGGGACCTTATGGAAGGTTTCTATTGGTAACTCCACTTACTTTTTAATTTAGCTCCTAATTAGCTGCCTTAAAGTGATCCACACAAATAATTGCCTGGATTGATTATTATTATTATTTATTTTGCTAAAAATTTCACTGCCACTAATAATTATGATGATCTGTTTTTTTATTAATATTTCACCTTACAGCTGTCTAATAAGTGGGCAGACTGTGGATACCCAACAAAGCTACACTAATATCGAAAGAGTTATTAAAAAAAGTTTGCTCGAACCAAACCAGTATGTCACTGGACTCTGGTGGTGACTGATTAGAGCAGGGGTGTCCAAACGAGGGCCAGTATCGTCAAGTGAGTGGTCCTCGCAGGTCACAAAAATTGAATTTAAAAAATACAAAAAATATTTTATGGTGTGTTTGTCCCATGCATATTCTTCAACATAGATTTAAAATAGGCTCTGAACATAAAAATGTTACAAAGTGTCACTCTACATCAGGGGTATTCAATTCCAGGCCTAGAAGGCCAGTATCCAGCACGTTTTAGTGGTTTCCCTGCTCCAACACACTTGATTCAGTGGTTGAATCACCTGCAGCAGCTCATCAGGCTCTGCAGAAGCCTGTTAATTACCTGCTGAGTGAAATCAGGTGTGTTGAATCAGAGTTAAAACTAAAACGTGCTGATACCGGCCCTCCAGGACCGGAATTAAATACCCCGGCTCTACATCAACAACCTGCTAAAAAGACAAATCTAGAAATGCCATCGGGCCTTCACAAAGTCACTCCCACTTTTTACATGCCTGTATTAGAGACATAATATTGCAGGAAAATTAATTTTCTACTGAAATCACATGGAATTTATATTTTGCAAAAATTTTGCCTAAGTCAAAAAAAAAACTCCAGTGAAAAAATTTTGACATTTATGTGAAATTTTGCAATTTAATCACAAATTATCCTACCTGTGTCCCAATTTGCACAAAGTTTATCCTGATTTTATCACATTTTTTGCTGCACTTGTATTCTTTTTCATCTCTAATCAGTCACAACTTGGTTTCACGGCTCCTCCCACTTTCCGAGTCACTGAAACTAGACACGTCTCAGACTGATGACAACTTACACAAACAGTTGCAGCCCGGTGATATTCAGGTTTTATGTTTACACTGTTAGTCAAAGATGACAGGAAGAATACACCTTTCTATAGAAAATATTGTTTTTTTTAGTTTTGCAACATGTACTTTATTTCAGCACATGTGGTGAGTGAGATGCATAAACACCCTCAGCGTACGCTACAATGTGAAATGCTAAAATATTTAGTCGTCATACATCGTCTGCGTGTAATTGAGCTGTGGCGCTAATGAGCTGACAATACAGGCTCTGTCAAAACAAGCCGAGGAGCAAAGAGCCTCAGCCTGCAGCCTCGTTAATAGCTCAATCAGGCATTGTCCTATCTGATTGGATTTATTGGCCTGGTGCCTCGGTGATGTTTAATGAACATCTATCTCATTAGTGCTGCTCAATGTCACCGCTCAACACACACAGAGCATCAGGTTTCCTCCACCCTCCTTAATAAGGCCTTTCTCCCTGCACTCAGTGTAACTCACAGTCAGCCCTCTGCAGGACAGACAAAAGCCGTGTTTCCACTATAGGAGCTTTGGGAACATTCTAGGAGGAGGGAAGGCGACGGGGGAAAATAGCCCAGCTCGGTCTTCTCAGCCTTTCAGTACTTTCAGGACTTTGTAAGACATCAGCATATCGCGACCATTTTAGTGACGTCACTGATCAGCACCAAAAAGCGTCCACGGACATTAAGAACACTAAAAGTTTTATTCTGTCAAAGCACGCCATCATTTAATCCATTCAGGGGACGGGGACAGGAGCTGTGTGACGTAAAAGCGGCGTTCCATTCATTCCAACGTTGTGGGGAGATTTTCACTGCCTTTTTCTGTGTTGGGAGTTTAGAAACAGCGATTTTAAATCCATGTGAACGCTGCTTATTTTATTTTGCTTCCTTTCTGCTTTGCCAGCAACTCTTCTAACTTTACAAATGCCGGTTGTTTGGCGACATCTTCCAACATCATGTCCTACTTAGTTCTGGAATATACTTGCTGTTTAACGACGCATACGCGTGTTTAAAATGGCTACCACACATAACTTGCGTTGATTTGAAGCGTTGTTTGTGCGCATCCCCTGAAATTAACGCAATGCATCTGAACGCTGCAATATACGAGTAACCACTACGCGGAGTTGACAAAACAAGCAAGACACACTCATCATGGTGACTCCGTCTCTGGTTTAGAGGGCTTTCATACTATCTACGATTCCGCTGATGTCTTTTTTTCTGTTGTGATCTCAAAATTAGCCAGTTACTGATCTCCTCTATTGGCGCCATGTTTGTTTTGGTTGTATTCATAGACATGAATACGTAGATGCCCCATTGGGTGCTGGAGAGCGTAACAGCGTCGCCGCCATATTGGATGGGTCTCCTCACTCTCCAAAGTCAATGCAGAGTGGGCAACTGCCCGTTTTTGTGCAGCCTACAGTTGAAACAACTGGCGTATTATTGAAAACAGATCACGTGGGATTACTATTGACTTTTCTAGCCTACATAATGGGATTTTATATTTTAATTTATTTTAACATATTTTGTTTAATTATATTCATATTTTAATTATCATACCATATGTCTGATTTTCTGAAAAATTTTGATAAAATGTGTTTTTAAAGTTGGGTAAGCACCTTCCTCAGTAGAAATGAATGCACCGGGGGCGAATGGAGACCCATCTAAGATGGCGGCCGGCCACTACGGCAGCTCCAATAGGCAGCGCCAATCCACGAGGCGTCTACGTATATATGTCTGTGGTTGTACCCACAAACCCGGCTCTCTATCCGGTCTGAGTTCTCTACTGTGCCCCCTAGTGGAACACTCCAGTGCTACGCGCCGCGCAGCAGCAAGTATGTGAACAAAGATGCAGTCTGCTGCCAGTGCCGACATCAGGTTGGCCTAAGTTACAGCCAATCAGCATGAGCCAACCACAAATCCCACCTAGCGACTCTACATAACCCAGTTCAGGTACTGGGCTGGTCCCTGAAATGGCTTGGAACAGTTTCCTTTCGTGCTAGCGCAGTGAACTGGAGACACTCGCGTCTGGTAAAATTACCCGGATGCTCGAATAGCGTAAACAGGCTTAAAGAGGGAAGACACCAGGCAACGGGAGGGCTGTTGAGCTTAGCCAAGCAGGTTGGAAGGGTGAGAAATCCCAGTTCAAAGAGCAAATCTTCTGTTAAGTGTTGGAAAATGTGCTTAAAGCTCTTTTCTGGTTCCACAGACCTGGTCAAAGATGCTGCTGATAATAGATTTAAAAAAAACACAAGAGGAAAAGCAGCTGAAGCAAGCAGCGGTTACAGTGTGAGCCTCAGCAGGCGGCTCTCAACAGTCACCATCTAATATATTAATGCTGTCAGTACAGTCTCTGTGAAGCTAACACTTTTCAGAAAGAAAAGCGCCCCGCATGCCGTACCCAATTCTCTTGTTCCAGGATCAATATGTTTTGATAGATTCTCGCCCCAGAGCCGGATATTGTTCGAACAACCATTATCTGATGGTAGTTTACCCAACATGAATCTACCTTCTTTCTGTTTCCCCAATTGCAGTTAGGATGACAAAAGTCTGCTATCTGTGTGATTATGGGCAATTTCTCAGTGCCAGAGCTGCCAAGCAGATAGAGGGGCCCATCCTCCCCTGATGAGCGGAGAGGCAGGGTACAGCATCCAGTCCAGAGTGGGGCTGCTTCCTCTTCCAGAGCTCAACACTAACCCAGTCTGTGGATCTGCGTGGCCCCTAGGAGACCACTCTTCAACACGCAGCTGTCAGGTCTGCCAAGCACTGTGCTGCCGCTTTTAAAGAGAGGAGGGCAGAGAGTTTCAGGCTGAAACACACAAACCGGGCTGCTTGTAGCTGAGCGCGGCTTCAGATTCACAGCAAAGCTTAATAAACGTCTGCTTGATGTCTAAAATCACCGTTAACTCACCTCATAATCACAAAGACTAAACACCGAGAGCTGATCTTCACAGAGCTGCTGCCTGCTCCTCCAAAGCTGTCTGTAATGCTAAATAAGTCAGGACTCTGTCTCATAATTGTAGGATTGCCTTTTAATGTTATTCTCTTCTATGTTTGGGCTGTCTTTACTGTCAAGCCGGGCAATCTCATTTTGTTTGATTCAGAGATGAAATGTTTGAAGAGCTCCTTTGATTGTGCGCTGCTTCTTTTTGAGATTAGATTTAGTCCAAAAGAGCCGGATTACAAATGTGTCACTAGCAGCTAACAAACCCGTCGCCTGTGTGGGCTTCCTTTGAGGATTCTGCGAGCTCCCAAATAATTAATTTGTTTATTTAAATTTAATGGCAAACGGTGTTACGAATGCTCTCAGATGCTTCAGATTGTCATTTGTTGTATATCAAAGCAAATGTTGAGGAGAAGAAACCCTTTTGGGAACAATCCTGTTAACATCCACCTCTCCCAGATGTGTTTTTTACAATGCAGAGAATTATTCATTTGTTTTTTATTTTTGTTCTTTACCTGAGATTTGATTGCAAAGTGGAAGCCGGCACAGGCCTTCTGCACCACGCAGAGTTATCACAGTGACATGGCTGTCACCCAGGAGCACCAGGCCCGAGACGAGGGTGGGCTCTTCTCACCAGTCAGCCTGTTCTGCAGCCTCTGCAAGCTGCACACACATACACACACACACACACACACACACACACACACACACACACACACACACACACACACACCATGCAAAACGAAGCGGATAGCTGACAATTGGAGTTAAAGGCTTGTGAACTTTAGTCACACTGGAGGAGCCTACACAGTGCAACCAGGCGTGTCCTGCAATGTCTAAAGCAGCCTGCTTTACCGTGGAAACGACACGACTTGACATTATGCTTTTATTACTTTCTTTCAAACATTTCTATTCCCTGTTGGTGGTTTTATTTTTAGAATCTACTGTCTCGTGTTTCTTGGGGAAAGAAAACATTCTGACGTAGTTGGAAACAGTTTGAATTAGGTTTAGTTAAATTAAAAATATTTACGTTGAATTAGATTTCAGCCTTGGTTCTGGTGTAAAACGTGTCGATTCAGACGTGAAATGTCTGATAGATGCTCCTGATAGCTGTCTTATTTGAATAAATTCAGGATTAGATGAGTGAGTCCTCCTCAAACAGCAATCTGAAAATTCACTATGGATTTTAAACATTTTATTGTTGGTTGCCAGTCAGCTGCATGGTGGGGAAAATGTGAATCATTCAGCATTTTTGTAGTTAAAGATCAAATTCAGCACTATTTTAAAGGTGGAGTCTGCAAATCGTTGATAGGCTTGTTCACCTGAGTCTGTTAGACACAAACTAGTGATAAGTTAACCAACATTTGCTCTACTTGTCACAGTTAAGCGTTTTTCACTCTTTATTTAATTATGTTGTGTTTCGGCATTCAAACAACCAAGATGCTTTGTGCTGATCCAAGACACTGATGACATGGTTCTAGTCCAGACACTTAGTTACTTTTGCTCTGTATGATTTGTTGTTGCTTGACTCCAAATGAAAACTAACAAACTTTTAGCTCCAAAGCCCAAAAATATCCAATTTACTCACCAAATAAAGAAAAATATTGTTTTAATATTCTGCAAAAGTCTGGAAATAATCATTTTCTGGTAGACTAGGAAATTATTCTAATCCACAGGTTACAGCAAAAAAATAAAAATTATTATTATGAATTATTTTCAGATATTTTAGTCAGATGATTTTTTTCAGAAATGCACTATGCTTTATTCTTCAGTTCAGTTTATTTAAATAGCACCAGATCACAACAAGAGTCGTCTCAAAGCACTTTCCAGTTGAACCTTCTTATCAGTGCAGAGTTCAGATCATTTGACCAGTTAGTTAAACGTTAAATCCCAGCAGATTGCATTGAGTCGCTGACTTGTTGTGTCGGAGACTTTACACCAATCCTCATACTACGCAAGCATGTGGCGACAGTGGAGAGGAAAACTTCCCTTTAACAGGAAGAAATCTCAAACAGAACCTGGATCAGTGTGAGCAGCCATCCACCGTGTTTCTCACTGTGGGTTTGAAAAGACAGAGCAGACACAATAAGACACAGCTGCAGTAACATGTTTTTAATACAACGTTCTAACGTGGTTCTATCATTGAGCCAAAGTCCATAAAGTTTACAGAAATCATCAGTTTTGTGTTAAATAGACAGTAAACATGGCAAGTTTTTATTTTAATTTAAGATAAATAATGATAAAAGTAATCAGATTACTTATATACTTCATTCCATGACTAGTCAATCATATAAATGATAACATGTGAACATGGCTGTGATGATGTGTGTGTCTTTGTGCAGTCTTTCCTGGTGGCCCAGCAGCTAGCTAACGCAGTGGGCGGCGTGATGTCAGGGGCGGCGCCGGGCATGAACCAACCCATCCTCATCCCCTTCAACGCAGGCGGGCATCTGGGCGGGCAGCAGGGCCTGGTGCTCTCCCTGCCCACGGCCAACATCCAGAGCCTGGTGGCTGCTGCCGCTGCAGGGGGGCTCATGACGCTCCCCCTCCAGAACCTGCAAGGTGAGAGGAAACAGTGAAACCTCAGAAATAAAAAAAAAACACACAAGAATTCAGTTTCTTAAAAAACGCTGAAGCTAACCTGATTGGAAGACATCTAAATCTATAAGTAACACACGACAAACGCTGTTTTCCAGAGAGTTTTACATCCATCGTCTCAACATAAAATGTTGTTTTTCCTTTCAAAATAAAATGCTTAAGGGTTCCTGACCAGGTAAGACTCCTTTAGGGATTTGTATCCCAAAAAGCAGCTATCTTCAAATCGCCCAGAGGTATAACCATATTAATTACAGGTCAGCGTTTTGCAGTGCAGCGCAAAAGCACTTTATGCCTCTTTCCTGTGCATAAGAGTGCACGCTACTTCACGTTTTATCTCTTTTCCACCTAATCCGTCCATCCACATGGCTGTACTCATCCTTCCCTTTTAAACTTTAATGCCCAAGTGTTCTCTTTTGATCATACTTGTAAATGGTTTTCATTTTAATGTTTAAAACATTGTCTCTTTTATACCATTAGATTGAAGGATGGATGGGGAAACTGTCATTTATAAATCTTAGATGAGAGAGCCGCACTAATGTAAAAAATTGTAAAGCCGTGTGTTTTTAGGATGCCGATTACAGTAATGCCAGTGCAGCACAAAGTGCAGCGAATGCTCCTATCATGTGGGGAAATGGATGAACAGATGCCCTTAGTGAGGAAATGTGGAAGTAGAAGCCTAATGGACACAAACATGCATAAATAACAGCAGCCATCGCTGTGGGCAGAGCTTTTAATAAACCTGCGTCTATCCAGCCAGCTCTTCAACGTGTCCGTCAGCGATGGACGATAATGGGCCCGGCAGGCTCGTCTGACTCGCACGTCAACAGAGCTTCCTCCTGGCGCACGAGGGACATCCCGGAGGCTTCGGTGATCTGATGAACTGATCGACAAACACATTGTCAGGGTGTCAGAACTCCAAAACAAACACCTCTCAGTCATTCACATCGTCCAGAAGACTGACTGGCTGAATTCGGTGCGCTGATGAAATTTTCCAGCCATGAGAGATGGAGGCGGTAAAGAAAAAAAAAAAAAAAACAGTTGTGGAGAAATGCCTCTGTGGCAGATCTTTTTTTAAGCGAGTGGACTGACAGAATGCCTGTTCGCACGTCCTCTTATCTGAAGGGGATGCATTGAAGGGACCTCCGTGGAGAGAAAGTGACACAAGTCACGGGTGAAGCTAAATGTCTTGACTGTGTCCGGGGCCCTCTGGCCACGAGGCGCTCCTTCACTCCGCCCTGTCCGAGTTCATCACAGCTCCACTGAATGAGGCCTGCTGGCACAGCACCTCTGTCAGACAACTGCAGCTCTGGCCTCTGCCCCGGTGCCGCCCCCCCCTCGGCCGCTCCGGGGCTCCTGCCTGATTAATCACACATATAATCCAGCGCTGCGCTGTCGCCAGGGAGCAGTCAGCTCATTTCACAAGCTCGCTTTACAGCATTCACACTGCTAGCTAATTAGTGTCAGATCAGACACGAGACAGCAGCGAGGCGCTACAATAAGACACAGGGAGGAGCCCAGCCAATGTCTGTGTTTAAATGTAATGAGGCAGCTAATGACCAGCTAATAGGGCTGTTTGTCTCGCTGAATGGGTGGCTTGGGTGGAAGAATGGTGAAGCCTGCAAGCTTTTCTTCTACTTTCACTTTGTACGCTCAGATGTGAAGTCTTGTTTTATACAGGATCAAAATGAGTTTTCAGGCCAAAATATCCTTTTATATTAAGCTCTGATGAGTAAAAAAAGGAGCGGATCAAACACCGGCGAGAACATTTTGATCATATAATAAAATCCTGCGTCTCAAAGCCGACTGATGTTGACAGAAGGGAACCGACTGGTCTTCTGCGAGCCTAAGAGCGCAGCCCTCTCCGACTGTGATGAATAACTATCACTGTAATGGGGTTGCGCTGCAAAGTTGGAGCAGTTGTTTAAATAAAACCGAGCAGCATCTTGTGGCAGACTCGGTAAACACGGGCACCAGTGTAACTGGTTATTTGTCAGAATGATTTATGCCCGCAAACACGCCGTAAAAACAAATTCCCAATGAAACTAAACAAGGGGGAAAGTTATCTTTTGTGACAGAGCGCGCACAATTCTAGCTGACTTCACAAAGGCAAAAGTAGGTTGGGTCATGCTAGAGGTCTGCAAGTATGACGGCTGATGAGAACGAGAAAGATCATTCTTGATTTTCATACATTTAGCTTTAAGTGTGCGTGACTCATGCAGACGAGCCGTTTGTACATATTTGTTCTCAGATGCTTCTGTTGCGCTTTAAGTGGGGTTTGATTTTTAAAACAAGCAAAGCGTGATTACCATACTTGTAAAACCAGCTGTATCAAAGGACTGTACGTGCAATTCTCTAAGGGAGGGAGCAGAACAAAGTCGTCTGTCTGTTCCTCTCCTCCACGACTCCCTCAAAGGTAATTCAAGGAGCTGGTTTACTGGAGTGCTTTCATATTAATAAGCATATCCCATCTTATTTGCTCTGAGCAGAAAGCCAAGCAGCGCATCACATCAGAGAGCCGAGTTCTGATGGCGAGGGCGAGAGGAACAGGCTTCCTCGTGGAGGTCGGCATCCCACTCACCTGCTGTAATGAGACTCCGTGTCAGTGCCAATCAAAGGCGCGTCTGTCGTTTTGAAGGAAACGCTCAGCGGGTGTCGTTTCGCTTCTTTTGGGATTTGGCGTAATACAAATTAGGGAAATGACTCTGCTCATTACACCACCGAAGGGCGGGCTCCTGGGGGGAGAGCTGAATGTTTCCACACTAGTTAGACCCGTCAGGCTGGATCTCTTCTGCCTCACATGACCGCTGCTCCTTTAAGAGGGAGCCAGGCCACGTTCTTAACCTTTGTCCGCCGCCGTGTCCCTCTACTCCCTTCACTCGTCACATCATCTGAACTAACGACACCCTTTCTAGTCTGCCTGCTCGCTGCGCACGTTTGTCGATTCATTTTAAGAGAAGGAGAAGAATCAGCTGCCTTTTGAGGGCTCTCTACAGTGACTGTGCACGGTTTCTCCCCTCAGCATCGGTCATCGTAACACAACGTGGGCCAAACCCATCCCTCCCCACTTATCGCTGTTTAATTCAAAGTGTTCACGAGCCGTATGCATTCCACGTCGTCCCTTTAATGATTTAAGCTTGCTGTGGTTGTAAGATGACTCGCAGGGGAGAGAGCTGCATTAAATAAATAACAGTGATAAAATGTAGACCTCATACATTTCAAAGCTAATGCAACTAGCAGTGCAATAGGAGCAGCTGCACACAGTCCTGGAGCGGTAATTTGATTGATTTGTTGTGACAGCAGCCAAATAATTGAGAGTGAGAGCTGCTGCTGGAGATGAAGCGCAGGCAGAGGCAGGTTTCGCCAGGCAGTCCCAGCAGATACGGCACCCGCTTTCTCATCTCTGCCATTGATATCTGCCAGTGGTTTATTGTTTGTCTTCAATAAGCAGCTTGGAAATGTGTGGGGTTAGTGCCGTCGTGACAGATAAAAACAAGAGGAGGGGGAAAAATCTACTAATCAAAAAAGAAGCGCGGAGCATTAAGAGGGTAGGGATCAAAACGCCAAATTTACAGGCTGGGGCTTACTGTACATGCACACACTCCCGCGAGACTGATTTATGCTCTCATGTCTGTTTTGAAGCTGAGATGTAAGTGAATTTTACCCCCCGCTGTTTTACCTGTTGCAGACACGCTAATCACGTGTTGAGAATTCAGGTTACACACTTGTTATAATTGCTCAAAGATAACAAATGATCCACGGTGTGTTTGAGTGTGTGTAATGTGTGCATCCCCAGCTTCTGCCTGGTAGGAAGCAGCCGCGCTCTTTGTCTTAACCTTCTGACTCGGGTTTTGTTTCTGTGGATGGTGGAAACGTTTCAGCGGCGATGCCGCGCGACAGCACGCTGCCACGGCTTAAAATAGAAAGAGGGAAAAGCGGGAGGTGGGAGGGGAGTTTTTATGGCGTTGTGAAGGCAAACAATAATATTATTAATCAGATGTGGCTGTTTCTGCTGCTCCCCAGCAGACCCTGACTTCTGCCCCCACTGGTGAGCACCGGAGGAGGCGCTCTGCTAACCTGCTGCTGCCACAAACACACAATCACCAAGATGTGCATCGCCCCACCGCCTGTCTGCACACATGCATTCCCTTTAAAGGATAAAGATGAGTTTAGCATTTACGATTAGCTGTGGAACAAACTGTATTTTATTTTAATTCAGCTCAAATGATCACACCATTGGATTATTTTTGTCACCAGTTAAATTAACCCATCTAATTTTCTTATTTAAAGTGACAACGTGTAGTTTTTACCATTAATCTCTGGAAATAGCCAACAAAATGTTGTTTAAAATGAATTAAATGATGCCCAGTTTGTAACATATAACCATAAAAATGGGGTCTAAAATACATCAGCGCGAGTCTAAGGCTCTGGGCAACGCCATATTAGACGCATTTCCTTCTACGGGAGCCTGTGAGGACAAAACGCATTTACAGATTTGTAACAAACGGTTACGAAACTTTAGCCATTCATAAACGTTGTTTTACACATTTACCTCTTCGCTCGTTGCCAGTGATGAAAGGGAGTCTGATGTCATTTTGCTGGAGGTTGAACGATCTGAAAAAGTACTCGTACAAAAATTGCTCTCCCAGTGATTTTTGACCCTAATGGCCATCCATTGGTAAGGTCTTACTCAAACACAAAAATACCACTTGCATGCAATGATTTAGATTTGTTCTGCCCCCTATCGCCAGGAAAAATACACACCGTCACTTTAAGCAAAAATCTGGAGTTTTTTCTCAGATGGCACCATCTACTGGGGGAAATTTGTATTGCACCTTAAGCCCCTCTCCCTACTTCTGTGATTCCATGATCTCATTCGTGAATGAGCACCTCTACCTGGCCGACAGAGCTGCAACACATTGTTTTACAGTTATTATTCTCACATTATGTGTTGGTGGTGGTCAGAGTGGTGTCAGACCGCCCCAGGGCGGCTGTGGCTACATAGTAGCTTAACATCATCAGCAGCAGAGAGTGAATGAATAATGGAAAGCGCTTTGTGTGCCTTGAAAAGTGCTATATAAATCCAATCCATTATTATTATTATTATTATGAGAAATGTGGCCAACTCTGCATCAGTCTAGGTACTTACACAAACGCTCGCGCACGCTCTGTGATTGACATCTGTAAGGTGGGCGATATACCGAAAATTGACTGATACCAAAATTTATGTCTATTACCGACGTCATTTGGTGACGTCTCAATATGTTTTAAAAAAGAAAAGATATGTGTAGGTTGCCGATGTTCATATTCTTTTAAGATGCTGTGATACGAACTAGATTAGGCGGAGTCATGTGAATTTGTGTAAACATGTGACTCCACCCCATCCGGTTTGAGGGAAAGACATTGAGGAAATGTAGGATGATGCAAATGTTGAAGCAGTGGACAGGGCAGCAGGTAGCGGCCGCCAGCAGTGAACAAATCCAAAATGTTGCCAAACGGTTGTTGAAGGATATTTGTGGGAACTGGCTTGTCCTCAACCAATCTACCGATCCCTCTAACTGCCGCTGTTATCGTCCATTTATCGTTGTCGGCGGGGACTGCTCAATATATCGTAATATTGATTTGAGGTCATATCGCCCAGCCCTACATCTGTAGGTAAGCAGTTGTCTACCAATCCTGAGTGGCGCTCAATTCAAAGTGCATGGGGCTCTATGGGACGGGGTGGGCTTAGCCCAAAAGATCGACCTATTGCCCACATCATATCACAGAACAGGGTAAGACTATCACTTCTACGGATTTCTAAAAAATCCTGAAAGGGGAAAAACTCCGGATTGCTGCTTTAAAGAGATCTGACATTTATGATTCCCACCAGATTAGCTATCCTCATAATTATGTAGAATCAATAGAGTTTATCTTTTCATTATGAGTTATTTCATCACCGAGTGGACTCGTCAATGACCAGGTTCAGCAAATGAGGGGTATTGAGCGCTATAGAGATTACAGCGCATATCAGTGTGTTGTTTCCATGATATTTCAGGGCTTGTAAAGTGCTTCCAGTAAATGCCTTGACCGCTTGACCCCAGAGTTGTTTTGTCGAAATTACATCTCACTTTTTGCTTCCCTTTTTCCGGCCACACTGTTTCCGAAAGATTTGCTAAAGGTCTGGGAGATTGCCGAGCCACAATCCAGAAGCTTTCAGCAACAATCTGTAGTCAAGCATTTTAAATGAAAATTGATTTGTGATTTACATGGTCAGTAAGGGGAAAATGAACTTATGAAACGCTGTAAATGAAATATTAGAACAAGGTGCGGCGGCGGCGGGGGGAGCGGACAGATGCTAATCTCGTGGAACTGGAATTCCTGCCCGACAGAACTGGGTGACATTTTACATTTATCTGTGTTCTGCATGAGTTGTAATGTTAATGGTAATTTTATGGGACTGAACTGGAATGAAAATGGCGTTATCACCAACTGCTTCAAATGGGGGATTGTGTAAAGCAGCACAGCTGCATCCTTTATTTCCTTTTCCTCGGTAATGTGAGTTATTGCATGATCTGTCATCTGCGGTTGAATGTGTGTATTCAGCCTATTTTTATCATCCCGCTCTACTTAGAGCACCTTATGGCTCACGTTTCCCAAACACACAAGCTGCTGTGTTTAGGTATTAATATAAAAACACGTTTGTTTCTAAATGTTTCCCACATTTTATGTGATTTTCTAACAAATGCTGAGCACCTGAAGCCAAACGTATATTTTAGGAAATCAGAGAATTAATTAAATAGCTCTTTTATATTTCCCATGAGTATATTTTACATTATTTTTAAATTTTAAACATAATTTAAACCAGCATCTAGTCAATATGGATCTATGACGGGCTTAATAATACAAGCAGATCGATGAAGCATTACGCTTTAATCAATATGTCTTACACAGTCCAGATGTTTTAATTTTGTTCGATACCTGGTGCAGTGAAGGCTTCCTTTTCCCGCCCTGGCGGTGCACATTTATAGATTTTCATTCTTTTGTGTTTCAAAGAGGAAAAAGAAGCAAAGAAATGTGACGAACAAACGCTGCCATCCTGCAGCAGAGAAGCTGTGGGAGTCTGGGAGGCAGCTCGGATCACACAGAGGTCACTTTTAAACAAGGCTCTCCGGTTGCCTGTGTGTGAAACCAAAGAGGCTGTGGTGACATTTGTCAGCAGATGGTATGGAACCGAACCCCGCACCAGCGGGGACGCCTTAGCTGCTCCTAAAAGCTCTCTGTGGTTACTAATTGCTGACCAGAGCCTAATTACCTTAATTAATGGTGGAGGTTTCTGGGGGCCAGATTTGCGGGGGCTTTTATCAGTATCAGTGCAGCTTAAAAGGTCCCACAGGAGGCCCGAGGAGCGTGGAAGTCTCGTGGGTGCTATTTCTGGACTAACTGCAGACACATCACAGATGGATCCTGTGGCATCAGTACAGGACGGCGTGTTTGGAGAGAGGTATCTGTTACTTACAGATCAGAAGAAATTCTCACTAAGAGAGGGGGAGGAAAAAGCTTTTTCTTGCCTTTCTCTCCCCGCTCTCCTCTCTCATCCACAAGGCCGCTTCCTGAATTATGCCGCCGTAATTCACAATGACAAAGTAGACTTAGCACCTTTTTCCTGCAGACCGTGGGGGGTTTTGTTCAGCGGGCTCTCACTGTGAAATTATCCCTGGTACTTTCATTTTCCAGCTGCGGTGAAATGGTTAAAAGGCACAGACCATCCGGTATGAAAATAGGACTGATTCAACAAAATCTGCTGCCTCCCCCTTAACTCATCCAGCCACAAAAAAAAAAAAAAAATTCCCAATTCTCCCCCATTTTTTTTTTCTTCCTATCCACTCCACCTCCCGCCACCCCCGCAGCCCTGTCAGGCACCTTGTCCACGTCTGAAGAAGGCTTGTAAGTTTCGGGGTGCATACATTTCTTTTGATGATATATTGTCCCGGTGCGGAATTTCATTTACCGCCGCTGCCCTTTGCTGAACCTGTTGCTAGTCAGTGAGCACGATAAGCGTATAAGTAGCATGCTACTTCATTCATCATACATCGTTCTGGGCTCTCAAATATCTCATATGCGATTCAGGAAGAAACTACTAAACCGGCACAAAGGATCCCACCAGGATCAGCTGAGGGTCCATTAAACACTGTGTACAAAACACAGCAGACTTACAGGTTTTCTTTGTCGCGTCGGACAAAAAAATTACCCTTCATTCCGAGGTGTACACATTGTTTATGAGGCAGGGGGGATGCGTATCTCAAGTGCTCGTGTAGTACATAATTCCGTGCACATTTGAATGCATTTTGAAATCTGTTTTTTCCCCTCAGTCATAGTGGCTGCTCTGTGTTGTATTAAACAGCATTAATAATCACAAGAGGCTCAGTGTCACTCAGAAGTCTCCACATCACTAAGGCAGACAGTGTTGTGCTGCTGGGCATGTTGTGCTGTGTGAAAGTGCTTACACGCTCCCCCAGACAACCAAAGGGAATAATTAAAGGCAGAAGATGGAGGCAGAAGAATGGAAAGCAAATCCCATTGTTTGGGGTTATTTCATCCCACTGAATTTTCTTTCTCTCACTTTTCTTTTGCACTCTTCTCACATTCCTCCCCAAATGCACTGCGGGTGCGTGGCACGTTATCAAAAGCATATGTAAGCGAAGCGGCGCAGAACAAAAGCCCTGTGATGTCCCTCTCAAACCCACATTGTCTTTTGATTATTCCACAATCGTTTTATATCTGTGTAAGAAGGGAAGGAAGGGAAGGCTTAATAACCCCATAATATACAATACTGTAGCGGCTCAGAAGCCCAAATGCAAGATGAGTTCTTAGACGATTTGCTCCTTTTTTTTATCTAATGGTGTAATTCTCCAACTCCTCAATATCCAAGTTGCTACAGAAATAATCCACAATGAAATTCAAATTTAAAGTGAACTAGACTATTAGGGCAACTCTGCGCCACTCCATTTCTAGCACAGTAAATGTAGCCGCTCAATCTCTCTCAGCTTTTACTGTCAGTCAGAGAGCACTCAGTCATCTCCGTGCATCAGGCTCGCAATATTGATTTTTCCACCCACTGAAACAGCCGCATGAACATAAATTTTGCATGAGGCTTTTACTCGCGGCCTCCGCTTTGGTCTGACGACACATGATGGGACCATGAACACACTGTAATAACCCGGTCTGTCCTGCCAGGCAGACGGCCTCTTTTTTCAAACGAGGGGAGGGGGTCCAACACCTCCTGGACTCTGAAGGACGAAAGCAAGAGACACCCCCCCCCCCCCCCATCCCCCCCCCGTGGGACTGAAAAGAGCTGTATTTGGGGTAAAGGATATGTGGGAAAGGTGGAAACGATTCTCAGGTTGGAGCTTTAATTTGAATATTAGAGGTGTTTTGATGCTTTGCAGGGAAGTTTGGGATTTTATCGTATTTAAAAGCGTTAGTTTTCTAATCTGTGGAAAGAATAAATAAAGACCTTTGCACCAAATTATGGCAAGTTATAAAAAACGTTCTTTTCCCAATTTAGCTGCAAAAGCTGCGTTTCAATTGTAGGAGATCCGGGAAATTGTGTTTCCAAACAAACTCGACCGTTTCAGCAGTGAGTGACATCACTGATCAGCGCCAGAATACATCAATGGACATTATTAACGTTGAAAAACGTTTTTCTTTCAAAGTGCGCCATAATTTAATCCAGGACACCGGGAAGCGGCTGTGTGATGTAAGCATCGTTCTTATGCTGCTCTGTAGGAGACCATACAGCAGCGGGAAGTATGGCGTGGTGCGGGGATTTCTGCCACCTTTTTTCAGTGTTTAGAAGCAGCAATTTTAAAGCAGCGTCAACGTTTCTCTTTTTCTTCTTCCATTCTGCTTTACCAGTTCTTCCAGTGGTACAAATGTCGGTCGTTTGGCGACATCTGCTAATATACAGTAGTTTTCTACTGAGTTACAACCAATCAGCTTGAGTCAACCACAAGTCCCTCCCAGTGAATCTGTTGAGCCGTTTCCAAGTACATATCCCAATGCAGGTACTCGGTTGGTCCCTGTTGTTCTTAAAGTTAAAGTCCCATTAGTCATCATTACACGCTGGTGAAATTACATCTCTGCATTTGACCCATCCCCGTGGGGAGCGGGGAGCTGCAGACACGGCCGCGCTCGAGAACTATTTGGTGGTTTTACCCCCCAGTCCAACCCCTTAATGGTGAGTGTCAAGTGGGGAGGCATTTTTAAAGTCTTTGGTATGACCCGACCATGGATTTGAACCCACAACCTCCCAGTCTCAGGCGAACACTCATGCCACTATAGGCCACTGCAGGTTATTCTTGTGAAGCGCCTCGTCATTTTTATCTTGAGAGGCACTATATAAAAAATAGTATCTTCTTCTTTCTTCTTCTGAAAGGGCTCGTAAAGTGGTCCTGTCAGGCCGGCCTGGTGAAATAGAGACTCTGGTAAAATTACCCGGAAGTTCCAATAGTGAAAATGGGCCAAAACGTCATAATAGTGTCTTATTTAGTCAGTCACCACTGTTGTAGCTCATGGCTCATAAAGACTCATTTAAAACGGGGTTTTGCCTGAGGCCGACAACAACGCAGTTTTGTGAGGAAAATTTGTCACATGAACTTTTTAAATCCCAGCTAGACCCCACAACTCACCTGAGGAACCTGAGAACCCTCACAAATGTGTTGAAACATTTAGAAAACTCTCTCCTGGATGCTATTTGCAGTAAGATGCTGCTTTAAAATGAGCTTTAATCCACACACACGGGTTTGTCTTCAGCTAAGCTGCAGATACAATTAAAGAACCAGAAACTAAAACAGAACAGTCCTGTGTGGGTTTTGTTCTGCTAAAAAAATGAAAATAAACTTGGTTTCAGTTTGCTCGGGACCCCGTGGAACTCTGCTGGGAGCCCTCCAGACATTCCAGGACCACACTTTGGAGATCAATAACAAAGCGTAAGCAGCACCGAAAGGGCAACATTATCGAGTACACAGAGATTTTGTTGTATGTATAACAACTCCGTGGAGAGGATTTGATTCTTTGAAATGCTTCCCCCAGAGTGAGAATTCGACAACGCTGCTTGATATTGCCCTGCATCACAAAGTGAAAGCATTATCTCTGGATCCCTACAAGCGATACAGTTTACTCACTAAAATCCTGTGGCTGTGACTCCACTCAAACCTCAGCCGCCTATATAAATATAAATATATCTGTAGTCAGAGTTCCTCCTGCAGGAGGACTGATATTGCCTGCTGTGGCTCAGAGTAATGTTTTTATTCGGGGGTTTACCAGCTCCTTTAACATTTCATTTTCTCCGTGTTTATTCTCTCCTTTGCTGTGGCAGTAATCTATTCTCCGTTCCTTTAACCTGAAAACCTGCAGATCAACTGTAACACAAACACGTTTTATTGTAGGCTGTAAACCGGAAACCTGCCAAGAAGCTGCTACTGTAATGATTTTATTCCAGAATACAAAAGCTTAATTTAAAAACTGTGACACAAAGAAACAAGTTCACACTCTTAAACTGCTTTAAAAAGCACATTTTGTGCAGATTTATAATAATTTTCTTCTTTAAATAGTGAAATATTGTTCTGTTTCAAACTAGTTTGACAGCTGTGACTTGAAGTGACTAGAATATCATAACTTAAAGCAGCGTTCCGCAAGATCGCAGTTATATGGTCTCTGTCGCCCTCTAGAGGCTTGCTGCGTAACATCACTGTCGTAACATTAAATCTCTCTCTCGGGCATAAGAGGCATGTTTGCATTCCTAATGTCAGGCAAAACAACGAAAACAAACTTTTCCACCTCCACACATTGAATAAATAGTTTTATCAGGACTGTATAACAACTTTATGCCCGACCAAACACAATAACCCTGGTGAAATAATTTATTACTTACCTAGCCATTAGCAGCACGGCTAGGTTAGAGACCGCAGTTCATGCCTTCTTTCTAAAAGAGCTCTCCAGCGAGGAAAAGACGGCCCAATAATAACTCTGGTCTTTGCTCTTGCTCTATCACGTTCTCCTTTTCTTTTCCTAGATTCCTCTGATAAGGGATTTCTAGCTTTCTTTGGTGAATCTGCTGCTGCTACAGCGAGTCTACGTTATACAATTATGGCAAGCCAAAGGGATAAAAAAAGTGCGCGTTCTAAACTTGCATTATGTCCGCCAAAACGCTCGTTCAAGACGCGCATTTTGGCGGACATAGCGCGCATTTAGAACGCGCGCTTTTTTATCCCTTTGGCTTGCCATATTCTGCCATAAAACAACACCCAGTCAGTACTTCCGTCGCTACCCGATGCACAAAAACTGTATAGCGCAGTAAACAGACGTGGGACCCCCCAACACTATCACAGGTAAAATGAACATAATAGATAATACTATGACGCAAAAACTTTACAAAAAGCATAATTTTAAGGTGTAAAACTTGTGGAATGTTGCTTTAAGCTTACAAAGACACTTTTGCTAATTGTTATAGATAGACAGGATAAAGTAGGAATTTTGTTTCTTTGATCTTTCTTTTTTTAAAACTAAAAAAGCAATATAATTACAGAAATTGCACTTATAGTGAAAAATTTTAAATTATAATGACTCATAGGAAATGTTATTTAATAACGTTAGAGAAAAATGTAAAGGTTTCAGTTCCCTTAACCCCTAGATGCTTTAAAGTCTCATTCACTCATTTTTTAAATAAATCTGCGCTAGTATGAATGAATGCCTTGTGAATAGTTTTTTCTGTGGAAATAAAAAAGCTCTGATGTTCCTGTTTCAGGAAATAGAAGTTAGTCGGAGGAGTGGGGGTGGAAAACAGCAGGATTTTAAGTTTTACTCATTAATATTCATGATATACAAACATCTTGCATCTGATTGGCTAACTGCAGCGTGACTCTTCCGCTGCCTCTGTTCACTCTGCAACGTTGATGTTTTATCTCCACAAATAACTCAAGCCTGAACGTGTTCTATCATGTTGTGGCGTTGCTAATGCTAACGGTTAGCTTCTACTAGCCGAGACGCGCGCTGCTCTCTCCTGGCTTCAAAATCAATCTGCAACTTTTTTGTTCTTGACTGCATTATGACTAGCCGTTAGCATGTCAGTCATGTCTGTATTCTTTGAACGGCAAGTGAAATAGTAAAAAATTAAAACGTTTACATACTTCAAAATAGCAAAAAAAAATTATTCATTGAGATTTTCACTATTTAGTCTTAACTCCGTTACATCGGAGTCTCATTGCATCTTTATAAATGATATAAATGTATGAAAGGAGCAACAGAATGACTCGATTTAATATAATTCACATCTCTTCAATGTGACTCGGTGACCTGCTGTGATGAAATGTAACATTGAACAAAAGGAACGAGTGCAGAGACAATGATTTTCCTCTCCTCATCAGTGTGCTGCAGCTTCCATCTAATCCAGAGAGTAAAAAAATGACCTTCCTTTGACCAACTTCATAATTACCACATCTCATAGAGTCTAAATCTCCTTATCTCCAGTGGAGTAATTATCAGTGTGACTCACTGAAAAGGCAATTGAGACGCTGCTTTATGGACTCCACAGCAGAACGTGAGGCAGAGCAGTAATAGGGAGCTTGTTTGTCCCCTCTCACCTCCTTCATTAAAGAGTGACAGCTATGTTTAGACCTGAGCGGCTCCTAGAAATACAGGGTGGGTCACTTTGGATAATCCCATCCACTCACACACATCACTTAAATGATGCTTTTATTACATTCTAGGATCCAAGGAAGGCAGCAGCGGGTGTTTGAAGACATTTCTTCATGCTCTTGGTTGAATTGGGCATTTTTGCAGAAAGCAGGTGTTGCATTTGATGGACGGCAACACCAGAAACAAGGATTACAGCAGAATCAATAATCGTTAGTTTAGAGATAAGCATGTGCATGCATGCATACATGCAACACAGCCACCTCAATATCGTATTCATTCCCATCACCTGGTACATTCTTTTCAAGGTCTTTGAACTGTGCTTTCATTTTTGATGCCCAGATATCTTGAATTCCTTCGACGAGACGATCATGAATATATGTCATAGAATATAAAGCAAATGTGTTCTGAAGGGATGAAAGTGGAAGTCCTATTGTATGGATGTGATTACTTTGACATACCAGTCATGGCTGATCCCCTTCTAAGGACCACAGGATGATAAACAATTTGTTTTCACATTTTCAAAAGACTGAGTAAAAGTTGTTTTTGCATCTTAATTTCACTTTCTAAACTTTGATGACACCGGGGTGTAGCTGTTAACGCAGCTGCTCAACAGTATGAAGGTTGACTGGTTTAAAGGTGTGGTTGACTGAAAGACCATTTTTCAAATGTTTTTTCTGATCATAATCAGTCACTCTGAGTTTTTCTGCAGGCTGAACATGAAAATACTCTCCTATCTCCTACATTAGCTTCTGAAAATATACGGTGAAACTCTAGGATTAGAAAAGCCTGACAGATCTACGTCACACTGTCACTGAACATTCATGGACTCACCCATCTTGACTCACGACGGGGAAGGCTGCTGTTGTTTAAACGTTCGGTAATCTGCAGAGGATGTCTCGACTAGTTTAAGCTAAAGCGCTAAACACCAGTCGCTGTTTTCTAGGTCCAAATGTCTTTTGTTGTCCGTGACTTCAAACGGTGTTTTTCTTTTTGGGACTCTGGTAGTTTGTCCTAAAGTTGAAGTGGTAGCAGCCGGCTGGTTCTCCTTTTCTTATTGATGCAAATGAGCCGTCAGCGCTAGTGCTAGTAGTTTGACCTCCTGGTTGCTCCAGGGTGTTACAGCCTAGAAGGCAGGGGTTTTCTGGCTGAAAGTCCCCTCCAACCTCCGTTAGCTTTGCTTAGCTCAGTTAGCTCGTAGCTACATCGGCTCAGAGTTAGATGAGTGTCAGTTATCTGCCCCACCTTGTATTTTCTGGGAGTGACGAGATGCACAAAGCGGCCAAGATGGAGGCGGTGGGAACCGCCCATTGGGCTTCAATGCAGCTCTTCAGAAACCTACGGGTGACGGTGCGGAGGGTTCGTCCATTATATAAACAGTCAATGGTTGCGCCACAGTTTTTTTGGAAAACCCCCCAAAATAATCTGTGAGAGGAGACCCTGTGTCCACTCTATAGGCAAGTTTCAATGGCTTCTATTTGATTCTTGTAGCCAACTGAGGTCAGTGAGTAATGAAATGACCTGAAACACCAGACGTGCAGCTTTGCAGTTGAGTGTGCGTGCTGGGAGTCCTGTCAGAAGAAGACCGCAGAAGTCAAAGAGAGGGATGACCCTGGCATCCCCCGCCATCTTGAGTTAGTCACGGGCAGATTTCATGACTTGCTCTCCTCAGTGTTAACTTCAATTTGTGATCTATACATAAACATTGTATAATTTTGCATAAATGCACATCAAACACACTTGACAGTTTGGACCGCATCCATGCACCACCAAAGTGTAACTCATCACAGGTGTTGTGCTCTGTAAGGAAAACAAGAAGCCAATTGTGAACGAACCCCAGAGAGAAAAGTGCTGCACTGGGGAGGTGGGCCGGGATACCGAGATAGCGCTGGTAATGGGAGCCCCCCCCCATCCCACTGTACGCCTCAAATACACAGGAAACAAAAATAGTATTTTGTCTGACGAACGAGCTAGCTGTGACCTAGCATTTCGACCTCTGACAATCCGTCTTTTCTTGTTCTGCGGTATTTCAGAACCCGGGGCCAGGACAGTCACAGATAACAGTTGATTTTCTTCTGTGGTACAACAGGGAAATTAAAAAAAAGCTCCAAAAGAGCGATGGTTTCTCAAAGCAGAGTTTGGACACCTTAAACTTCTCTGCTCTGCTGTTTTGAAGCCTCCACTGATCCTTGTTAAACATTCAAATGAAGGACCAAAACGCCACGGTTCAGGTTGTTTTCGGATTGTTTAGCAGCACGATCGCACTCCATTAAATATGACAAGCTGTGACAACAGTGAAAGAGATCCCCTCGCTCTTCCACCCTTCAGGCGTGATGACTAAGTGGGAGCACCGCTCGCGTTGCAGTAGACAAGTACCAGCGAATATGAAAGAGGCGGTGGGAGATATAATGAGCACTATAGGAACACAGCACCCTCTTGGCCCGCTCTCCATCATAAGTGTAGCTCCCGCTCTCATCCCGGCCCTGTGTCTGCTGGAGGAAGGAGCACAAACAATTAGCTGAGACAAGCTGTTTGGATTATGTGCTCAAGCAGAGCAATCAGACAACTGTGGTTAAAAGAATGAGCTTCAGAATGCCAGTTGCCCAGTTAGAAGGGAACGGAGGGTCAGTGGTCCTGACAGTCTTAACAAGATGACAGAATTTATAAAGCACTGCTGTTAAAGAATATAGTTACCTGCAGTGTAGCCCTTATAATAAGGCCACATGGGGCTTCCTCCATATTCCCTCTGTATTTGTTTTCTTTTGCCTCATATTCTTTGTTGTTCCTCTTGTTCCTCGGCGTAATGGTTGGTGCCGGAGGAAATTCTTCAGCCGTCTTTGATCTTCGTCTGGTTTCAATAATTTTCTGACAGAAATCTCATTTTACCCCCTTTTGTTTTCTCCATCTTTGTTGCCTTTTTGATTCCGTCTTTAAATGCGGTTCAACATTTTGTCGTTGCGAAGCTGCGGCGGAAAAGAGCCGGTCCTGTCAGGGGCTAGACAACTTGCCCCAACATTTCAAGTGAGAATTGGACTCTTGCCGTTTGCACAGTTAATATATAATTCATGGTGGGGGTGTGGGAGAGGTGTCAATGTGTCAGGAGGTAGACGAAATATAAAAGTGCGCTGTTTACTGGCCAAGATATGCCGGCTTCCTTTGGCTGAGCTTCTGCAGAGTGAGGAAAAGAAGAGGGTGATCTGATCTTCATCAAATGTTCATCCATGCCTGTCGTGCAGTAGAAGTGACCCCACTAATCAAAGACTTGTCTGCTCTGATGTTTTATTCATCATTTATGAGACAAGATAACGTAAATTATTAAAGTGCATTGATTCTGTATGTATGCACGCTTGTCTTTGCACAGTTACAGGGTGGATTTATCAATAAATGTTCACACACACACTTTTCATGACCAACGTTTGCTGTTTAGTCTTTATTTTAATAGTAAACTGTGAGTTCGAGGCCCGGTTATGATCATATGTCATATTTATTCAGTGTATTTATTTAACAGTAAATGTTTTTCACTTATTTTTAAAGTATTAATGTGTTAACTAAAGATTACATGAAAAAAAGAAGAAAGTTTGACTGAAAGTCATTTTTTTTATAAAATTTGTTAAATTCCTTATCAGTTCTTTGTTAAACTGAAACAAAAAATAAACTTATGACCTTGAAGTCAAATAAAGATATATATTTTCTGACCGTTTAAGTCGTGGAGACACTTTTCTCTTTAAGAGCCGGCTTGAAGGTCATCTCAGATGTCGTTTTTTGTTCCGTTTCTCCTCTTATGGATTTACGACTGAAGCCTCCAGTAGCATTTGTGTTTGTTGAAGCTTTTCCTGATGTTTAAACACAAAATGTACTTTTGGTTTATTGAAAAATCACCTGTTTTTTTTTTGCATTCAGACGTTTTTGATTAACTGACACAAAAATGACCTTGAGGTTGAGGAACACAACCAAAGTGTTTACAGCAGGAAATGTTTTCCTACTTTTTTTTTTTTCTTTTGCATTTACAGTCTTGTTTTTTGAGGCATAATCTCTCCTGATGTATCTGCTGAGTGTTAACCGTTTTTCTTTAAAAGCATTTAAATGTAGAAATGAGTTTCTAACGGCACGCCATTATTGGAGCCAATTAGTTAATGGGTTTATTTCTGATCTCTCCCTGAGAAGACGGATGTCTTTTTCTTATGAGATTTGAAGCCATTAAAGCGAATATTCTGTCGTTCTCCGAGTAACAATGAGGGCTTTTGGCTCCGGAGAGAGCCGTTATATCAGTCAGGGTGGATAGCTTTGTCCTCCAACTTGCTAAATTAAATTCACTGACTCTATCATGCAGGCTAAAAACCCTGGAGGACCTTGTTGTGACTCCATGCAATTTACATGTGTCTCTCACTAGTCGCCCTGCACCGCCCACATGTGTGCATGGAAGGTGTTGGAATATTCCTTTAATAATGAGGGGTTTTTATGTGCTAAAACACTTGTTGTCAGACTGTCAGTCATACCTCGTTTGTGTTTGTCGTTCTGGATGTGTGAGAGTTAAGATCTGCCCTCTCACCAACAGCTACCTCATCACTGAACTCCCAGCTCCAGCACCTGCAGCAGCTCCAGCACCTGCAGCAGCAACACCACCACCAACAGGCCCACGCCCAGAACCAGCTGCAGTCCCAGCATCACATGACCCCGCCCAGCCAGCAGCAGACCTCTGTGCCATCTCCAGGTTCCACCTGCTCCTCCACCTCCGGTCAGCCGCATCAGTCCCCGCCGCACCGGCAGAACCAGTCGCCGGCCCGCAGCCTTCCCTCTCCGGTCACTCCACCCATTCCGCTACCGGTGAGCTCAGACTCAGATGGAATTTCTACTTTTCTTTATAAAATATTTGATCTGAATTTAACCATAACGCCACCACAAACACAAACTGAATTCTTCATGCGTTATTTCACCTGTAGATGTTGTTTTCAGCATCTCATTGTCTCTGCACTCATGTCAGAACCTCTAATAACACTGATAATGCTTAGATGTTCACATAAACTAGCTGTGCTACTCAAAATAAAAACAACTCAAAACACTCAAGTGAGCATCTGAATAGTGCAGCTCTTGTGCACAGTGCTTGATTCTTTGTTGGCACTAGAGATTTATCAAGAGGCCGTGTTTAAATGGAGGCCTGCAGCTCCTCTCTGTGTTTATGCGGGGCTGTTAGAATATGCATCTTGTCAACAAAGCCTCGGTTCACTTTATCACCGTGTAACACGCAATTATGATGATGCACATCCTCCTGAGGTTATCTATTCTGCAGCTTTGCAGGTGTAATCATTCCCTTAATTTTTGCTGCTCCTCCTGCTCAACCTTCTGTTTAGTCACTCCGGCTGTCCATCCATCTCTGCCCTTCTGTGCATCTGCCTGTCACTGTGTGACCATAATAACCTATTTTATATCCCTGTGGTTTCATTTCTGGTGGAAACTGGCCAGGGTCGCCTTTCTGTCCCTGGTCACATTCATCAGCGTCAGGCCCTTATTGGGTTGTGGTGCAAGCTTCTTTATGGCCAGGATGAGTTGGGCTATTTGTTTCCCCTCGCAGCCCTCTCCGGCCCTGTCACGGCCTGGTGAGACTCAGCAGGAAAAACAGCCCTTGGATTTAATGGGCTTCAAAGGCTAGCCGCTCTAAACGTCGTACTAAACACTGATCCGTCTGATTGTGTGTAATCTTAATGTGCTAATCTGCAGCTCTTGTGTTTACAAAAAGTCAGAACCAAACTTCTGAGCTCTTGATTTCCTTGGAAACAACTTTCTTGGTAAGTTTTCAAAGAACTAGCATTAAATTCTTCCTGCATGCACCAAACAACGCGTACAGCGACAAATACATATAAATAGACTGTCTCCTTTAAAAGCCACGCTGTGGATGACTGAGGACAGACCTGCCTTTAATGGGCAAAGAGGCCACGTCGGGTATCATTAGGATATTGCCTCATCAAATGGGATTACAGAGCGTGTTGTGTTTGTGCACGGCAGAGGCAGAATAGTCGTAAAAGGTTTAGTTTCTTTGGGTCATTGCTGAGGTTGTCAAAGATCATGAGGGGCTCGCTCAAGGACAGGCCGTGGCCTCGGCAGCCGCTCAAGGCTACAATAGGATTTAAGCCGCAGCTCCATCTGCCTCCATGGGCCGGGTCAGCGATTGGATGTTTAAGCAGGTCTCTCATCAGGCTCGTCAGTTATTTGGAAACAAAAGTTGCTTTAAAGAAATAATTTCTTTTGGGTTTAAATGACACTGAATTAAACAACACTTTAGTGACAGAAGTGATTGGGTCATGTGAGGTGTCATGGCTGAGGAGACAGATACACCCAACTTGTTTATTATGAAGTCATCTGCTTTCTAAAGCTCATCATATCTGACAATAGGACATAATTGCAAATAAATTGCAACATTTGTGCAAAGTTTGAGCATAAACTGTCACAGTTTAGTTAGATTTAACTTAATTCATAATTTACCCTCATTTTATTGTCAATTTGGCAGCTAACTCCTATCAGAATCAGAAGAATCAGAAAGGTTTTATTGCCATATGTGCGAGAAATCACAACATTAGGAAATTGCTGCAGTACTTGGTGCAGAAAGATAAAAAATAAGAGATAAGCAAATATAGGAAATAATAATATACTCATGATAAAATAATTATTATAAAGGGTGGCAATAATTAGAGAAGCAGCTACTATATACACAGTGCAGGTACTAATCAGAGTGGATCAGCTTCAGGTACAAACACAACACCGGGTCATGTGACTGGGACCAAGCGACTGGAGTGGGCAGCCCTAGGATTGACATTCATGAGTCCAACAGCAGAGGGGAAGAAACTGTTCTTGTGGCGAGAGGTTCTGGTCCGAATGGATCTGAACCTCCTGCCAGATGGGAGCGGGTCAAAGAGACAGTGACCAGGATGACACGGGTCAGCTGTGAGCAAACCTGCACGCCTCAATGTACTGGAGGTGTACAGGTCCTGTATGGAGGGGAGTTTGCAACCAATGACCTTCTCATTCTTTCCAGCTAATAGCCGCCATTATTAATGCCAGCACTCAACGCACAACACGCACCATGTGGCCAAGAAGGCACCATCCAATCAGGCTTAGGAAAAAAAATGTCAGTGATGCGCTCCACACGCTGAGCACCGTCAGCGACACCCAGCCCAGGCAGGAGGAGAAATTTAAAACGAAAATAAACCGTGAAAGAAGCCGCGCCTTGGTCGCTCCACTAAAGGCCCTTTTCCAACAGCAAGGTTCAGTATTATCCTCCAACCTTCCCTAACATTTCAGTACCTGCTTCGTTGTGGTTCCTAGCGTGCTGACCCGAGCCGAAAACGCTAACTCAGCGACTGTTGGTCAATGGTTGCTCTAGAGCTTTCTGCCTGCTGTGATTTCCAGGTTCAGAGCAGAATGTTCACTACCATTATTTGGCTGTATTGTGTTTCTGTGTAGCCTACAGATCACCTCCTACTATTTTTGTCTCCAGTGATGATTGCAAACTCTCAGAGCTCCTCATTGGTTGGTTCCCATAAATGTAAGTAATCAGAGGAACCTCCCTGAGCAGAAGCTTGGATATAAGCAGACATGAATCAACCTTCTGAACGTTATAATTAGAAAGGTGTTTCTGATGTCGCCATGTTTTACCCAGAGGACCAGGTCTGTTCTCTAAAGTGGAGTCCTAATTACCATAATATATTGAGCATTAGCCGGATAACACCCGTTTTTCCTGCCGTCATTATCCAGACAAGTAGAACCATTCAACCATTTGTCTATTTGCTGCAAACTCAATGCCAAGCTGCTTAGAGACAAACACTCATTATGTTCCAATTAAGGCCTCATTGTAATTCCCTCCTCCTCATGGGAGGAATGTGATCTTCTCTGTAAACTTATGCTGGGGAAACCCTGAGCGTTCATTACATCCCTCGTGCTTTTTCTGCTTTTAATTCGTGTGACAGCTTTCATTAGCTCACTCATTAATTTCCCTGTTAGAATACAAATCTTAACACAACCCATCATGTCACCTTGAGTCGATAGTCGACTCTTAGATCAGTGTCGCTAATTAGCTTAAACGAAGAGAGAATGAACATTTCTACTCCTCCCGAGCTCTCTCTGCTCCCGAGCATGTACGGTACCTTTGGAGGCGGCGTGAAGCCACCAAAGTGATGACAAATAGACACGAGGAGTGGGTGGGGGGGATTATGAAATTTGCTTAAGTGCGTTAATGGGCTGATTGCAGGAGCCCGCTGGATTTTGCTGGAAGTTGATTGATTAGAGCTGCGGGTTTTCTCCACGCCCGGAGAGCTCAGGGATTTGACGGGGGAAATGCGCGCCAAGTCTGTTACACCGGAATTGATCTTAATTAGATCTGAAAGACCTGCCACAGCAGAATGGTCGCGGCGATTAAAATGAAAAACAGGAGAAATTACTGATCAAATTAATCATAATGTCGGGCTACAGCTGTAGGTCTGGTGTAATTTGCCACTCCACTGAGTTACATCAGCCCAGGCAGGGGAAGGGGAGGCGGTACATACTGATCCGTGGCAGTGGGAAGCTTAGGCCAGCCTGTGAAATCTGTTTTATTCCAGTGCTTGGACCTTCCTGACCCTGCTGCGCCATCCAGCGGAGTCCCAGAATTCCTCTCTCTCTCTTTCTGATCTGATTGGTTGCTTTTGTTGCCCTTTTTTTCTTCCACATTATGTTTCTCTCCATTGTCTTCAGCTCTGCTGTTCTTGTCGTAGCTGTCTTGTTGCTCATGTGTTGTGTGCTCTCTAATAGCCTCTGACCTTGGTCCGGCGTCTGGCTGGCTAGTTTTTGGGGAGCCTGGCGGAGGCGGAGGGGTCCTGTCCTCCTTGTCTCTCAGACTTCTGCTGTCTGTCTCTCCTCTTCACAGTTGTCTCCTTGATCGCTGTCAAAGCCCCACACCGGGCCTGTCCACTCTCGATCCACACACTCATAGGGGTAATTACAGCCTAGGGGGCTGCCTCCTATCCCTGTGCTCCACAATTTACCACCAAAGTGTCCACAGACATCTCTCTTCTTCCCCGCTGCACCCCGACATCACAGGACTGCAGGGCCTCAACCCACAAGTGCTGCAATTACCTGAGTCTCTCCTCAATCCTTTTCTTTCTCCTCTCCTCTCACTCCCCCCTCCCTCCTCCTCGGTCTCCTCCCTTTCCTGTGGCTCCCTCACCATTCCCCAGCAATCAGCCTTCATTAGAAGCCTCTGGTGAAAACCCATCGTCACCAAGGTCAGCTACTGCCAACCACAACGGCCTTTCAGAGGCCTGGCTGTCTGCACTCTCTGTCTTTCCTCACCCCTTTGCCATCTTCCTGTTTCTCCTCTTGTCTCCTCCTCCTACTCTCCCTCTTCTTCACGCCACCGTCCTCCTCAGATCTCAGACCCATCTCTGCTGTCTTTGTCTCCAGCTGAGACGCCGTCAAACCGTGGTGTCACCGTTTTCCGCCGCGGCGCATTTTTACTTATGTCAGCCTCTGTTAATGTCACCTCTGTCCAATTTGCTCTGAATGTCTCTCTTTTTATGGGTGGTGGGTGTTTCTCCCATTATATTAGCATGTGTGGTAAATGAGCCCCACGTGCAGATTAATTGATTTTTCCAGATCAACGCAGTGTTCATTCAATTTAGAGAAATGGGCCGCCGTCGTTCTGTGGGATATTAAATCAAAATTAAAATGGCATGCTCAAATATAGTCGTAATGGCTCATACTGTGGCTTCTCAATGGAAATCACTTAAGTAGAGAGGGAAGAGTCCATTATCTGTTTCATGCCTCAAAAGTCAACACTAAAATCTGTGGATTGAAGAAGACTTGAATTACTTTGTGTTAAGTTTTTAAAAAAATCATGTTTTAGAGCTGGGGTTGGGGTTGGGGTTGGGGTTGGGCATTGATTGGAACCACGACAAATTTTTCCTGGAAACTGTCAAATTTTTAAATTCCATTTCCTAGTTTCGATATCCAGCCCGCCAAGCAAAAGAAGAATCCACCAAATACCAACAAAGAAGAATTTCCCGGAAGTGTTTGGCCGTTTCTCAATACCCAAGGATGCTAGTACGTTCTTGTGTACTTGACAAGTACTCCAGAAAGTCCATTCTACTGAGTATGGGAGGATGAGAACGGCATTTGGAACAGAACTGTACTTCGTTGCGTCATGGCAAGAAGCACTGTTTGTTGCTATAGTTAAAAAACGACCTGACATAAAAATAAGTCTATTTTGTCCCTGAAATAACAAAATAACAATTAATTATTTGTATAATGTTTAGTTCATTTTTTGATCAAAATTGATAAAATACCAGCATTTCCTGCTGTTAAATGAAGAAAAAAGTTTCTTTTTCATCAAAAGCTATTTAAGGCAACGCTGCTTTTATTTTGATAGTGGATTAGCTAATTAGCATTTGAGGGATCGTGAAGTGTCTGAAAAAAACAAATACATACAGCACATTTTACAGGTTACACACATTTATTTACTATAATAGACTTCATATTTCTTTATTTGTATTTCTGATAAAACATTACAGTTAGGAGCTTTCTCCTTTGATGTTTGGAGTATGCCGCTTTGCAACGCAATGCATTATGGGATACTTTGCTGTCCCAAGTCTGCATTAAGGCGGAGCAAAGATAAAATGGGCGGAGCTAGAACACATCCAGGAACTTTCAGTGAACTTGCCATGTTATGTACTTAGGACTGGACTTGGGCCGTCGTTGATGACGTTTCACAAGGACGTGAGTACACAAGTTCAGACGAGTGCGTGTATTGAGAAACGACCACTATTGTATCAAGTAAGACCTATGGGTTGCTTGCTCGTTGAAAACATGTAAATTTTTTTGACCCTGCCTCTTGAAAGAATCGGAATCGAAACATGGAATTGGAATCGGAACCGGAATCGTTCAAATTCAAACAAGATCCAAACTTAGTTAGGGTTAGGCTCATTAAAGCTTGTCAAATTCTTCAGCTGCAACAAAACTTTGAATTAAGAAAGTTTTCTTTAGCTTTAAGCGTTTCAAAATAATTTAGAATAACATATGCATGTTTGAGAGGCTCTTATTGTGAAGGTTTTATGGAAATTCTGTGAGTTGGTGGCTTATATACCTTTTCAGTGGATTAGTGGTATGAGAGTCCATCCTGAGACTGGGAGGTCGTGGGTTCAAATCCACAGTCGGGTCATACCAAAGGCTTTAAAAATGGGACCCAGCTTGACCCTCAGCATTAAGGGGCTGGATTGGTGGGGTTAAGTCACCAAATAGTTCCCAAGCGCGGCCATTGCTGCAGCTCTCCACACAGCGGATGCGGGGATGGGTCAAATGCGGACTTTATAAGGGAGACCACACCTCAGAATGTGTGTGAAAGCTCACCTTTAACCCTCAATTACGATGATAAAAACTATACAAACACATCTGAGTTCTGCACCACTCACTTGACTAATACTCTTTTTATTTTCTTTCACATATTGTTTTAATTTCCTTTTAGAGATTTAGCCGAAAAGTTGCCAGAAAGCTTAACACCCTGCACCAGAACTTAGGAGCATTCCCACACCCTGAGCATTATCTAGCCCAGCACCTGTTTTAAAACCCACATTTCTAATAAAAGTTTTAAGTACATACATGTCTGTATTTATATGTATATATCTGTGTAGTGACAGCTGTGTGGTGTAGAGCATGAACAGGCCCTCAGCTCCCCAGCAGCTCAGCTCGGCCTCTTATTAATGCACAGGAGATCCGGCTCTTAAGAAGGCAGAAAATTGCCTTACATAACAAGCGCTCCACAATTTAGAAATACAAATGTGCACTGTTGACTGAAGCAGAAAATAAGACTGTTGCCCATCAACAGCAGCGCATTTCATATGAATAATTATAAAGCATGGGCGCTAGATGAGGAAAACAACCTGACCATGACAGCTCTACTACTTTTATTTACTTCAAATGAGGGATTAGGCAGGGAGGAAATCAGACTTAAGGACCAACCATGAACCCTGAATTTCTAAATGAGAAGAAACTTAAATTTATCATATTTCAGTGATCGTTTCGGGAAACCGTCAGGGCACTTTCACGTTTTCAAAATTGCACCTACATCGCACCTTGCACTCACTTTGTAGCTTTTCTTGGTTTGTTGGGCTTTCAATCATCACAGATGTGATACTTCCTTCACTTTTTGAGGTCTGCCATTCTTCTAAAGCTGGCTCCATTACTCTGGAAATGGGCAGAGGGCTTCCAGCTCAGACACCCAGCAGAAAGCCAGAGCTCCCCGATCAGCCCACATGCACACCGGGGGCAACTTGCATTAGACGCCCACATGGGAGCCCTCAGATGGAGCACCGCGCTAGGGCTCACCTAACAGTGGATAAGGAATAGGGTTTCTTTAATTATGAGGCAGGGCTGTGACATTGAGTTCCCCCCCTTTCTCCTCCAGCAGCCTTTCAGACACCATCTAAGTGCTCCGCTCCGCTGAGGAGGCCAGTCCCCCCGCGGGGCGCGATTCCACCGCCTGTAATTTCTGATGCCCATTAGTGACCGCAAACAGAGCACCGGGCTCACACGAGGAACACAGTCACGCTGCTTCGCCACGCTGTAAAAAGAGCCTTTTAATGCAATGTTGCTACATTATGCCCTCCTCATAGACCAAGTCAAAAGTCCCATTTGTGGTCCTGGGAGAGTATTATCAGAAATACTCGTGTTTTAGTTGTGTAAACGCAGGCTGGACCTACTATATCCTCTGTCAGTGGGACGCAGAAATTAAAATTCTTACAAACTCATTTTTTATTTCTCTCTATTTTTGAAAAAGTTTGTTTTTTCTTTACCTGAAAATTGATTTTAATCTTTTTTTTAATTAAAGTGAAGAATTTCAGATTATTTTCCTCATTTCAGCTCTTAAATTAATAAAACGTAGCTTTACATGATATGCTTTCCTCTTTCCATCCGTGTCGATTTAACTCGCGTCAATGGCCGCCGCGTTTTTGGAGAAAAAGTGAGGGAGACAGGGAAGCAGAGAGGCGCAGGAGGGGGGAAGGGAGTGTGGTGGATTTATCGATCAGGGGTGACCACGTCTTAGCCACAAAGCCCCTCTTTCGTGATTAATCTTAAGGCTTAGAGTTGGCCAATGACACATGACAGGGCTCCTCCTCAAACTCCACCATTTCTCTTCATTACTGGCTGTATTTTTGGACACCGCAAAGGGGAGTAATCATTTACCTTTATTGTGTTTATAAAGCTGCGGCATGGATGACCCTTCCTATATTGAATTGAGGACATCAAAAGATCACTGGACATTGATTAGGAGGATATTAAAGTCATTCAAATGCTATATTTATATGTCAAACAACAGCAGAGTGAAAAGAGATGCCATTTCCACCTGAAGGAGAAGGAGCGGGATGTAATCAGCCCGGCTGAAATAAGACGTTCGTTTTATCACATATTGAATATTTGAGATAATAATCACCCAGAGGCAGAAAAAAAGCCTTTGTTTATATGCCATAATCTTATTACACCTCATATTTTCCCCATAGTCTGATCTCCAGACTCTACTAAATTTATTTTATCATTTCCTCACTGCAACTAAAAACAAATCTACTATATAATCGGGGCAGTAGTAGATTTACTGCCACAGCGGTTGCTGCCGTGATTTCCAACCCGGCACCAATGCAGTACAGAAATAACTGCACCGAATGTGTCACTTCATGAGGTTGAAATGGTCAGCACTTTTCTGTAGATACTTAATCACCAAGTAGTTTCAGATTTAATACATCTGGAAGCAGCTAAACATTATAGATCATTTCCACTGGAAGAGAACGGTGTAAAAGCGCCGTAGTGTAAGTTATAATTTTACCGGCCGTGTTCTCTAACTAGAGAAAATAACCCGCGGCTGTGATTGATGGTGAGGAGCCCACTCTGAACTGCTGTTCCTAACAATTACCAACAAATGGGCTGAAGCCGATTTTACGGAATGATTAAAGCCGCTCTTAATTTCACATGAAGGTAATGAGTGAAGAGATTGACGGCCACTGTCCCACACTCCATCATCCCTTTATAGTGAGTTGAAACGTTTTCATGACTCTTTTCTTTCATCATTTGCATTTCGCCTCATTAGATGTGGCCATTTCGGAGAGCGCCGCTTCCTGGAGTTAATGCGTTTTATTTGATCAGCCAAACCTCCTCGGTTAACTAGCTGTCATTCTGGAGTTTCGTATGACATCACTCCATTAGCGCCCGACACGCCGCCTCGGCCACCTCCACATCAACACCCTCTGCCATCCCGTCCCTCCGCTGCCTTTAGCAATTACAGTGTCCAACTGTCACCCACAGCCATGTTATTGTGTTGTCCCGGGTGTTATCTGTCCCACTTGTTCTATCCGTCTTTCACTTCCCAATATTTTTCCCGGACAATGGCGCTTTTGTTATTTTATTTTTCACAACGGCCGGAGCTGAGGCCCATCGGTGAGCAATAGTCAGCACTAGCAGGGCCCAGAGAGCACCACTGCAGTGTGAAGCCCCACCGACCAAGGGACCAGAGGTGTTTTGGAGGGCCTAATGGTTTTTTGATGTTGAGGATGCGAGGAGGGGGAGGCGGTTAGGTGATGGAGGGGGGAGGGGGGCGCTACCGTTTTAGAGGAGGACGACTAGCAGAGTTCTGACAGACAGAGAACGTGTTTTCTCATGTCACAGCTGATTACATTCACTCCGAAGTGGGAAAAGAGCAGGGAGGAGACGGTGGATCGGGATGGTGGAGGGAAACTTCCATGTTGTTCCAGATAAAAGACATTCCTCCGATCATGAAACAAGAGTGGTATCGACTCTTCATTTACTCTGTTGGGTCCACTTTCACAACAGAAATAGCTTCCGTACGACTTACCACCCTCAATCATCATCTTTATTTTTAAATCCACCTTTTCATTTTAATTCTGGAATTTGACAAAGTACCCCTAGTTTTTTAGATGTCATTATCTCTCTTACATCACTTGTAGCTTTAATCCTGAGCAGAAAATAAGTTTCACGCACCTCTGAACCTGAGATGTGACAAATGTAACCCCTCGGCTAGCCTTTACACCGCTTGTCCATTTATGTTTGCTCTTTTTTTCTCCAAAATAAAAAAGCAATTAAGTTCAGAACAGCCACATGAAAAGGGCAAAACCAAGAATAATCTCCATTTGGTTTGTGCCAAACAATTTTTACCGTGCGGAGGTCTTTTTTTACTGGGACACTTTTTCCTCCTCTTCTATTCCTGAGATGACACGAGCCGCTGCACCACGTGACCCTCGCGGTCAAACAGGCGACGGAAAGCCTGGCGGACTTTAGATTCCCTCACCTTCATATTTTAACAATTTTCAGGCTTTTTTATTTCTTGTCAGGCGTTTATTTTGTGCTCGCTGATCCCCGCGTAGCCTGCTACATTTGGCTATATTAAACTCGGGCTGTGGGAGAGAAACAGCAGTTGTGGGGAGTCAAAGGTGACGAAATCATGTCACGTAATATAACAGGAGCTTTGGCTGGGCTAAAACTGGCTGCTTCTAAACAGAAATGGAGAAAGTCTTATATTTCTGGCTGTTTCCAGTAAACAAAATGACTTTATTTGAACATTAACAGTTAAAGGATTGTTGAAAAAGGATGTGAACTACCAAGAATCCTCTTGACGCCCTTTTGATGGTGAAACACAATAGTTAACATGCAGGCTGTAGAAACTGGAAGATGGCTGTTTATCTCCTCCAACACGTGCAATCAGCACAAATACTAGGTCAGGTCTGTCATTTTGCGCCTCCTGCCGAGGTGTTGAGAGGAGTCACCGTGGCGGAAAATCACCTGTTTAGGTGTTGAGCGCAGCGTTGCCTCTCCTTATTCGTGGTTCTCCTGCCAACTGCTGTCCATTTTACTCTGTGGCGGAGATTCAGCAATAAAGCCTGCTCTCCCTTCCACCCAGATTTGTCAGAATAACATAGCATCTAGCAGGGCTATCATCGAATGAAACGTGATAATGATATTTGGAATAAATCTGAAGGCTTCTCCAACAACGTATCACTCACACGGTGACACAAAGCACAGCAGACTCTAACAGAGGCTGACTGTGCTCGCCCGAGCAGATCGCATTATCTCTGTGTTGATCTGTGGCCTCTGTTTAACTCTGCTTAACTGACCGTGTTGGCTCTCCTTCCACTTTCACAATACAAGGTTTTTACTAACATGGCCCCCAATGTCAGCATTGTATATTCACAGCCTGTCTCTCCCTACATGCTCACAGAGGCTTTTGTTTCTCCACACAGCAGAGGAGGTGATTTGGTCAAGTCGGACTTTTCCCATAAACAGAACATCATACAGAAAGCAGCACCATGTGCATTCTAGCAGGGAAGAAAATACATGAGTACAGTAGTATGGTACAGTTGGTTTAGTTGCACCAATAAAAAGGTGCTTGTTAAAGTGGTCCTTGTTTTTTAACTTACCTACCTCATTTACCTCGTTGTTGTTGTTGTTGAATGTAGGCAGCTTGAGGTGTTTGTCATAACAAAACTAAAAGTCTGTCCCGTCTCTGACCTGCCTGTGTAAATTTGTGATGTTGTAATGGCCACAGAGAACCGGTTCGATCTGACTAAAGGTGTGAACACTCGTTTAATCAATGCATTTGCAGTGGTCTCTAGTAGGAATGAATGCCTGTAAGTCGTACTTTAGGGTAACAAAGCTCCGGTGCACAACTTTCAGGAAGTAGAAGTGAGCCACATCAGAGTTGAGCTTCAGAAGACAGGATTTATAGTCTTATTTCCTGTTATTTGGACATCTCTCCTCTGATTGGCTAACAGCAACGTGACTCTGCCACTGACTCTGTTTGCTCTGCAACGTTGATGTTTTATCTCCACAAATAACACAAGCCTGGAGGAGTTCTGCTGTGTGGTGGAGTTGCTAATGCTAATGGTTAGCTTCGACTAGCTGTAATGTTCTCTGCTGTTTCCTGGACGCTAAACCAACAACAGCCTTCCACATCGCGAGTCAAGATGGGTGATTGCATAAATGTTAAGTGACAGTGTGACGTAGATCTGTCAGACTTTTCAAATCCTAGAGTTTCACCATTTATTTTCTCAAAAAGGAGCAGCGGGTCTACTCCAAGCCCCTCCCGGATGACCGAGCTTCTCATCCTATCTCTAAGGGAGAGCCCAGACACCCAGCAGAGAAAACTCATTTCAGCCGCTTGTATCTGCAATGTTGTTCTTTCTGTCACTACCCAAAGCTCGTGACCATAGATGAGGGTAGGAACGTAGATCGACCAGTCAATCGAGAGCTTCATCTTCCAGTTCAGCTCTCTCTTCACCACGACAGACTGGTTCAACACCCGCATCACTGCAGATGCAGCACCAATCCACCTATCAATCTTGCGCTCCATCTTTCCCTCACTCGTGAACAAGACCCCAAGATACTTAAACTCCTCCACTTGGGGCAGGACCTCGTCCCTGACCTGGAGAAGGCATTCTACCCTTTTCTGACTCAAGACCATGATCTCAGATTTAGAGGAGCTGATTCTCATCCCAACTGCTTCACACTCGTCTGCGAACTGCTCCAGCGAAAGGCGGAGATCATGGTCAGATGAAGCCAACAGGACCACTTTATCTGCAAAAAGCAGAGACCTGATCCTCAGACCACCAAAACAGATCCCCTCAACATCTTGGCTGCACCTAGAAATCCTGTCCATAAAAGTTATGAGCAGGATTGATTCTGTTCTGATTTTGAAATTCAGAACTCAGAATTTCTGAGCCTTCAATTGGAAGACATTGGGTGTCATGCATTAATCTAATTTAAACATTGTGAAGAAGACACTGTAGAAGATCAAAATCATCAGAAGCTATTGACATGTAGCTTAAAATAGTCAGTTTATTTATTTTCTTGTGTCTGAATAATGAGTATAAGGGGAAAAATGTGAAGACCAAGGACTGAGCCTTGATGAATTTGAAGTAAACTCTACTGAAGGTTGCAAAAAGACCTACCTTTTAAATTTATCGTTTAAAAACAGTTTTCAAAAAGAGAACATTGTCAAACATTTCTGCCCCACCTTTATATTTTTCTTGCTAATGCTACATACATGCTATATATATATATATATATATATATATATATATATATATATATATATATATATATATAGGGCTTTTGTGAGTAAAAACATGCACATTCATAAATGTTTTATAGATTATGCATGCTGAGGTTAATATAAAATTAACTGATTCAATTACAGCAAGTCTCTTTGTGAAAAATATAAACTAATTTCATTTATTTAATTTTTCTTCTACAACATACATATGTGAAAAACCATCATTGAATTATGTTATTAACAAATTTATAAACTAGTTGAATATTAAACTCGACATTGTAATCTTGTAATTTGCAAAAGTGTCATAACTTGATTTTAGATCAAATAAAACAAGAAAATGTTCACACTTAAGGCGGCATTTGTTAGCATGTGGTAAAATAAATGATGTTCTGATTCTTGAGCGTCCTAAACACATAATAGTGAGCTTCTGTCATTTCCAGCGTTTCAGAGTCATTTCTTCGCGCTGTGACCGCTGAACACATAAAAGACAATTTTGCGATTATCGAGGAAAAACTGGATGACTTTCAGACGAGAGGAGGCAATATCAATCACGACCAATTTGAGGCCACCAACATGAAATATGATTTCATAAGACAAATGCAGTGTCATTCTTAATGTGCTTAACCTTTACTGTCAATGAAAAAGTATTGATCGCTCCGTGGCATTTTTTCATCATTTGATTTGGGAAAGTGTAATAATATATGGTGGTGGGATGAGATGAAAAATATATGGCAGCTGAATGATCTCAGAAACGCTGAATTCTCAGCAGAGTCCTGAAAGTGTGGAAAAGTTTGAATTTCCAGAGGTTTTCTGCTGCAGCCAAACCTATTTTAAGTCTTATTTAACTTTCATTTTAAGCAGGCAGCATAAACAGGGAGCCGGCTGCAGCGATTCTGTTATTTCTCTATTCTTGTGAGTTATCGGGCGGTCTCTTCTCAGGCTTTGATCTACTTACTCAGCCTAATAAAACGTTGCTCTGCTGCAGTACAACCAAATCAGCAGTGCATTTTCAGCCCCCTAATAAGTGGTTAGCTTGATTTATGTAGGTAATCACAGCAACGTGGCGGGCTCTATAACCTCTCCTCGATGCGAGGATCCTCTCCTCCAGACCACAGGCCAGACCAGATGAGTCCATTACGCTCGTGTACAGATGGTCGCTTTAACCTTCCTCTGCCTCCACAGATCGGACTCTGTTAGTCTCGTGATGCAGGAGGATTCCTCAGTCGAAGTGTGCAGAGGGGGCTGACGATACAGTGATGCATAGCCGAGCTGCCTGGCTCTATTGTGAGAGCAGCGAGCAGGCGGGCCATCGCTGTGGGTCGAAAGCCTAGACTCAGTCCACGGGGAGCCCCAGGGGCCAGAGAAAGCACTTAGAGTGGTAAAATGGCCACTTATTCACAGCCTCCCTCCAGTTTTCACTGCTCCTCCCTACCCTCTAGCCTCCCACTGCGCCCAGGAGCACACACCTCTGGGAAAGGTTTGATAAACTGCACAGTCCTTGCTGCTGGACTCTACAGACCTCACTGCTGTTAGCCTATTGTGGCGCAAGCAACAAAACAATCATGAAGTCTTCTAGTTGGCTTCTTCTGGACTTCTGTGTTGTACTCTAAAGATCTGAAGGCGTTCTGATGAGTGATGCTGTTTTCCTCTGTGCAGCTGAACCCCTTGGCCAGCCAGGCGGCAGTAGCGGCGGCGGCAGCCATGGGCTCCATCGCCGGCTCGCAGGTGTTTGGAAACGCCCTCTCAAACCTGCAGGGGGCCACCGGGCAGCTCGTCACCAACGCACAAGGACAGGTGAGTGCCATGACTCAGGGAACCAAACTGTACTAAACTAATCCAATGATACAGGAAGAAAACCGTTTCCTTGGTAACCAGCCTCTATAAGATCCCATCTATTAATGTACAGCTCAACAGGAACCATTTGTATAGTATTTCTGATGTTTCCACATAGATTTCAGCGTTAGGCTGTACAGTCCTGCAGCCACCCCCTCCATATATTAAGCATTTTGGGAATAAACAAACCCTTCCCTCTCTTATCCGTATGCGCCTGTCGGAGTAAAACGCTGACCTTGTCATATTTAAGGGTGGCTGCAGAATTGTTCCATCAGTAGCCAGAGGCTTGAACGATGATGCTTGTCATTGTGGGGCTCTATGTAATGAATCATCTTATCTCAGGTGCACACAGCACATATTAAAGGAGGATTTTGTGGACATTATGTCACTTTTTTATAGATCTTTTCTGTTATTTACATCAAATTCACAGAAAAGCACAACGACACTAAAGCCACTTGAGGCTTTAATTCCTGAAACACGCGTGAATATTTAAATGTGGCCTCTCGGTGCGACGTTTCACGGTTAGAAACGTGTTGTCCGAGGAGGAGAGCTTGATCCTAAACATTGCTAATGAGACAGTATGGACTCTCCTGGCTCACAAGGTGCCTGGAGCACTGGGAACAGATCACTGAGGATATGGACTTGACGGGATGCTCTGTGCTTTTGTAGCGTCTTGGTGGCTGACACTTCCTGACATAATCAGGTCACAGAGATGGTCAAAGCCCTGGGGTACAGCCTTTGCTCCCCACCTCATTATTCCACTGCATTATTCAGACGGAGGACTCTGAAATATGCTCTCCCCATATCAGAGGGTCCTGCCCCTCCCTTCCCCCAAACACAGAGGACATTACACAGGCTAGTCTCAGAAGCCTTGGGGGTCCAACAAACACACATTTCCATCCTCGCTGGCTTGGCTTCGGAGTGTTTCGTTGCAATTTAAGGGACGATTTCTTTTTAACCGTCGCTCCATTTCACATGTAAACAGTCACCTTCCCTTTGAGCTGAAAAGGCCGCCTTTGTTCTCTTAATTTTTCTTCTCAGCTCCGTCAAAAGACTCTTTTGGAAGCCGAACCTTGAGAAGTGTCAAGTCTGATGGGCCTTTGGAGTTGGGTTTTTAAACCTTAATTATATTGGCTGCAGCTTTTTTATTCTCCAAGGCAAATCAATGAGGCTCCTTTATCCTCAGTGTCGCTACAACAATGATTAAAGCTGCGGATAAAAAGCCACAATTATTAAGTCACTCTCACTCCTAAGATGTTTTATTTTTTTACATTTTTCTAACATCTTCAGTGCGGGTTTTCACTTTTCTTTCAGATTAGTTGTATAGAGACGTGTATTTTCTATTTCCTTCTTAAAAATGTAAACTCTGAATGTTAGCTTCAGCTTTGAGCGTAAAAATCCTGGTTTCTTAGTTCGACACCACTCCCAGACTTTCTTAGGCTTCATGTGCAGATAATGTGGGAAAGCAACAGGTCCACGCAAAGCGGGCTGAACCAGAGCATCGATGGAAGCCTCTAGCCTTAGATCATGTGTAACCACTGTGTAAGCTGATATTGACCTTGCAATTGTACTGCAGAGCCACACAAATGGATTATTTTCCTTATTGATGAATCTGTTGATTCACTACAAGTTCCCTGGTTAGATGTTTTGTCCCAAAAAGCCTTAAACGTTTAAAAATAAAATCACTCAAAAAGAAGAAAATAATGATGTATCAACCAGCAAATGTGGTATTTAACCATTTTTTCCACTCATTTGTGCTTTCACAGAAAACAGAAAAAGATCAGAAACCATCGTCAGGTCCCAGCATCACCATGAAGCTGCAGCTTTAATCTGTAATTTGCTCTGAATTTAGAGCAATTTGAAGCTTACAACAGCCGTCTGGACTCGTGTGTTGACACAAGTCCAGACTTCCCAAACGTTTTTTCCCCCTCTCGGGTCTTAATTCACCGCATGAACAGTGGAGGAGTGAAAACGGGCAGAGATATTGCCTGGTGACCATAGCTAAAGACACAGATTGCCCTGGCTGGAGAGATGAGATGACATTTCTGTGGAAACAAGAGCAGCATAATCTTAATGAGTTCTGGTGGATGGAGAGAGACACGTTTCTCACATGCCAAACTGTGAACTGGAGCAAAGGCAAACACGGGAAGCAGAGGGAAAAAGAAGGAGTATGAGTTAGGATGTGGACTTGGCTGTGAATGAAACGAGTGTTTATTTGTCAAAGAGTAGTATGAGGAAATTGCATCTTAAGAAACCCGCAATCAGGTGTTTGGAAATGGAAATGACTTGCAAGCTGCTCAAGTGGATTACTAGCAGTGCCACATGTTAAAAACCACAGAATAAACCAAATAAAACACCAGTTCATCCAGTAAGGATTGTATCTAAAATTAGATGAGTAGAAAGAAGTGTACCACATTACCACAGAAGGGTTTGAATATAGTCGGCGATGAAAATTAATTATGTATTAATTAGTCATGCAGAGTATGTGATCTTTGTGCAAAAATAAAAAATCCAGGATTTATGTTCAAACTTTGATAGAAGAGTTCCTAGCTTCAGGTGGCCTCATAGAGCCACTCAGTGTGTGTACACGCACGTCAGAAAACCAAACTGTTGCCCTAAATAGACTGATGTTGTTTTTTTTAAATGCATGTAAACGCGTTAAGCCTGATTTATGCTTCTCTGTCAGCTCCACGAGGGAGACACGCACACATGGACGGAGACGTTTTGCCTTCAGACTTCTCCGTCACCTTTAGAGAGTTGCAAAGCAGTTCCCCACCAGGACAACAGAGGGCGTAGCGCTTTTCTGGGGTATCCTGTCATGTATCCGGTTCAAGATAGTGCATTTACTATAGTTTATATTGTGTTTTTTGTATTTCAGAGACTTTTTAACACGGACAAATTTGTCCCTCATTCTCCTCCACCTCTTCATGCGCTCGCCACTTCTAAACCCACGTTTCCCGTCATTTCTGTTCACGAATAAATCGCTTGCTGCGTATTCTTATACTCCGCCAGTCACGGGTGAATAAACGTTCATATTTTTGGAGTTTTTTCGCGAGGTATTCTTCAAGCTGCTCCGTGTATGCTGCTAGATATCTTCGGCAATGGCGGTGCTGGTGATATATTTAAAGGAAGCGGCGTCCTGACCAATCACAAGCTTGCACTCTCCGTCTCAATCGACAGATGTTTAGAAAAGTGGGATGCACTCCATCCTTCCTTGCGATGCTGTTGGTGAGCCTTCACAATGACGGATAATAGCGTTGTGTGTCTGTACCAACGCAGACAGAGAAGCATAAATTAGGCGTTAGGTGAACTGGTTCTAGTCGTGCTGAAGCACCCAGATAATGTGGTAGGAAACCGACTGCATCTGCATGTAAACGGCTTTGTTGAGCCGATACTGGTAACTTCCAGAAGTGACGAGACTATGGAAGTGGTCTTCTGATAATATCATCGCCACAAAGTAACACATGTAACACCATCAAACATTATAGTACGTACCAGTGCTGCAGCGTTCCTTCGGCTATGTTCATAATAGGGATGCTCAGATCACGTGATCGGAAATCGGTCCCGATCACGTGACTTTCAAAGGACTCGGAATCGGTTGAAAATGATCGGATTTAACCTTATAAAACAACAAATATGACATTTTAAATTCATTCTGATACTTCTATATCAATATTATTTGTTTCTTGGCTAAAAACAACACAATTACGTCACACAATGTACGGCAGGTGGGGATTCAGACACCATACAGTTGTTAGCTAGCAGGCTAACGCAGAGCTAACTTGTCTCCATAGGAGAGCTAAAATATCTGTATGTTGGTGTTATTTTAAACCGGACAGCAAAGGCAGTGCAACAGCCACTTGTAATGTGTGCATACTGGGCATTCAACATGCTGGAAAAGACAGCTGCATGATAAGCAGCCTTCAAAACGATATTCTTTCTCCTTCGGCTTTTTTCCCTTCAGGCGTCGCCACAGCGAACCATCGGTCTGAGTTAAGTCCCAGTTCACAGCGGCATCTCTAACAAAAACACGGAGCCAGCCAACAGTAAGATTACGTTAATAAACAGAGAAATTGCTGACAACAAAACGTCGGAGTTTCTCATGCTGCAACACCTGAGCTGAACACGCAGGTAGCTTTGTGGTGCTACGGGGGAAAGCCTGCTGTGGCACCGCTATGGAACCCAAAGTGTGCCACAAATGCGCAACATTACGTGCGACTCACACACGAAAAATACACGTTTTTAACGAGCAATCAACGCGTCAACAACACATACTATACGCGTGAAAATTTGGTGTGATTTCAACCAGCAAACAACACGAAAACAACGTGTTGTTAACACACGTGCCTCCCGGTCACGGAAACGCGCATCACTCCACAGCCGCATTATGAGGACGTAAAAAATTTGAAATATGAGCATCTCAGCTACTTTTACATTTATTCATAATATTAACACGTTTTTTATTAATGTAGTTCCTAAACAAGTGATGTTTTTGGCAGATTAACTAAGGAAATGACATAAATACAGAAAAAAAAGACATACCTAAATAATAATAAAAAAATTAAAGGAAAACTTGGACGTGTTTTCCCCTCATTTCTTCTTTTTTAATGCTTTGCTGAAGTATCGGATCGGGACTCGGTATCGGCAGATACTCAAAATCAAATGACTCGGATCGGGAGCAAAAAAATGTGATCGGAACATCCCTAGTTCATACCCTGTTTTAACTTTGTCTGCTTCATTCCCGCCAGCGTTTGTTTACTATTTGTGTTGATATGAACTAACTGGAAGAATGCCGACACGAAAGGGCGCATATCGCCTCCTACTGCACCAGAGTGGAACGAACTTCATTTGAGACTTCGGTTTTTTAACGTACATGTAAACAAGGATAAAGGCTCCCAGATGTTAACACACTGAGTGGGATAAACCAGCCAATCAGCATCCAGCTCATTTAATATTCATGTCCCAGCTGGGTGGACAGGATGCACCAGTCTTTGATTGTAGGGATTTATTATTGGGTTGTTTTTGGTTATTTTTCAGGGCTCCTGGGCCATTGTGAGCCCCAACTTTCATACATAGAGGCTTAAAGATATGTTTCAATTGTAAAAATCATGTTTTAAATTATCATTCAATAGAGAAAGGATGTAGTTAAAGCTATTTTAGTTAAATCTTAAAATACATGATGTGTTAGCACATGGAAAAAGAGATCAGTGTCTGTAAAATGGACATTTTTTGCCATGTTTGTGTTTACTAGTATCAGTTAGCTGATGGTGTTGACTCCAAAGCCTAATCAGTTGTAGATGTACATCCACTGATTACTTACTGGGAGTTTCATTAAAACCTGTGGTTTCTGAGCTGGTCTGCCTAGATTCTCTCAGACCAATCAGAGGCAGGAGCTGATATCAGAACTATATCCATAAACAGTGAATAAGACAAACAGAGATAAAAAGTGACTAATGATCCTTCTTGTACAAATAAAAACTTTATGACTTGTTGGAGCAGTAAAGAAGAGGCCTACCTAACCCTCCCTTTTAACCACAAGTTAACACTCTGACAGCTCGCCACGCTGAGAGATCTGCCCTTGCAGGCTGAGTGAAGCTGTGTGACACAGCCATGAAACATCTGCAGATATTCCGACGTAGGAAGACGGTGCAGCGGGATGAGCGCTGAGCTGTCAGCTGCTTGCTCCTTTATTATGCTTATAGAACAACCACTTAGTCCAATGATGATGAATAATTGAGCGGAACAAGTTCCCAGCCACAACGGCATGCAAAGTGGGATCAGTGGGACTCTGGAGACATGAGCGTCAGGCAGGGCAATAAAATATGCTAAGTGGCAGGAGAGCATTACAGGGAATTTGTAAAGCGGAGAGAGAGAGAGAGATAAATTATCTCTCCTCTAATGCGAAGTAACGTAAGCAAATGAGCCGTGGCAAGGATGAATTACAGAAAGTCGGCCCACCTTTCTCTCACCGATCCCTCCCTATTATGTCAAAGAGACGGCGGGGGAAGAGGGGGGAGGCGGGTCCTGCGCTGGAAGACATTAGCAGCGTTGGCAATAGAGGAGAGGCAGCGAAGGAAGGCTGTTTGTAGTTGTGTGCTGCTCTGGGCTGTGGCGAAGAGCCTTGGACTGAAATACAAACATAAAGAGAACGAGTCCAAGACAGTGCAATTTCACCAAAAGTAGCTCTCCGCCCTGTTGCCAAATAACAGAATTTAGAATGATGGCGTCTCGTCCGGGTTTGAGCCGCTCTCTGGTGTAATGAGGCCTGGTGGAGGACCGATGCCAGCAGGGGGGCCAGGGAGACGGCTGCTCAGGAGCTGCCCAGAACCAGTCCCCAGATGACATTAACCTTCATCATAGTGAAGAGGCGCCAAGTCTCCCCTAAAGCGCCACTCTTGGCCACACTCTGGCAGCTCTGAGAGCTAAAACGTTGCAGTGACACTCCGCCACCCCCTTTGATCTGCCCTTCCTGATTACAGCCACTGAGGAGAGCAAAGCAGGGGGTGGAGGGGGGTGCAGGAGGGGTGAAGTACCCCTGGGACCCTGAGAGTTGAATTAGAGACACGGGGTCCTGTCTCACTCTCTGATGCACCTCTTTTTTGCTCTTATTGTTTCTTTTCTTGCTCATTCTTTGCACTTCTTCCTCTGTGCGTGTGTGTGTGTGCGCGCGTGTGTGTGTATGCATGCGTACGTGCGTGTGTGTTGGTGGGTGAAAAGGGGGCCTGTGTGTCTCAGCACTACATTCACACCAGAGACAGACAAAGACACTCAGGCACAAACACACGTTTGGACACACAGACACACTCTGGTGCCGATCCTGGCCTGGTGATGGATAATACAGTCAGTGGTGTGCACCATCACACACACAGGTATTCAGCACTGACCTTTGCAGTGCGCTCCCAGCAGTCGGCTCCAGCCTCACTTGCTCTTGGCTGTAAAACCACATCAGTGACAGATGATCAGTGGACGCTTCTCCATCTTTCTCTCTCTAAGTCGCACGCGCGCCGTGCTCAGAAGCCCTGATTAGCCTGATGACATGCAGTAAATAACCGCCTCACTTCTGATCACAACCGAACCCCCCTCCAGAAAAAAAGAGAGAAACCAGCAGCAGGTTTCATTTCCACTGATACCTCCAGTAGCGTTTACCCTCTCTGCGCTTTTTCCTTTTTAAAACCACCCAGCTGATTTTGTCTCCGCTCTGCCCCCCTTTGTAGATAATTGGAACAATCCCACTGATGCCCAACTCTGCAGGGCCCTCCAGCCAATCAGGGGGTGGCAACCCAGCGCTGCAGGTACAGCCAATTACACCTCAGCTTCTGACCAACGCTCAAGGCCAGATCATCGCCACGGTGATCGGCAATCAGATCCTGCCTGTCATCAACACCCAGGGAATCACGCTGTCACCAATCAAGCCTGGACAGCAGGTAACATACGCTCACACACTCACACACATTTAAAGGCAGCTCGCCTGTCGAGCAGCTTATTACATTTTTAATCTGTCGCTCCGAAACTGATCAGAAGCTGTTGTTAAAACTGTGGAATGAGCAACACCTAGTGGAGTCACGTTACACTCCTCCTTATTCATGAGGGCTCATTTTGCTGCTAAACACCTCATTTTGTTTCCCACTTCAGCTCTTAAAACGCTCATTTGCATCACTCAGCTCCAAAATTGTAGCCTTTGGTGCACACAGTGTGTGTTTGCTGCTTTCCATTCGTCAGTAAGTGTCTGCTAAACACCTGCAGAGCAACTCCCCCGAAAACCAAACAAAAAAAACAACAACAAGCAAACAACACTTCCATCACCTCTCCTACAGCTCCTTCCTGCTTCAGCCATACTCTCCAGACTCGTGATTTGTCCTCTCTGACCTAAACAAGAAGTAGTTTGTTTTGATTTGACTTGAGTTTTAAAACCCCTGCATTGTTTTCAGATAGGACAAACACCTTCTCCTCCCAGTTTGGTGATCTATATGGTGCGAACGCGTACAGCCGCATGCGTGCACACTGACACATGCACATTGGAAACAGTATTGACTTGATAATGAAGATGTCAGAGCAGAATTACAGGGTAAAGGTTCCCGCTGAAGGCCTCTGCAGTGCAGAATGGATGAACTCTTTCTGCAGATGGACACCTAATTGTTGCCGCCCAAGCAGCAGATCATACTCTTGAATGAATTAATGCATTTGTAATAATGTTTATGCTTGTGTCTACACTTCAAAGCCCGCGTGTGCACATTGTTCCACGGGCATAATTTACGGTTGTCAGAGTCTGCAGTCTGGAATATTTCCAGTGAAGCTAGATAATTCTTCCAGCCTGTCAACAGTCCTGACAGTGTGTGCGTCGCTGTTGACACCCCACCACCACCGCCGCCATCCAAACAAACACAAGCCGCGGAGAAAATAATTAATAGCAAAAAAAAGGAGAAGAGAAGCCAGCCCAGTTTACAGCGCCGACAGCTTTTCACTTTAAAAGTAAAGACGTACCATTTTGATCTTGTAAAAGCAATCCAAATGTGCATAAAACATGAAAATACATAGTTTTTTTTTGCCATCAGTGCACATAGCTGGCAGATCATGAATTATGTTTGATATGAGGACTGCTGTGTCCAAATGTTTTTTTTATTATATCCAGGCTGCCATTACTGGCATCGTCACGAGCCTGTTGATAAGAAAAAAGACTCTAATTGTCACAAGATGTTTTTTTCCCTCTGTTCTTAAAGGAGTTTATTTCTGCAGAGAAGCAATTATAAAGCTCACACAGGCAGCGCAGCACCTGAGCTGAGCTAGCATACGCTGCTTTAAACTTTCACTGCAATAGTAAACTAGCCGCGCTACATTCTGCTCCGTCAGTCAGAATCCTGCAGGCAGTCATTTCATCATCATCACTTACAGGGTTCCTCTCGTTAGATTCAGCCTCTAAGTGGCCAAGTTAGTCGCTGCTGATTGGTTGATTAGATTTAATATTCTAACTCAGTCACCATAACGACACCATTGTTGTAAATTATTATTATTATTAGCATGACGATATGCAGCTGGAGTCATGGGTATTTTTCTGTCAGTGCATGAGCTGAGCATGTGTGTGTGTGTGTGTGTGTGTGTGTGTGTGTGTGTGTGTGTGTGTGTGTGTGTGTGTGTGTGTGTGTGTGTTTCCAGCTGCCTCAGGCTCAGCAGGGTCAGACAGGCCCTCCGTCGTCTCAAACCAACCTGCTTCACATGCCCCACAGACAGAGTCCTCTCCACCAGGCCTCTTCCTCCTCCTCCACCTCCTCATCTTCCTCGGCTCTCAGCGTGGGGCAGCTGGTTAGCAGTAAGTGTTCCACACAAAAACACATCATAGTTATAAAACACACAGAACGATGCTTCTACTGACCAACAGTTGTGAAATCAAGACAGAGAAAGTTTCAATTTGCCTCAAAGATTAAGATTATTTTTTTTTCCATTACTGGAAAAATCTCCATCCACTTTACTTAAACACAAATGTTCAAATACCCATGAATTTCCTAGAAGCCACATCATCACATTATCAAAATGTAAAGAAAGAGCATTCTTATCTTGGCAGCCCCCAGTAGTGGTCCGCTACATCAAAATCTCTGCATATGCAGCCCACACATAGGTGTCAAACATGTTTTCAAACAATCTCCACTATAGAAACCGATTTTAAAACCCCAGAGAACATATGTCATAAAAACCCTCCAGAATAGCGGCCTTTGTACACATATAATTCAGTACAGTAACTGTGAAACAAAGTATTTCTTTGTATTGTTTTTTGTTTAATTTATTCCTAAACGTGGGACTATATATATATACATGGATGTTTACTTGTACAGTTGGATAGATTCCATCTCTAGTCCCATTGGTGGGTTGGTAATACAATAAATACAGATTCACTACAAGTTAGAATTCATCAAAGATCATGAAAGATAGTAGCCTGGCAAGCCATCCTATATATGTGAATATATAGTCTGGCCACGAACCATTGACGGCTCTCAGTCGTGGGGCGGGATCTACGGTTGTCTTTCAAAATGTCAGCACGCAATTGGATAGCGCTAGGACCAATCAGAGTAACGAACAATGTGACGTAATCACAGCGATGGAAAAGAGGGACGCAGCAATGGCATCTAACATCAATGATTTCTGTCGTTTTTGTATGAAAAACATGTGAATATCAGGTGTACTGGGACATTGAACTAAATGACATGTTCCATAATTAGGCCATAAAAATCCTTAAAAAGGACAAGTTTTCCTTAAATTCATAGTCCAAAGAGCTTAAAAATGACCCTGGCATCCTATAGATTAATATATAGTCTGGCCACAACAGATAAAGAGAACTCAGTCGTGGGGCGGGATCTACGGTTGTCTTTCAAACCGTCTCTGCATGCTATTGAACAAGAACAACATGAACAGCATGTCAACGGTGAGACTGGCATGAGCGGAACCACCAACATTCATTCAGGAGTGTGTGTTGTAGGGGGTTACTTTCAGATTTTCACATTAGCCGTTTTAGCTAAATGGCATGTGAGCCATGGGGAAGTGCAGGTTTATTGGTACTGCAATGTTTGATTCTCTGCAGAGCAATTTCCTTGATGTTTGTGTTATTTTTCAGCACTTTCAGTTCCAATAAAGGTTTTGACAGAACTGTTTGTAAGATGGTCACACCCCTTTTTCATTCTGTAAATGTTAAGTATTACATTTGATCAAAGTGGCCTTAAAAAAAGGTCTTAAAAGTTTCAAATTGGGCTTTTTTAAACCTGCAGATACCCTGATAAGAGTCAGGAATTTCCCAGCAGTATTCCTGGATTAGTAGCTAACTCCATGAGTTTAACAGGCTCTTAACAAGCTGGAGGCATTAGTTTTTGCTGGCTGGGGTCTGATTTTTACCTATCTGCTGCAGCTCTGAGCAGCAGCTGGATGTGGGAATGACCAAAAATAAACTCTAGTGTTTGTGTTCATCATTGTGGAGGAACATGTCAGCCAGTGTGACAGTGTAGTTTGTTGTGTTTTTATTAGTCGCTGGATCACAATGGAGCTCCGTGTCACAGAGGAACAAGATATCTGGTTTTGGCTGCACAAGCAATACTTGTTTGCAGGAGCGGTCCATTGTTCTTTTTTCAGAGGGTTTGTTGACAGTAAAAAAAAAATGGAGATTATCACCTTAGGCACGCTAAAAAATAAAAAACTGTTTACCAAAGCAGATAAACGGCTTTACCTTGTGATTGATGCAAATCATCTTAAATTAGAAGGAAAAGACATAATGGAAAAAATAACCCTTTATATCATTTATTGCACCAAGTTGTACGAAGTAGAAGCAAAAGCACTTTCATGGTCCACTTTCTAAGAAGTTTGATGCAACATATTTACAAAAGCAGACAACAAAATTAAATGAACACATTGGGGATATACAGTATTATGCAAAACTCACCTTTTGAATCCTTTTGTGCTGTTATGTCGGTCTCTACTGCCTCTAGAAACACAAATGTGAAAAACCCATCCATCTGTTTTCTGTCAGTGTTTGTGTTTAGGAATTATGTGACTAAAACAAGCTGTTTCAAAAAGTCCCCGTTTGTGATGTCACAAACAACAAAATTAGAATAGAACCACCTCTCACGTGCAAGAGAGAGCTGCTGCTGCTCTACTCTAAGCCCCTCTCGGACATTGGAGCTTCTCAGCTTATAGCAGCCTGAGCAGGGCCTGAGTGGGCATGGCCAGCTCCAGCTTGTTTTCTTAAAGTGACAGAGCTCTGAAATGACTCATTCTGGAAGGTTCTGAAAATGTCAAGAATAAAACTGCTGATATTGCTTTTTGTGAGAGGGATTTAGTGCAGAAAACGTCATAAACATGTTTTGCATCGATCATAGAACTTTTATAACAGTCATAAGATGCACCCTTTAAAGCCCCAGTGTGTAATATTTTTACCTGTTTTCTACCAAATTCTGTGCATCCAGTGCACAAACTTGTCCTTTTTCATTAATATTTCTCACCAACATCAATTCTAAATATTCCTCTCAGCTTCAAATTTTACATTTTTAATACATAAATTGTGGTCGACGCTCCATGGTCATCCTCCATCTTGAAATACGGTAGCTATTTAGGGACATACGAGCTCTGAGTTACGCGTTTGCACTATGACTGTAACCTGAAAGAAACAGCAGAGGGCAGCAGTGCGCCATGGAAGCATGGCGTCTGACAATTCAATTAAGAAGAGACGAGACTAGCTGCTACACCGTTGCTGTAACTTTGTTAGTTTGAATAACAAACAATGAAATCAAAAGACACATCAAATATGTCAGGTCTTATTGTTTTCCAACACTCAGCAGCTGCATATGATGAGAACCCCGCCCGCAACAGCTAGACACCAGCATCCAAGTGTGGTTTATGACTCACCTCAGCTGATCATTTCTTTTCTTCATAATAAAGCTCCCAATCTGGTCCCAAAGTATCAGTTCCAAAGTCCTTCTTCAAGAAAGTTCCTTCTATTAAAGCCTCCTCTCTTACCGCAGCCTGCCGTGTCTCTCCCAACACGCTTCAGTGGTGGTCCGCTAGCCGGTAGCCACATTAGCATTTGTTACCGGTACTTTATTTCCACAGCGTGTCCCCGGCTCCAGCCAAACCTCATCGGCTATCCGATCGCTAAACAGCCAGTGGTTGATGTTAGCTCCATCTCGATCTTCACTGCGGCGCACACAGCGTGCTACGATCAGCTGATGGCTAACCGGCAGACTGTTGTTTACTCCGCTGCTCTGATCCACATGACACCAGACGCCACAGCTGATGTCACCCCTCCTCCGTGTGTGAATCGGTGGCAGCTATGCTAGCTTCCTTCAGGACTGGTAGGTTGATATAACAGCTAACAGCAGTGTTTCCCCTAGAAATGTTTACAGCCGTGATGCTTGTAGACTGAGGAGGGTGGCGGATCGCGCGCATCGTCTCGTCGGGGGAGGGGGGGGCTACGCTTGGCATTATGCATTATGACTGAACACTCATTAAAAAATGTTTTTTACCTGCTTGAGTAGTTATATGCTTTGTGTGGGTTAGGCTACAGAGACTGGAAATAAATCAATCTCATGCTTTTTATAAAAAAACGAACCAGATGGCTGGAGTGAACGCTGGAGTTGTACTCTGAACTGCATGGCGCTAAAGAGTCGCAATTTTTACCATGATTTCGATGAATATCCCACATAGCTCCTTTAAATAAAGACATAAGTAAGGATATGAAAAAGCAATAACATGAGAATAAATCTATGGTGACCATAGAGTGAAGTCAAAGTAAACCTCTAAATACACATTCATATGAAAATGTTTCCTTTTACCCAGTTTGACTAGATGCCAGTAACTGTAGTAAGCTGTTCCTTTAAGTTTAGAGGAGGATTAGCTCTAACTTACTGATGTTTGCATGTTTCACCTACTTTTATGGAGTGAAAAGATACTAAAGCAACCAAGAAACCCTTTTAGTATACAGAAAACTTTATTATTTATTAATAATAAAGTGCTGTTAAAAACCTGATGGGTTTGTTATAATTTTATGGTTTTTAAACTGCAGAACAATTTATTTTCTGACTGGTTGCTGCTCATTCCTTAAGGAAACTGACTAATGTCACTTTAAATAAGACAAATGTTCAATTAATCATTTTTATAAAGGCCAACTCTGTTAAATATGCAATAAAATACAGATTTCATGTTGAATTAAATGAATGATTCATTTGATATTGTTATTTACTTTTACTCTTACATGAGATTATAATATATTGTTGCAAATTAAAAAAATGCAAAGAAAAACACTTTTACAGCTTGAATGAGTCAAAGCATATGTTGAATCCTTCTTTCGAAACATAATGTAGTTATTGCTTTTGCACGATGACCATATTTTAACATAAACAGTCTGTTTGGTTATGATCACGGTGAACCAGGAGGTTTAACATGGCCGACTCTGACTGTGGACAGCTTCTGACTGATTGTTTTATTTTTCCCCCTCGACTGTCATTTCTTTGGTGTATTAAACAATCCAAAGTGGCGTATGTTGTGTTTGATGAACATAAGTTTCATTCTCCCGGTGCGTTGGCCTTTGGCAGCATCTTATAAATCACAGCCTGTCAGCACACAGCCCCTGCCTTTAAAAACTCGCTTTTATTCAGATAAATTTCATTTGTCACAGTCAATTCTCTTAAACTCTGTGTAAACTCATTTCTAAGGCAGCCATAGTCCCTCCCAATTTAATAAAACACAAGTAGCCATTGATCAACTTGTTGTAGACATTGTGTTTAGTTCGTGTTTACCGGCAGCTCGGAAAATATCTTATAAACCAGTTTTTGAGTCTGCACAAAATACTAGAAGGCAGGGTAAATAGAATTAATGCTTTATGCTGAGTACGAGCCGTATCACCTCCTCTCAATATCGTTTACAGCATTCATACGCAAAGTGAAGTCCCCCGACAGTCAGAGCTGGAGAAAATGAAACGCTGTCGTGTCCGACGGCCACAAAGTGTCACAGACGGATTGAAAAGCTGAGAATGTCTGTTTATAATCAGATGGAGGAAAAGTCAATCGTAAGAAGGTGCCAACTGTGTATTATTTATTTACTCTTATTTAATTCAGAAAGCCGCTGTTTTCTAGCATCATCAAAATAGAAAAAGTACTTTGCTCAACAACACAATTCAATATTTATGATGCCAGTTAGTAAAAGTTTGTTTACACAAATAGAAAAATGCTAAACTTTGCTTAAACTTTGAGCGAAATCAACACATAATCACAGATTTACACTTCACTGCTTCAAAGAAAGAAATGTGTCACCGTTAATCTGATGAGCCAAATAAAATAATGATAGAAAGAAATGCAGCAGAGCGTAAATGAACAGATTTATTCAGTTAAATATCACGCTAACAGAAGGCGTCATTGTTAGCATAACCCTTTACTTTCCTCATCATGAAAAAAACATTGGTAACACTTTACAATAAGGGTCCCTTTATTAATGTTACTTAGTGCACTTTTATGTATTAATAAACTATTAAATAAAGTATTAACGACTGCTTAGTATTAATGTTAATATTAATTAATGCATTACTAAGCAGGACCCCCCCCCCCCCCCCAGCCTTTTATCCTAACCTTAAGGACACTTAATAGTTAATGATATCGGGAAGGTTAATGAAGGAATCCTGTGTTTATTAATGCTTAACAATGCACTAAGTAACGTTAATAAAGGGATTCTTTGTTATTAATGCTTAATAATGCACTAAATAACGTTAATAAAGGGATTATTTGTTATTAATGCTTAATAATGCACTAAATAACGTTAATAAAGGGATTCTTTGTTATTAATGCTTAATAATGCACTAAATAACGTCAATAAAGGGATTCTTTGTTATTAATGCTTAATAATGCAATAAATAACATTAATAAAGGGATTATTTGTTTATTAATGCTTAATAATGCACTAAATAACATTAATATAGAGATTATTTGTTATTAATGCTTAATAATGCACGAAATAACATTGGGACTCTTACTGTAAAGTGTTACTGTGCTATTTTGTATTAATTTGGAGCATTAAGAGTTTTTTAATGCAAGGTAATAAAAACAAAACTATTTATATTTACACTGAGATAATAAATGTAAGATAAAAATCTTTAACTTTTTCATTTGAAATATTTTTCTAGTTTTTAGATTTATTATTTTAAGTTCAGCATTTGCTTGAATAGGATAAATATCCTCTACCAAATGGATTTTTAAATGGTTAAAAAGCATTTTAAAAAGAGTTAACTTTGCAGGAATGAATAAAAATTATGACTTAAAAATGATTGCCTTGTGTTGTCTTCATCAGTGCCTCATAAATACATTTTCTTTTCATATTTGTCTTCAGTAAAACATTTCAAATCCTTCCAAACTTCATTCATCGTGTATTTGTTTTGCTAATTAAACATTCAAACCCATTCAGGTTGTTTAATGAAGCTTTTATTTCCATCTCATGAGCGCGTTGGGTCCAGATTTTAAGTCGTGTTCCAGTCCCGACCCAATATCTAATGAATATTACGGATCCAGAGGCTGGACTGGTCGAGAACAGCTTCCATTAGTCTTTCAATCTGCTAAGTAAATAGCCTCCACTGGGAATGATGAAGAAATGCTCATCACTGTGGAGATGATGGGACCCGAAGCCGTGAGTGCTCCGAGTCTGCAGCCCCTCATCTTCACACGTCTGGAGCACATCGCATATGCTGCACGTCACTTATGAGGCCCGACGAGATGGCAGCCTCATAGATTTTCCCTTAAATACGCTTGGAGGATTCCTTTAATAATTCATTGATAATGACCAGGATGAATAATTCAGAGGCACAAACTTTGCTTTAGTAAGCAGGGTGCCAGGGCACCTGACATTGATGTACAATGTGAAATCACTTTTTATTAGCAGGAAAATTATTTAAAATGCTCGGGTGAAGTTTCTCCAGACGCGCGGGGAGTCAGATGCAGTGTGAGGAGCAGGTGTGTGTGTGTGTGTGCTGCTTCAAAGTCATATTGACGTAATAAAGTCTTTATATATTCTCTAATGTTTATCTGAGGGAGCTGGCTGTAGCATAAACATGTATTCATACAGAAAACTATGGTTCTGCTGAATAAAAACTGGGTCATGTGTGTTTTATTTTGTCCAAATGCTTTTCTATAAGATTCACACTTTAAAAGTCAGAGCTGTGAAAGCCGGCGCTCACACCTCAGAGGAGTTTATTCTTCCAAACATCTCTGAGAAACACCACGTTTTGACCCGGAGCAGGGCTGCTTTTGAAGGTGTTTAGACTCCATCGTGATCACATATGGCTGCATGTTTGCCTCTTTCACTCTGAAAAACAGGATAAGCGACGCGAGAGCAGAGGGCTAATAAAATGAGACGTGTGTGTGTTGTGTTGTGTTGTAGACCCGCAGACCGCCCCCAGCGAGGTGGATGGGGTCAACCTGGAGGAGATTCGTGAATTCGCCAAAGCATTCAAAATCCGCCGGCTGTCCCTGGGCCTGACACAGACTCAGGTGGGCCAGGCGCTGAGCGCGGCCGAGGGGCCGGCGTACAGCCAGTCTGCCATCTGCAGGTAAGGACGAACCAAAGGTTTCTAGAGGGAGTGATCGGCTTTATTCCTGCTTATGTCCTGATTCTGTCAAAGGAAAGCAGGAGAGCAGCCTCGGTGAGCTGTCAGGTGCTCTAATCTCTCCGGTCCGTGTTCCTACAGACATCATTAAGATATTAAACACATAATTGACTGACACGGCTTCACTTGCCCTTCCTCCGCTCCTCTTCCTCTCACACGCTGACAGCCTGGTGTTACTTATGCAAAATACATACACAAGTATTACCAGAAGCACTTAAAGCATTTAATAATTTCTAAGGTGCATCGCTGCTTCTTCTGCCTGAACATGAGCGAGCCTGATGGCAACGATCTGTTAATAAGACTGTCATATTTCACCGCCTCTGCGAGGACCGTTTAGCCGTAAATGGTGCATTACATATTCATGAGACAATCGTAAAATCTGCGTTTCATCCGTGCTGTTTTTCCGCCTCACTAACGTTTTGCACCAGGAAACCAAATAAGCCACAATTGCTGTTAAAAAGTCAGAATAATTGGGCCACATGGTGTCAAAATATTACTTTTTAAAGAGAACCAAGAGGAGATGCAGTTTTCTTCGCCGTGTGAGGAAATACTTCAAACATTAGGATGATTTTAAAGTTGGTGAACAGTTCTGCATCAGTGTTGTTTCTTTTTTATCTGATTGCTCTGTAACTGTTTAGGCGACAGCGTCGCGGCGCGCTTTTAAAACTTTCATCACATCAACATCAAACAGCTGATAAAACGTGAAGCGGTACAGGAGCCCGGGTCCTTATGAGGCCCGGACTAATGTTTAGAGTAGAAAAATCACACGTGAATTATTCACAACCAGACATAATTCAATTATTTATAACATACATTAAAAGCCATTAGCTTCAAAAGTAAACATGGCACGGGCCGGCCCGTGTGCCGTTAAGACAATTCTTCCTGTTGTTGGTGTGACATGGGACATGACATCCTGATGTTTTAAGTAGCAGAGCAAACTTCACATGCTTTAGTTTAGTTAACATCAACGCAGACGTGGAGTTTGAGGACGTCAGCGATGCTCTGGGGCTGCGGCTCTGAGCTCAGACGGGGAACAGACACTGACAGATGCTTCCATCTTGTCTGCTTTCATTGCTCACCGCGTTTCCTGCTCTTTATTAGTTTATCTAAACAGGCACATGCATTACACCAGAGTCTGTCCACAACCAGCTTTTAGCCAGACGCTGGCTAAAATAATCCCAAACACAAATCCTCAGAGTCCTACTGAGAAAGTTCATTCATCTTAACTAGTGTTAGTGGGGTGTTTTTTTTAACAAATTGACATATTTGATCAGGTTTATCAAACTGAAAATTATTTTTTAACAAAACCTTTGAGTTTGATTTAAAAATAAACAATTTAAGGATTGCTTTGACTGACAAAGAGCATCAAAAAGAATCCTGAAACAACATATAAACACTTGGTGATTTTAGGGTTATGACAGGATACTTTTTCACAATATTTTAACTTTTAACACTGATGTGTAAGTGCTGCAACCAGCTGCTTTAGTAACAGGCAAAATGTCACACTTAGAGTTTGCTTTAGAGTTGTGGTTTAATTGAAGCAGAAATCCAGAGTTTTTTGTCAGAGGGCACCATCTAGAGGTGGAGAAAATGTATTGCACCTTTAAGCCCTTCTCACCACTTCCGTGATTATTTTTTCCACCAAAAGCAACGCCTCTCATTCATGAATGCACACCTCTACACGGCCAACAGAGCTAAAACACGTTGTTTAAAACATTGTTTAATTATTATTCTCACATTATGCTGTTTTTTCATTTATATATTTTAAAGACTTCCATTCATCCATTCATTTTTGTCCACTTACCCGGGGTCGGGTCATGGGAGCAGCAGCCTAAGCAGAGAGGCTCAGACTTCCCTCTCCCCAGCCACTTGGGCCAGCTCCTCCGGGGGAATCCTAAGGCGCTCCCTGGCCAGCTGAGAGACATAGTCCCTCCAGCGTGTCCTGAGTCTTCCCTTGAGTCTCCTCTCGGTTGGACGTTCCTGAAAAACCTCACCAGGGAGGCGTCCAGGAGGCATCCTAACCAGATGCCCGAGCTGCCTCAACTGTCTCCTCTCGATGTGGAGGAGCAGCAGATCTACTCTGAGCCCCTCCCGGATGACCGAGCTTCTCATCCTATCTCTAAGGGAGAGCCCAGACTCCCATCCATCCATCCATCCATTTTCTGCCGCTTATCCGGAGTCGGGTCGCGGGGGCAGCAGCCTAAGGAGGGAAGCCCAGACCTCCCTGTCCCCAGCCACTTGGGCCAGCTCCTCCGGGGGAATCCCAAGGCGTTCCCAGGCCAGTGGAGGAGCAGCGGGTCTACTCCGAGCCCCTCCCGGATGGCCGAGCTTCTCACCCTATCTCTAAGGGAGAGTCCAGACTCCCTGCAGAGAAAACTAATTTCGGCCGCTTGTATCCATGATCTTGTTCTTTTGGTCACTACCCAGAGCTCGTGACCATAGATGAGGGTAGGAACGTAGATCGACCGGTAAATCGAGAGAGAGACTTACTTGTACTTATTCTGCACAAATTAAAATCTTCAGACTGAAACAAATGAGATAAATCAGGATTCCTCTTCATTTTAGCAAGAAGAGCTCATACATATGTGGCTAAAGGAAAAAGGTTGTTATCATATTGTGTATTGGACTCATTAGAGGTTGTTTATATATATATAATGTGTTGAATGAACATATAAACAGAATCACATTTTTTAGCCATTTCTGAGTGACATAAATGTTGCAAAAGTCCATAAAATCTAAAATTTACCTGGAAAATGTGTAGATGAAAAAGCAGAATCACTCTTGCAGACTTAGCCTTGTTTAACCTCTTTTATTGATTTTAGTGAAGGAGAATAAAAAACAGATCAGTAGTCACATGGAGCATGGATAAATACTGAGGCTCTGCTGAAGTATTTGTGTGGTTTTAGAGGACAGAAGGTAGATTTGAACTTCAGAAACTCTCAAAAGCTTTTTCTACTGAGGCTAAAAACAGCAGAATATTTAAGTCAAACTCTGGAGATACTTTTAAGAAAACCCAGAGAGGTTTCCACCCTCGGGGGAGGTTGGCAGCTCTCAGCTCATTTTAGTATCCGTGGTTCCTGTTGATCCATGAAATGTCCTGCCTCTAGTGACTCTTCATATTCACTAATGTATTCCCTCAGTATGGAGCCTCCTCCTCCCTCTGTTTAGGTGCAGGATGGGGTTATGAATAATCCCGCCTGTCGACAAGCAGGAAAGCTCCAACGAGGTGTTGAAACAGGAAGTTCCTGCACGCACGTGCGCCTCGCCCTCTGCTCACCCCGCCATAAAAACTAAACATGTATTTGTGTGTTTTTTCTACGGAGAGCACTTTCTGGTGTCTTTATGTTCCATTTAACATCCGTCCATGAGCACACAGCGTGATTGAAACATACAGAGTTTCTCCCAGCCTCCAGCTGAATCAGAAATATAATAAATATAATAATAAATATCCCGGTTAACAAGTTACATTTGACGTTGTTTTAGAAAACAGAGTTTTTACAGAATTGTGTAATTAAAGGTGTGGTTCACTGAAAAAAACTATTTTTTAATGATTATTTCTGATAATAATCAGTCACTCTGAGTTTTTCATGCAGGCTGAACATGGAAATAGTCTCCTACACCTATCTTCTGCATTAGCTTCTGATAGAAAATAGATGGTGAAACGCTAGGATAAGAAAAGCCTGACAGATCTACATCACACTGATACTTAACATTCATGGACTCACCCATCTTGACTCAACCTCGGGAAGGCTGTTGTTGGTTCAGCAGAGAACATCTCGGCTATTAGAAGCTAACTGTTAGCATTAGCAACTCCACCACACAGCAGAGCTCCTCCAGGCTTGTGTTATTTGTGGAGATAAAACATCAACGTTGCAGAACAAACGGAGTCAGTGGTAGTCACGTTGCTGTTAGCCAATCAGAGGAGAGATGTCCAAATATCAGGAACTGAGATTCCAGAACCTGTCGTGTTCTGCCACTCTCTGCTGCAGAAGACTTGTCTGTGCTGATCAAAGCATTTCTGGGCTTTTTTTGCCCCGAGTACGACTTACAAGGCATTCATTCCTACCAGAGACCACTGCAAATGTATTGCGTAAACGAGTGAACCACACCCATAAAGATTTTATTTATTGAAGATGTAGATGATTTTGGACATTTCCTAAGACATTTATAGGAGTTAAAGAGACTTTTTCCACTTAGACCTAAAAATAGCCTCAAAAACAAAGTTGTAAGGAAAGATGAGGACAAAATAACGGTCAACGTCGCATGGACATGCATGTCTTATATTGAGTCGGTCGGTCTAGACCACATCTGTAGGATGTCCTAACTAGGTCTTTGCACAGTGGGATCAGTCATTTTCTAATCTAGGTTAAAAAACGCAGTAAAAACATTCTCATTTTATCTGTTTTTTGTATCCAAGAAGCCAAAATTACCCCAAAAAAAGTCAATTTGAGGTCATTTTTATCTAAAAATGAGGTCATGTCATCATTAATAAAAAAATGTTTAATTTATTTTGCGACACTGTTCCCATCAAAGCTTTTGCACAAATGAATAAAACGCCAAACAGGTGTTTTATTCACCTTTCCCGTAACGAGTCACCATCGTTTCTAAAGATGACTAAACGGTCCTAATGAGAAGCTTCACAGGAACGAGAGGAATTTAAAGCCTTCTGAGACCTGACAGCCACTGAGTTTCACCTTGGCAGCCGTGAAATAATTCTGCTTCTGTGACTTTGTGTGACGTCTGTTAAAGTATTCCTATAAAATATGAAGTGAGCTGGTTGTTAGAACAGAAACAAACGTGTAAAAGATGTATTAAATGTACGTTCAGATTAAAAATGTAGACAGCTTTTGTAAATAAATGATGGTGCCATATTTAACTGCATGCACTAGCGGATATTTTTATCTTCTGGGAGGTGGAAAATGAGATATTTGGGATAATTCCTGCTTTATAAGAACATTTAGCGAGAACATTTTTTGCATGCTTTTTGGTTTAGTTGCACCTGAATTTTAGCGATTGGCAATAATCTCCTTGTTCCACTACTGCCAATTTGGGACAGAGAACCTCAGCCTCAGCCAGACAGTAACACAGAGCGTTTAAACGTCACCTGCAGCTGCTGCAGCTGAGCTGGTTCCAGGGCTCAGACGAGCTCCTGGACGTTAGTCTCAGTCCCGGTGGCATTCTGGTTGAGGAGACCAAAAGGCAGGCAGCTTATCTCTTGTTCTGGCAGGGCACCTGAGTAAGATTCTTTTTTCTCAATTCTCCCCAGACACACCATCCTGAGAAGCCACTTTTTCCTACCACAGGAAGCCCAAGAGAACACTATAGGTAGCAGTCTGACAGGCAAACTGAACCCTGGCCTTTTATATCCTGCCAGGTTTGAGAAGTTGGACATCACCCCTAAAAGCGCCCAGAAGATTAAGCCCGTTCTGGAGCGCTGGATGGCCGAGGCTGAAGCCCGCCACCGATCCGGCATGCAGAACCTGACTGAGTTTATCGGCAGCGAGCCTTCGAAAAAACGCAAGCGGAGGACCTCTTTCACCCCGCAGGCGCTCGAGATCCTCAACAGCCACTTTGAGAAGAACACACACCCCTCCGGACAGGAAATGACAGAAATAGCCGAGAAACTGAACTATGACAGGGAGGTGGTGCGCGTCTGGTTCTGCAACAAGAGGCAAGCTTTGAAAAACACAATAAAGCGCTTGAAACAGCCCGACCTCGGCATGGCTGCACCTATGGACCCTCTCACTGATTCTCTAGAGGAGCTCCCGAAATGAACGAGCTCTCCAAAAAAAATAAAGAATGAAAAAAAAAAAAAGAAACGGTGGAGTGGAAAAGTGGCAGCCATTAAAAACAACAAAGGTGGATGAACTCAGCTGGACGGACGGTTCCCAAACAGAAACTATGTGTTGTCAGTGTGATTCTGTAAATGACCTTGGCGAAACCAAAAACAATGAAAAAGAGATTAATATGTGAGAATTATGTAAAAACAAACGGCGTGCTGTTTTACAGAGGTTTGTACGGAGCCCAGAAAGGGCCAGAATGTTTGGCAGAAGTTTGAAACTGAAAAAAATAAAACTGTCAAATTTTGAAAAACCAAAAGTTGCATTCAAAAAAAAGTGAAACTACATTTTTCTTTCCGATTGAAAAAAAAGTTTTAATTCAGTTAACTTTTTTAATTAAAAAAATTATTTATTTATTTTACTTTAAATGTTTTTCTTAGTTTCAGGTTTTATGTTTTAATATTCAAATTAGTTTTTTTCAAGTTCAAATCCTTTTTTTTCAGTTTCAGATCTGTTTTTTTTTTTACACTTTCAAGTTTCCTTTTTTATTTTCAGATTCCAATTTTGACCCTGATCTGACAGAAGTGGGCGGGGAAACATGATTGACAGCCACCAGCAAGGCTGGAGGGTCCACCCCTTTTATGTTTCTTTCATCAACTGTGGAAACGTAAAATGTTTAGTAGACACATGCTATTCAAATTCTAAACCAAAAAAATTAATCAAAAAACTGAAATAAATCAAAACTTTTTTTCAAGCTGAAGGAAAATTTTAGTTTCTCACCTTTTTATTTTGAAAACGTGTTTTGGTTTTTCAAAATTTGACATTTAGCTTCAAACTTTTTTTTTCTGTTTACCCAAACATTGGCCTTGTCTGGGCTCCATAGGTTTAGACTTTCAGACCAGACTGTCTCTCTAATTCTGGTTCCCACGAGGAGGCATTTAGTAAAGAGAACATACCAAATCAAAACACTATTTACCAAAGTCTGTTGCATCTAACTAAGAATAATTTTGTAATGTAAATGTGCTCTAAATTTTTACATTTGTACTGGCAAAAATGGAAGCTATATGTGTGTGTGGGTAAACATTTTATCTTTCTCTCTTGCTTTTTTCCTTCATTGTTTGAATGTAAATATTAAAAAAACTGAAATTGAATCACACTGATAAAAGAGAAGAACTTTGCTGTTGCATTTTATTGTTGTTTGCCTCCAGTTTGTGTTTCATCTATAAATATTTTCAGTCACAGTGTAACTTTGTACAACTTTTACAGGTATTTATTAATAATGATTTCCTGAGATTGTTACGGATCAGAAAAGGAGAGGAGACGAGGACTTTCACGTGGGTTTTTGTTTCGAGCTACTGTGTTATTCTGTTGCCAAAGCCTGATAGCCAAAGAACACACAAACTTCAGCTCAAGGACTGGGGAAGATTTTATCTTTTTTATTTCTTTAATCACACGGCTTTCTGCCCCGTTTTCTAAAGTGTTTTACACTGTGTTGAAAAGAAAAAGACAATGTCAAACAGCTTCATCTGTGTTTTCTGTCCTTTCTTTTGAGGTACGTTTGTCTCTGCATGAGGAAATATTTAAATAATCCACCTGACATCCAAAAATTGTTTACATTTTATTTGAAGCTGCCACAGTAAGCTTTCAATCTCACCATAAAGTTGACTAAATGTGTATTTTGTTGCCTCTGCCCAAACCATAGAGCTCCAAAAAAATTTATATTTTCATTTAATTTCACCTTCCTTTCAGCTAAGTGAAGGTCGTATAAATTCTTATTCCAGGAACCTTTTTTTATTCTCAAAATGTTTAATTTAAATGATTATCCACAAGCGTTTCTATTTTTTTTTCATTTCTAAACCTTTCTTTTCATCCGCGTGCGCAAAAAGTTTTGATATTTTCTTGTGAGAAATGTCCCTTTTTCATACAAATTCTCAAGTGTTTTGCCCTCACGGGGAAAATAAAGGAGGTGAATGTTGAGAATAAGCGTCACACGTCAGAAATAGTCAACTTAATCTGAAGTGAGGTGAAATTTGATGCGATTTATTCAGCATCAAGTGTCTGCTTGATGCATCTCTCTCCGTGTCACATTGGTTCTCTCAGCGCTTCAGTCTCGTGTTCTTCTTCTTCCCCAAATGGAAATCGTTCACCTTCACTGTAAATGTTAGGAAAAAGAACACGTGAAATGCGTCGAGCGGCCACAGATCACAGCGATTTTCAGCTTTTTTTCTAATTTTGTGCGTTTTTATTCTGATTTTGTGGCCAAAAAAACAATTTCAGGCACAAAATAGAGGATCAGAACAGCGACGCTGTAACCAAAACCAAAAAATACGAAGACTTCTTACCGCCGGACCAAAGCTCTATAGTTATGCACATTGTACAGAGACAGATTCAAGTTGTTGACAATCTTTAAAACAAGAGTTGCAAAGAATTAAAGAATAGAAATAAACAGTAGTTCGTCTAAGGTTTACCTCATAGCAGATATTATACAAACAGCAGAGCAGATCTGTGTCCGTGGTCACCTTCATGGTGGGGGAAGAGGCTGGTGTTTTGTTGCTTTATCATGTGACACATTCTTGTGTTGAATTCCTTCTCTGTGCTGTAACTCTTGAGTTCTCACAGCTTGTAGAAAACTAGAAATCACAACAATGTTGCTCTAAATCAACGGGTTTGTCTGTCGCCACTGGAGAAAAACTTTTACAAACTTTTCCAACCCAAGAAAAACTGGTTTGAAGTTTTCTTTTAAGTCAAAGAACTAGAAACCAAAGCTCAAGAGCCTGCAGAGGTGTTCGTTCTTTTGTTCTTTTTTAAATATCAGACTGAAAAACTGTACTTAATCTATACAGCAATATCTGTTTTTGGTTGGTTAAGCAGCACTTTGTGTATTTCTAAAAAAAAAAAAAAGAAAATCAAAGAAAGACAAAAAACGCTTCAAGTCTGTCACATTGATTTGTACCATAATTAGTAATAAACAATTGTTTGACATTAAATATGTGCCGAGTTTCCAGTGGAATCACTCTTTTGTTTAACCCTTAGTAAGAATCTTTTGTTTTTTTACCATAAAATAAAATTCCTACAAAAGTGGAAGCTCAAATCAAAGAGATTAACCAAAAATCATCAATGACCACAAAAAGTAGACAGGTTTTCATGTTAGCTTTGATTTATCTGTAAGTTTCAGGTATACGTTCAGTAGAATAAGTGCTGATAACTGACCTGCTGAAGCACGTTTGGTTTCATTAAAGGGCTAGTTCAGGTCTGTGGAAAGATTAAAAGTAGCTCATGTGGATAGTTCTTTGAACAACCTCAGTTTAGAGAAACAGGGAATTAAGCCTGGGTCACACAGGAGACAGATGCGCTGCGCCACACAAGCGCTGCGGTTTTGGGAAGTCAAATGGTTACACAGGAAACGCCGCGCTGCTGAACGCTTCTTGGAAAGTCACGCGATAGTCACAACATCACGCGGGACTTGAGAACAAGAAGTGCAAAATGACTCTTTTGTTTATACGCGATCAGACTTGCCGCTGTGGTTTGTGAGACTAATTCATTAAAAATGGGTAAGTACGCTATCAATTAGGATCGTACAATATCTTATGCTTCTCGACTTCAACAATAAAAAGCTCCTCGTCCATGTTTTGGTGGTTGGGTTTATACCGGTGTTTGGGTTTATGCCATAAAGCCGTTCCACGTCGTAACGTCTGTTGTAAAGTACTCCACATTGTTGTAAACAGCCTCTCCACGGCGCGCCGCGGCGCTTGAAATAGAACTGGCACCTATCTTCAGCGCCTCTGCGCAGACCGGCGCTTCTGGGACGCGACGCTGCGCTCCCCGTGTAGCCACTCTCATGGCTTCTAATGGCTTCTTTTTAAAATGACGGCACGGGCGTGACGCGGCGCGTCTGTCTCCTGTGTGTCCCAGGCTTTATTCTGACAGGATTGATGAGCTAACAGCTAGTTGTAATGGAGCCAAGACCAAACTGTTTTTCTTAAAGGTGGAATGGGCTCTATGCATGCTCCAACTTCCACATTCCACATAAGACCGCACTCCTGTTGTCATAAGTCGTCAGTGAAGCTGTGACATGGCTGAGAGTTTGGAGTTCACCCGGTGCTTACTGGAGTTACTAAAGTTACAATCAATGATGTAAGGCAATTTTTCTCTTTGTTTAGATGAAAAAAAGAATAAAGTGGTTCTCTCGATTTTTTTTAAAAAACCTCTACCAATAACACGTCCGACCAAAAAGCCATAAGCAACTAACCTCCAGTGAGCACCGGGTGAACTCCAAACCCTCAGCCATGTCACAGCTTCGCTGACCACCATGACAACCGGACATAGGAGTGCGGTCTTATGTGGAATGCGGAAGTTGGAGTTGCATAGAGCCCATATGGAACAATTTAATAAAAAGCTATATTTTTTTAAAATAATACCTCCACGGGGCGTTTAGAGGTGTGCAGAATGAATGTGCAGTTTTTCCTTTAAAAGCTATATTTAAAAAAATAATAAAAATTTTATTTTGATGGGCACGACACTGGGTTTATATTTACATCCACTAGAGGGCACCGTTGCGGTAAAAAGTCCACTCGGCAAGGCGAGGCTGGGACTGTGGAAAATGGCGGACTCGACAAGTCAAGCAGCTGATTCTGAGCCCAGAAGATGTTCTAACGGTAAATACTGTTATTTCTACTTATTAGTAGAAATTAGTCCTTACCCTGTACGATTCGTCACTGGACATGGTGCTGGCTGGTCACTTCACGTCCCTGAAAATTTGTTCTGTTGTTGCAACACCACCTTTGAACACTAGATGTCGCTATAGTGTCCGCGTTCCATATTCAACCTTTAAATCTGCCAAAATTTCAAAGTGATTCATGCAAATTAACCACAAAGTTCTGTTGCATAGATATCGTAAATAGACTCATGAACAAGACATTAAGCTCTGCAATCAGAAAAAGACATGCTGTTTTGATTTTAATTTCCAATTTCAGATTAATATTTAAATAAAAAAATATTTGCTACATGGACCAGCTGGGAAGCTGAGAGTTGAAAACAGGCAAACTTACCCCAGCTTTCCACTTGATGCGTAAGCGTCACATAACGTCCGTGAAGCGTAAAGCCTAGTTTATACTTGTACGTTGGTGCGGAGACGCACAACGCCATTATCCGTCGTCAACAGGCACGCAAGATGGACGAAGCTACGGAGACCGCAAGTCTGTAATTGGTCAGGACGCTGCTTCCTCTAACTTTGTCAACAGCACCGCCATTCCGCCTCAAAGAAATAAAACAAGAGCTGAACATATCTAACGACAGACATGGAGCAGATTGAAGAACGTCATCGCGGAAAAAGTCCGACGATATAAAAGTGGAAGTCGGAACTAGCAATGACGTCACACCCGAGTTAACAGCGTTCTGGTTATCGTAGTTGGAGAAGTTGAAATTCCAATATGGCGGCGCCCTCAAAAACTGCTGTTTTGGTAGCTCTCAACGAATACAGACGACTAATAAACAACACTTTAGTTTGTTCAGCATAGAGATGCAAGCGCTACATGTATCATTGATTTTAAATGCACTCTTATATGTGTGTCTTGTAAAACAAACACATTTCAACCAAAACTTACTGTTGTTGATACGGAGAGCTGCCATCTTGGATCTCGAGGTCGGAGTTCTGAAAAACTTCAGAGTTTCCGACTGGGAGGTCTGACTTTGTGGGGCGCTTTATTTGACTTTTCCTACTCGGAAGTTGGGATTTCCGAGTTCTGAGGACAAATTGAACGCACCAATACGCATCTGGTGGAAATGCCGGGTTAGCTTCGTTTAGCTAAAATTGTACTGAATGTAATAAAAAGAACGTTTTCCTAAGCATCTAAATCTATTTGGTCTGCTTTTGGCTGATGTTGGTTTCAGTATTTTCTGAGTCCCGCACATCAGATTTGTTCAAAAGCATAAAACCAGGTATGAAAAGCATCAAAAAGGTCACGGTCAAGTGCATCTTCGACAGGTTTTACCGTAACAACGTGCATTTTAACAGAGCCTTTGCCATTTATCCAGATTTCCGTGGGGGTCATTAGAAAACGAACACATGTTGGGGATTTTGCTTCTCATCAAAGCTGCATGTGTTTGCTTCACCAAACAACAACAAGACAAGTGTAAAGAAGAAGATATATATAAAAATAAACAAGGAGAAAAGCCTTTTGAAACTCACAAAGTTTCATACAGCTTCCCTGTCCGCGATGCCTTTGAAAAACGGGCCGGCTGCTGAAAAAGAAAATAGTAAATAAATAAATAATAATAATAAAAAGCACAGAGAACATAAATTATTAATATTAGACTGAAAAGTGATGTTGGAGATGCTTTTTCGTCTCTTCATTCTCAGAACCCTGGATGTATTTTTGAGCAGATGGCAGCTCCATCAACTTATTTGATATTCCTTTGTTTTCTATCCGCAGCATTTTCATTGTTTTTACCATTAACGAGGTAAATGTGCAGATGCAGCTCCTCCACCCATCTCTCAGACTGCTTGTGTAAAAGTTTACTTTTCCATCAGTTCAAAGGCGTTTTGAGATGATTTTATGAAGCAGATTTGAGTCATTCGTGGACACAAATCTGGTCAGAATGAGTCACGCTGAAAAGTTTTGCTCTTATTTTTGCACCAATTTGAAGTTTTAGTGATGAAAGGAAAAAAAGTTGCGTTCCGCTTGTCTTTTTTGGACGCTCTTCATGCTTTTGTTTGTATAAATGTGCCAAACTCAAACTCTGACAAGACGTCTTCCTCAAATATTTTTGTATTAATTGATCAAAGGAATTTTGGTGAAGGAAGAATTTCCTCAAATTAACAAAGTATGTCAGAATCTAAAACGATCACGATCTACAGCGAGCGAACCGCGCTGATCGATCACACGGGCCTTGTGGAATGCATGATCGCCTTTCAAACAGCTGAATGAACGGTGAATGGAGATGAAATTACAAAGTTTGTTTTTGTTACTGAGAGACGTGAAACAGGAGCGGCTCAGATGGAGGCAAAAAATAAATGCAACACACAAGTTGTCGGAACAGAGCAGAAGAAAGAGAACAGAAGCAATCAAAAGCTGGAACAAAGACGCCGGCGAGGAAAATAACAAAACTCTTTCAGGGTTCGCATTTTTCTTGTTAAATATGTTAAATATGCAAAGAACTATTTTATTTAATAGAAAGCTGTGAGTGCTTCTAAAACATTCAAACAAGCTTCTGGTTCAGCATCTGAAAACTAAATTGTTCATCATATGCATTTAAAGGCATACTACGCAACTTTTTCATGTTTTTAAATCATGTTCTTGAGCCAGTATGTGCTAAAATGACCCTTTACAGGGTTAATGAAACATCACTCAGACCCCCACCACCCTCTGTGGCCAGAGTACCGCACTTGCAACTTCAGAGTGGCAGTCCGGTTCCTGTTGAACTTAGTAAAGTGGAGCTGACATGCCTGGTGCTGCAGTCTGCTTCCAGCATGTTTCCTGCATGTTTTAGATCATGAACACAGCTGATTTGTTTGATTTAGTGATGAACCGCTCCTGTAGACACTAATGAAGGCTGAGGAGACATTTCAGCAGTTAGATTAAGGTGTTTGTACATATTCAGCTTTGTAAGCTTTATGTTTGAAAGATGACAATATTTTCATCATCACATTGGCTTTCCATACTTGACTTCTCTAAGATTTTGCTTCTCGCTGCTACATTGTGAAGATTTTGCTGTAACACTTTTTTGCAACATGTCACATTAATCAGAATGTAAATGTAAATTCATAAGTTTTGAAAATAAAGCATAAACTTTGATTAGCTAGTAATGGATGAAATGATAGAATACTCAACTTTTTTTCTTAAAGCACATTTGCCACAGTACGCCGGTGGGGAATTTAATGGTAAATTGATCCAGTTTTGGAAGAGAAATATGAAATATGTTGGTAAATTTATCCTTTTTGGGGATGGAAATGTTTAAAATTATAACCCTCATTTATCTTTTTAAAATAGTACGTATCTCATTATGGAACCAGACACTTATCTGTGAATATATCTTTCTGGGGACACAGATAAGAGTTATTACAGTAAATTGAGCCTTATTTTGGGTAAAAGTAAACATGAATACAAACTCTAGGACAGCTTAAAACACATAAAACATCTAAAACGATAATAATAGTCCTAATTTTCATTATTTATCATTAAAACATCATTACAGGCTAAAATGAATGAAATGGCTAAAACGTTAATGTCACCTTTTCTCATTAAGATATTCCATCAGATTGTACAACCTGTAAAGAAACCTGAAAATTAACAAAGACTGACTTTATTAAACTGAGTCATGACAACATGAGACAGAAAAAAGCCCACGTGTTCAGTCAAAACTCCAACAGTCAGAAAACTCCCGCTTCTAGAAAACCCAGATTTTAATCAGAGATCAGAGAGCTGCAGCAGTTTGAGGTTTGCACCAAAGCCTTTGTGATGTTTTTAGAAAAGACAGTCAAGAAAAAAGTTTTGATCTCTGAATCTTTGTGATTCTTTGTGGATTTTTTTCCCCTTACAGGCTAACAGGAGCAGCTGAGCTCCCTCTAAAGCAGATCTAAACTCGCCCGTCCACCTCTTGTGTTTTCACCGAGGACTCCAAATGTCTGACTTGTAGAAATAAAACATTCCTGTTCAACCTGCAGCCACCTGAAATTGTCCTGGATGTGGAAAAAAACGGAGGCCGAGTAGAAATATAATGACATGTCGGCGCTCCAAATGGATTATGTTTCAATATCAGTCAGGACACAGAAACAGAAAGGTGGAGGAAGAGAGTGCATGTGTTGGATGCAGATGGTTTTAAATTGCTGCCTTTGTTTTCCATCAGGCATGAAGCATTCACTTTCCTTATCTTTCAGACAATGTGCGGTGGGCTGATGTTCTGGGTAAATGAACTGTCTGTACATCCCTCACCCCTCCGCCTTCTTGTTTTCACTTCCTCCTCAGGGTTGAGATGTTGCTGCACTGACTGTGAAGCCCAAGCTGCTCAGGCGTCTCCCCACTTTGCTGCTCTGCACACCCAGATGCCTCTGGGGGTGCAATTACCAATCCTCACATGCAATCGAGGTTGGCCATGCATATGATCCCCTTTGCTTTCACCGTTGTTTCTGTTTTTTTATGCCTCTTTTCAGCGTTATTAGCAATGACACACAGCGAGGTATTTGCAGGTAGAGGAGTTAATAGCCTGGGTCTTTACAGAGACACCTGTCCGACTTGAGCAGCTGATTGCATCGGCCCATAGTCCATTTAACTTTGTAGCAGCCCAGTTGTTCAACGCACGTCTTTAGGGTGTGATGTCTCTGTTTTATAGTTACCTGTGCAGAAATCTTTTCCCAAAGTAGCACAACAAAATGTGTGAGGAGCTGCACGGCCGCCTCATAAAGAGTCAATAAAGACGACGATCGATAAGAGGTTCTGTAAAGGTCCGGCTCTTTAATGCTAGCTTTAAGATGCACGTGTTCCTTCTGAATGTGGTGGAGGAAACACCAGAATATATGGCGTCATTATTGTAAAATATTCAACAAATAAGTTGTTTATTTGTTCTAAGATTTAGACTCTCTACACTGGAAATGAAGATTTTCTTAAGTTGAGTTATGTGGAAACGTTATGAAGCATTAGTATCTAACTTGTTGTAGAAAGCAAAGTTTGAAGAAACATTTTATTTCTGATGGGACTGACAGGCTAACAGCTAGTCTACAAAAGGCCAGGAATAGAAAATTGCCGTTGTGATTGACCAGTCATTTGCAATAGACATAGTGAGCGTCCATGCCTTAGAACAACTCTGATCTCTAAAATATCACAGCAGTTACATTATTAATTATTATTGTTCTGGCTGAAATACCGTTACAGCTAGCTGCTGCTGCTCTTTGTGCTAGCCAGTAACTGAATAAACTGACAGTAATTTGGAGATTTAGCCATTTGGCAAATAAAATTAGCATTGACTGGGATGAAATGTTTGAGTTTGAAGTTGTTTTAAGGTGACGTCATCTTGACTTGGTATTAAACTAGCCGTTAGCTTGTCAATCAGATCAAAATGAAACTTTACTTCTCCAAACCGAGACAATTGACGGAGCTGTCTAGACACTTAAAGGTAAACTATGCAACTTTTTCATATTTTTATATCATTTTCTTGAGCCAGTATGTGTTATAATGACCCTTTACAGGGTTAATGAAATGTCACTCAGACCCCCACCGCCCTCTGTGACTAGAATACCGCACTTGCATCTTCAGAGTGGCGGTCCGGTCACTGTTGGACTTAGTAAAGTGGAGCTGATATGCCTGGTGCTGCAGTCTGCTTCCAGCATGTTTACTGCATGTTTGATTTAGTGATGAACCGCTCCTGTAGACCATAATGAAGGCTGAGGAGACATTTCAGCAGTTAAAGTGGTAAAAAGACGAACGCACAGCGAGGAGATAAGTTTTACTTTTGGTTTCACTAATGGACACTAGGGGGTGCTAAACAAGCCAAAGCTGCATAGTTTCCCTTTAAAATGATCTGAGCTGTCACTTTTAGTCACTTTAAATTGTTTTAGCAGCTTTTCTTTTCTAATTATTACAATATTTACATTAAATTTCTACATTATAAAGACACTAATATTATTTGGGTTTTGGTGCCTATTTGAACCCATTTTTTCTACACATTTTTCTTTTCCTTTTACCTGAAATGTAAAAGTGCACATGCACAATGCAAAATAAACGGTAAAACATGCATGTATAACGAGAATAAACTTTATATTTATTGTATCACAGTTTTAGGAAACAAGTGGATTTTCAGTATGATGGCTCTCTTTAGATTTAACCAGCTTTGTTTTACACAAGCTGTTGCATTTTCATCCATTAAACATTTCAAAGCACAAATTACAACATAAATAGCCAACTTTTTTGGACTTTCTCTTTTGATGCTATCAAATAATAAACAATTTCCAAATGAATCTATGAAAACCAACACCACCGGACCTCTTATTCCAGACATTTGGGCTGAAATTTCCAGGTAGGGTATTTTTAACACTGCTAAGTGACGATCCAACATCAAGAAATGTCATTTTTCTTTTGTTTTTTAGCAAAAACCTTTAAAAAAACCCTCATATTTACTCTTAAAAATCACAAAACAGACACATTGCAGCTCATTTGGTCCAAAATGAGATGATGGGGAGTTTAACAAAGCAGATAAAAACTGAAATAGTTTCCGTCCTGTTAGGCAGTTTGTATGAAAAATCCTTTTGGCAAAGTGCAACTCTCCTGCACATGGGTCATCACAGCTTTAAGAGCAAGAGGAAAATAACCGGCCCTGCCCTCCATCATCCTCTCATCCCGCTGACCTCTACGTAGGGTATAGTATACTTACAGCACATACTGAGAGGGAGACGGGGAGAAAAGAGAATGATTGCATATCTGCAGGTTTTAAGAGAGCAGATATGGATGGGAGAGGAGTGACATGGTCGGACACATCTTTGCTTTCTTATTAGTGAGGGCTTGTGCGGACACTTTGGGCCCTTTTTATGGGGCCATGATGAAACCCCTCTCCGTGCATCTGCAGAAAATGGCCAGGGGAAATCACAGATGAGAATCACTCAAAGACAGGGAGATGTCAACAGGCCTATAATGATAGCTGATGGACCAAGAACACTCTCCCTCTCTTCCATCTCAGCCTCACCTGCCCAAGTTGCACTATCCTTGAAAACGTAATTAGAGGTAAAACAGAGAGAGACGGAAGCTTTATCTTTCTGTTTTCTCTAAGCAATGCTCTTTGTTTTATACATCTGGGAGTCCTTTTTTCCCTCTTCCCCTTCCAAATCTCTCTTTCACTTCATGGACAGAAAGAGGAGGAGGAGGAGAGCTCCCTCTGTGAGACGCCAAGGTGCTCCCAGTCCATTGTGCTGCTGGCTGTCAGGTTAAATTAGGGAGTACAGGCTCCGTGAGTGTAAAAAAATCAATACTTGATGGAAGATTGCTCCCCGGAAAATCTGTTTTGATTCCAGGATTAATTCTTGACCAAAGGCTCCTGCAAAATGACATGCCATTAGCCTGAAAATGAACACATTCTGCAGTGGAAATTGGATGGAAATGTGTCAGGTGATTGCCCCGGCTGCTTGTTTTGACTCCTCAAGCGAGGGGACTTGAGGTGTGGCGGCCGCGAACCGGGCCTCCGGGCCCAACTCCATTTCCAGAACAGAGACAACTCCACTGTGGCCTCCGAGTATTCTCAAGGCTATTGTTGTCCGGCAGCTGCAAATGCACTCCACCAAGGTGAAATGCATTTACCGTCCGTCCAGCTCTCTCCTGTGTTTTCCATAAAGTACGGCATGAAGAATGAGAGAATCTGAAACTAAAACAAGGGAGAAAAAAGGTGCTGAGATGCATTATTGATGAGGGAATAATGTGTTTGTCATGACAGATGACATTTTCTGCTTTGAAAACTTAAAGGCAAACCTGCATGTGTACACTGGACAGTGATTTAACCAGCCAGCGCTCAGTTCATCTGTTTCAGCAAAACAAAGCATTTTTCTTTTGGAAACATAAAGGCTCTATTTATTTATTTTATTATTGATAAAAGCACAATTTTTTTACTTTTTTTTTTTTTACTTAAAGCATTTTTATAATAATCTTTTAACATAATTTCTACTATGAATTCTAAATTAAATATTTAAATGCAATAATTATTCTTGATTTTTTATGTAAATTCCTAATTTAATCTGAAATAATTTGGCAAAAATTCTCTTGAGATTGATTTATTGTAAATCCTCACATATGCCTAATAAACAAAATTTGTGCTGCAGAACACCCTAAACAATTCACTGAATGATTATTTAAGTTTTTATATTGATGGCAAACTTTAAAATAGCTGAACATGAAGTCAAAACAACAAAATCTTTGACATTTTCCTGCAGGCGTTGTGTTTTTCATATGAAAAGTGGAGATAAAACAAGGTTTAAATATCTAATGGATAGATTAAAATGAAATAAAAGCAATAATAACACAAGTTTTACGTGGAAAAAGCAATTGTTAGTAAAATAAAATGATAAACACGCTGTTCAAGTGATGAATGGAGTGTCATTAAGTTTTACTGTGAGCCTTTTGCGCCCCCTGCAGGTGTTTACTAGTACGACGTGTCCTACAGTGTAATGACAACATTTCCGTTAATATAAGATTATTTTTAGTGATTAAATTTAATCTGTCTTCTGTTGCATGGAATCAGTCAACATCCTAAATTAAATAACATTTGAATTGTCTATACATTTTAAGCATTTTAATTGGTAAATCTTGTTAATATTTGAAATTTTCTCAACTCTGTTTAGTGGTTTGGTTGTGACTTAATTTTATTTTATCATTCCTCTTTATTCTAAAAAAATAAAATATAAAGTAGAACAAAGACAATGTAAGTCAAATCAAATGAGAAAAAAGGGATGTTTGTTGATGAAATTGTCATTAATGGCGTCAAAACTCAAGTTAACAACTCAAGGAGCGCTGAGGTTTGCTGTAAAACAATAGAAAAAAGTTCAATTTGTATTACAAAATAGAAAACTTCCAAAGAGCCGCTGTTTTCTAGTCTGTAAATAAAGTTTTGAGGGGAAAAAAAGCTGTTCTCTAGTCGCGGATTGATGACATCACGTCATCGGTTGCTGAAGCTGCGAAATTGGCTTGTTAATCTGTGACTGAATGGACGCTTTAAACAGTCACACAAGCAGACTTTTTTATATTCCAGGCTGGTCATGTCTTGGGTGAAAGCCGTGTCGGGCAGTGGTGAAGATGTTTTCGACGAGAATGCCGACGAGCTTAATTTACAGAGTAAAGAGTGGGCAGCCAACATGAAGAAACGGGTCATGGTAACGTTAGCCCTAGCTTACTTTGGCACGCGTTGTGTTTAAAACTGTATAAAAAGTGGGAATAATTTCATTTAATGTGCGTATTTACATTTATTGTTCATCACTCGTATGAGTGGCAGCTGTAAAGTTGTCTTTATTTAGTGAATGGTTGACTGAGTTCTGCTCCTCGGTGTTGTGAACAGGATGGTTATGTAGACGGAGTTGATGCCGGAGAGGAGGCCTCGCTTCAGGCCGGATTTAACCAGGGCTTCAGGGAAGGAGCAGCTCAGACTGCAGCGTTGGGTCGCCTCAAAGGAATGGTCAGGTAAAATACTCATATAATTATTAGAGACGCTGAATAAAACTCACAGAATCCATTATTTACATCTCTATTCCCAGGTTCAAACTCTTACAGCTTCTTCTGTGGTTTTTATCTCACCATTTTCATGTTGACGTGGTTAGCTTGTAAATAAAAACCACCTTTGGGATATTTTTGCTTTTTATGGCAGAAAACAAAATAAAGTGTAACTCACTATAGACCAGGGGTGCCTGGTCCTGGAGAGTCGGTAGCCAGCATGCTTTAGTTTTAACTCTGTTTCAACCAATGACTGTAGAAATGAGTTTCAACACACCTGATTTCAATCAGCAGGTGATTAACAGGCTTCTGTAGATGTTGATATGCACAGGTGATATAGCCACTGAATCAAGTGTGGTGGAGCAGAGAAACCACTAAAACGTGCTGGATACTGGCCCACCAGGATTGGGCACCCCTGCTATAGACAAATTGTTTCAGAAATTTTAAAAAAGGTTTTTATTTTTCATAGATGGTTGATCTTTATTAATGCTTGACAGATTTCTTTGCTGCAGCAAAGAAAAAAATACAAAAACAACATAAAAAGGTTTAAAAAGGTGCCCAAACCAAGAACAAAGCCATAAAATTCATAGAATGCAGAAAATAGTTGCAACAATGAACTATTCAGTTGCTATGGCATCAGAGGTGTAGCTGAAAAGTCAGAAAAGAAGCTCCTCTGTTACAGCATTTGGTGGCGATAATGTTCAGGATGTAGAATTATTTAGAAAAGTCTGTTTTGTTCCATTGTGTGTCATTGTTTGTTACACTGCTGCTTCTTTGTGTCTCCCATCACAGTGCTATATGGTGCTGGTGCCAGATTCAGCATCCAGAAAAGCCTCCCCCTGTCTCTGTGACTGACCTCCTGCAACAGGTAACACAACATGAAGAGCAGATCATGGACAGCATCAGGAAACGTCTGGAGAATCCTCCTCCGAATGTGAGTGACGTCTCAGAGAGCATGGAGGATCTGGAGGTAGAACAGGCACAACCAAGCAGCTGTGGAGAGAAAGAGCCAGAGTGTTGCAGAAGCGTACAGAAGATGGACTCAGGCGGTCCTCGTCAGTTACAGAATATCTGCTCAAAGTCCACCGACTGCTCAGGTGAAAGTCTAAATGTCCTGCTCCAGCGCTGCATGGATGTGATATCAGAGCTGGGACTGCCACATGAGCTGATTGGTCACATTCAAGAGCTGAAGAGTGTGTAGCAATCACAGTGAATCTCATCAACAATACTTGAAATGTGGCACAAAACGAGTTTTTGTGTCACTTTTATACATAGATGTATATTTGATGTTTATAATGTAAAATATTTTGTATTCAGTTTCACAAAAATATTTTCAAAATAAATGAGCAATTTCCATGACATGTTTGATCAATTGCTTTCTTTTGGGATCAGCTTATTGATGCTGGCTTTGTAGTTTTTTCAGTATTTATTAGTATTATATTAAGATAAATAAAATGTAAGTGTGGAAACATAACTCTTTAACCAATTTTATTAAAAAATATACAGTGGTTGAGGTGATAATGTAGTTTCCGAGGAGTCCTTGAACGCGGCACAATTGTCGGCGTACACGAGCATGACGTCATGCGCTCGGACCGAGCCGTGACCTGCTGCTCCGGCTAAGCTAGGGATCCTCACGAACAGATGTTCCGCATAAATACAACAAATACGCACCTTTTGTGAAATACTCCTTATTCAGCCATGTCAATACGGCGGCGGGTAAAGGAAACTATTGCGGCAGAATTTAATTTGACGAGCGGACGTCACTCATGATGTTTGTATTCTAAGTTTACCGCAGCTAACTGGCTAAGAGACGTGGAGCAAAAGTGAAAGAAGAAAAGGAGCTTCATGACGGAAAGCTTTTGGAGTTTAACTTTGGTCAAACTAAAAATAGGGTAAGTTAGTTCATGATTATTAGGGCTTCATTTCACAGGCAGCCGTGTGAAGCTGTCACTAATATCGCTACTTCCTTGTGTTGATATTAACAATGGGGCGTATCTTTATCACATGTCAACGTCTCTTTTGGCCCAAATAAGAACAGAAACTACTCTGCAATGGATTTAGTTTAATGTTGGGCTTTATTATGTGGTTTGTTCTCTATAAATGTTCTTATTTGAGCATTTATGGATCTAAAATTGTAACTTAATCAATAAAATAGACAGGATTTAATAGATATCTACAATTGTCAAGCAAAAACAAGAGAAAAACCCCTTCTGTAATATTTGTTGGTTTTTAGCTTTTATTTTTTAGCTATTATTGTGATTTTATTTTACCAAGATACTATATTGAATCTTGATTGTATCTCTTCTTTGTGTTGAACATGTTAAAGGTGCAATAAGTAATAATTCGATAGTGAAATAATCACAAACGCCTCAATCATGATGAAAGGAAGGTTACATTGAAACAGATTTTTTTCCTCAGCAGAGGGACGTAGTCATTGTTTACATTCTGTCCTGCCTCCATACTTCCTGGTTGCAGAGCCAATCATGTTTGAGCCCTCAAGGTTGCCAAATCTTCAGTACAAACGCTGCTGCGCCAGCATTTGTAATTCGACACTAGCTGGCAAAAAGCAGCAGTGTTGAGGCAATAATGGTAGCCAGAAAAAGGAGCAGCCCAGAAGTGTATTTGATATTGTGCCTTCCAGAGTCCTAGAACCCCCCAAGGTGATTTACAACACACACCGTGAAGGTGACGAGCTACATCGTAGCTACAGCTGCCCTGGGGCGCACTGACAGAGGCGAGGTTGCCGTACACTGGCGCCACCGGTCCCTCCGACTACCACCAGCAGGCAATGTGGGTTAAGTGTCTGGGCCAAGTTTTGTGCAAGGACACAACAACAGTGACAGACTGAGCGGGGCGCGAACCTGCAACCTTCCAATTGCGTGGCAGGCTCTTAACTCGTCTGCCACCATTGCCCAATTAATTTCGTATGCCCCTAAGAAGCCATGGCATCTTTTTGTTTCACTCAAATATCGGGTAAAGAAGGCTAAAGGCTAACGTTGAGCTAATAATGCAAACGATGAGTTATGAAAAAAATACTCAACTCTAAAAAATTTCAAGCTGCTTTTTTATTACTAACAGCTTGAAATTACAGTAAAATGTATTTATCTACTTATCAACTTACTGAGTACAACTCGTCTTCGCTCGTCCTCTAGAATCTTCTGGTGCTGATCCATAACTGGCAACAGTTGCTCAGAGCGGACTCGTTTGTTTTGAAACAAGGCCTGCAGTACCCAAACTTGACCACAAGATGTCATTCTTACTTCATGCACCTTTAACCTTTAGCTAACATTCTATTAAAATGTTTTATTTATTAGCTGTTTAATTCAATCAGTCACGTTTTTTTTTTTATATTAATGGTTCACCGCTGTAACATTTTGGCTTAGAGGAAAGTATCTGCTTGAAGCAGACCAATTATTTGACCACATTGTAGTTTAGGGGATAAACAAAAACCTGCTTGTGTTAAAGGAATTTTTTTTTTTTTTTTATCATTTTAAAGTTTGTTTCTGTTAAAAATGATAAATTATTACCATACCTGAACTGCCTGAGTTCAGAGGATTCAGGGCCTACCTTAAATTTGGTCTGTCTCCACCCAAGTTATGTTATTTTAGGCCTTTTGCTGCCATCGCTTTTTTATTACATGGTTGTTTATGTGGAATTTGATGGGTTGGGTCCATTTTGACTTGATCATTACTTCTTTTTTGAAGAGAGGTTCTCAAAGGTCTCTACGCTCTCATGAAACAAAACCATGGTTGCTTCCCGGGTTACAGCTCGAGCTTCTGCATCATGGATTCTTGAATAAAAAGAAAAAGGAACATTTAAACATCTCCAGGCAGGTACTCCTGGTTGTTTCGGACCAGAGGGCTACCGTCCAGCTGGTCCGACCTCCCCGAGCAGAGGGAGCAAGCAGATGGGGACCTGTTGGTGTCAAAATGAAAGTCCCTGTGGCAGCGCGGAGGAGAGGAGCGGATTGCTGAAGGATGACTCAAAGACCACATGCACTAGTGAAAGAGCAGCGGTCGGCACCTGCGGTCCCGAAGCAGACGACAACATGAGGTAGGAGTTTGTTTATGCCGAGGCGACTCAGACAAACACATTAAAGGGCATTTTACTTGATTTCTTCTTAAATATAACCAACAAACCACCTGGTCACAAATAAGTGTCTGAGGTTTTTCTTTTTGAGTTTGGAGGAAAATGTGAATCAGATTTTCCGCTGTGGTTTTCGTGGGATGTTTCATAAACAAATCTTTTTTTTTTAACTTTCACTCTGAGATCACAGATGGGATGATGGGAACTTCCCACTTGCGCTTTGTTTAAAAAAAAGTAAAAATATCTGACATTTGATGCTTTGATGTCAAGCGATAACGCTAAAGAAATGACTGTTGTGATAAAAAGATTTCCTGCTTCCTCTCCACCTACGGCGCACAAAGAATCCCCCGAATGTCCCTGATGCAGCGTATCTGTTTGTGTTTGTGTTGATCTGTGTCATTCTGTGTGATGTTCTTCAGGAGGACAGTCGGTGAGGAGGCAGAGACGGTGAAGGCCAAGCAGCAGAAGCTTGAGAATAAAGAGTTGGAACCCAAAAACACTCAGGAAAATGGACATTTACAGAAGGAAAACGTCCAGGAAGGAAAAGATGCTGCAAGCGAGGCGTCTGAAGTCAAAGAGGACTCAGCTGGAGAGAAACACGAAGCAAGAAAGGATTCCCCTGATCAAAAATGCACTTTACACTCGCCGGGCAAGGGCCGCTCCACAGCTGATGGCGAGGAAGTAAACGCTTCAATATCTGAACCAGATAAAGAAGAAAATACAGCTTCAGGACAGGAAACTAAAACAGACGGAGTCTCGTCATCGTCCGAAGCCGTCTGCCCTGAAACCCGTCCCCATCCTGAGACTAACACATCAACAGGACGCATCACAGCGTCTCATGCTGATGTTGAAGACGAAATCTCCAGTGATGCTATCACCGCTGTAGCCAAACCTCCAGGAGAGTCATCGGTGCCGAAGCCTGAGCCGGCTGCAGCTTCCTCTGAAGTCAGCCAGGAGACAGAAGCTCCCAGCTGGTGAGTAAATAAAACAACCATTTATTCAGGTTTAATCAGAATATGGTCAGGAGTCAGAAGAATCCCATGGAATTCAGTCCGTGGTTCTCAACCTGGAAAAGAGGATTGAGAATGAAAGTGAGGTCCCGGTGTCTTGTTGGCAGAGATGAAGCGAGAGGTGAACCATTGTTTCATCTGTAGTAATGAAGGCATCACACTGGTCTGTTTGGTGGAGGACTCAAAACAAGGAATAGGCAGATGTATCGGGCCAAAATTTACCATTTTTATATATCGAATCGGTCATACACTTCTTTAGTAGAGCTGATTTAAAGTCGGGCACGTCTGCGGGCAGCTGGGGGCTGCTGCCAAGTTTCATTTAAATGTATATTTACGTTCCTGACAAGCATCTGGTTAAAGGTGCAATAAGTAACAATTCTACAGTGAAATAATCACAACAGTTTAATGTTTCAATCATGTTGGAAGGAAGGTTATGTTGAAACAGATTTATTCCCAGCCAGCTGAACGGTTGTCAGGTTTTCTGCTTTCAAAAAGCAAACGAGGGACGTAGTTATTGTTTATCTGTGAGACTGCAGGGTTGCCAAGTCTGCACCACGCTAACGCTGCAGCAGCATTTTAAAAAGATCCTAATCCAGTAAACAGGAGCGACCCTGGAGCGGAGTGCACCAGCTGGGCGTAAGCCCGGGCGTAACCTGTGAAATGGGTCAAAGTTTACAGAGCACTGGGTGGGCGAAGGAACACATAAAACTTAATGTCTAAAAATGCGAACCTTTCATTTAATAAATGCTCTAAAACATTATCGTTAACCCAAGGGGGTCCCCACAAGATTGCAGGGGGTCCCCAAAATTTTGTCTTTGCTGAGGTTGTGAGGTTAGCAAGATTTTATTTGTAAAAGTTTCATTTATAAAATCCCAATAACACATCCTACAGTATAATCAGAACTCCATATAAAAGTTATAACTCCGTATGTCTGTAGAAAGTTTGTAATTGATCACATTTAATGTGTTTATGCGTGTAGGAGTTGGGGTTGGGGGTCCTGGCTTATCTTGGACACGAGAAAGGGGGTCCTCAAAGGAAGCATTTTGGGAACCCCTGGGTTAGGCTACAGAGATTGGAAATAAATCAATCTCATGCTTTTTATAAAAAAACGAACCAGATGGCTGGAGTGAACGCTGGAGTTGTTGCCTTTTTGAGTGCGCCACAGTGGCTGCAATACTTACTCTGAACTGCATGGCGCTAAAGAGTCGCAATTTTTACTATGATTTCTATGAATATCCCACATAGGGCCTTTAAATATTTGATTTTAACACAGAGCAGTGCACAAAATTAAGATTCAACAGTTCAAGGTTCAGAAATGTTGTGCATACACGGATGTTATTAGTGACATTTTAGCATTCAGATAAGGTGGAAAATGTTTTGGTATCGGCCGTGAAAATCAGCCCAAAAAATCTACGGCACATATCGGTCATCGGTTGACCATGACCTCTACATAACGGCACTAGAAGAACCCACGCTCATCTGTGTTTGACTCACTTGTGGTCATGAGACTTGGATTCCATAGAAGCAACTGAAGTGAGCCTTCTCTGTAGAATAGTTGGGTCCGACCTCAGAGATGAGGTATCTAACTGGGGTGCTTCCTCATCACCTTTGTTTGGACATTTTTGGGGCACGTCCCACTGCGACGAGACCTTGTGGTAGAACCAGAACTTACTGGAGGGATTATTTATCCTGTCTGGCCTGGGACTTAAAAGCTTCATTAGATTTAATTGAAGAAAAAAAACATTAAACAATTCTAAAAGAGAATATATGTTTGTGCTTGCTTGGTGTGCAGCGCTGTGACAGAAGACAATAGTGGCTCTTCTCCATGTAGAGAGGACGCTTCTGAGGACATGACGCTGTCCTCTCCTGGACTCGACCGCAGCGAGGAGAAGCTGGACGCCATCGAAGAGCCAGAAGCCACGGCTCCAGATGAAGCCAGTAGCAGGTCAGCAGGTTCAGACACGGTCACATCAAAACACAGCTCTTGTTTACATGAACTGTTTTATCATTTTGGCCACTAGAGGGAGCAAGTGACCACTCAAACTCTCTACCACCTGTTCAGTAGTTTTTATTGGGACCAAAAACATTTTACATTTAAAAAATATTAAAGGTTTCGCACTTGCAGTGAAATATGAATAGATGTGTTTATATAAACAGGAAAATATGAATTATGTCTGCAGCTTCAAGTCTGACACGGAGACAAAAGCAGATCCTAAATCTTCAAGTGCTGCTGAGCTGAAAGAAGTGACTTCCTTTGAGAAAACCAAACAGGATGCTGCTGAGGAAACTGTGCAGAAAGATGTTCCCAAAGAGAAGGATGATGGAATAAAGGAGGAGGACGAGGGGAGTTCTCTCACAGGGACAGAAGTTGCTCAGGAGGAGAAAGATCCTAAAATCCAGGAGGTGACTGAGAAAGAGGAGGAACTGGGAGGAAGTTTGGACACAAAGGCGGATGATGGACCTGCTACTGAAGAAGAAGAAGAAAATCTGGAGGACAGGTTTGTAAAAATCCCTTTTTGGGGTTTATTTATAGTTCTGATTTGAGTTTTAATCATCAGAGATGTGAGACGTATGCATGTAACCTTTATTTAACCAGGAAAAAACCCTTGAGATTAAAAATCTCATTTATAAGAGTGTCCTGGCTGAGACGGGCAGCAGCGCAACCAGCAGCAATCATCAACACACTTACAGAAAACAGCATCTACATCATAAAAACAAAAAAACATTAAGCAAAACAACCAGCAGAGTCAATAACACAAATCATGGCATTTACATCCAGATCTGGATCTGATCTGAATATCTAAAACGCTTAAAGCCCGTTTAAACTCATTCACTGAGACCAGTTATTTTAAGTTCAGCTGGTTTTGGAACTGATTCCATGAATAAGGAGCAGAGTATCTAAATGCTTTTTCCCCAACTCAGTGCGAACCCTTGGTACATTTAAAAGGAACAAGTCATGTGAACGCATACAGTAGCCTCCAGTAGTCTTTTGAGAAATGTAGTTCTGCAAGTATGTTGGAAGGAAACCAAGAATAGTTTTGTAGATAAAAACATACCAGTGGTTTAATCTACGACGAGACAAAACAGACCATCCAACACGAGAGTACAATGATGAGTCAACGTTTTAACATTTGTAATGAACCTCAACGCTCCATGGTAGACTGTATCTAGAGCATGTAGACATTGTGAGGAGGCATGCATGTAAATGACATTACCATAATGCAGCAATGACAAAAAGGTACCTGAAACAAGCTTCACATGAAAGACAGGACTTGGTTCTGAACAAGAAACTGAGTTTAAGCCTTAAAGGAGAGAGAATCATCAATCAAAATTCCTAAATATTTATACGTAGACACTAACGCAATGACTGAACCCTGAAGAGTGGTGATTGGTGGAAGATTTGTAGATTTTAATTTTGAGTTGGTGAACATCATAACTTTTGTTTTATACAAAAAACTAATTTAGAATTGCACAAAGTGTGTTGAACAGTATTAAAGGATTGTTGAAGCTGAGAAATGGCCTGATGAGGTGAAGACGCAACTGAGTACATCACAGTGTCATCGGCATAGCAATGGTAGTTAGTATTTGACACTCCTCGATCCAGAATGTTGATATATAGGATAAATGGGAGTGGCCCCAGAACCGATCCCTGAGGAACGCCTTTAGCTACAGTTAGAGGTAATGCTAGAAGATATTTATAGTTTGATGATCTGTTCATGTTCTTGGTAGATGCTTTTGTCCAAAGGGACTTAGAAACGAGGAAGGATAGAAGGCCAAACGCACCGCCGTGTTCTGAAACATTTGTAGACGTTTCACAGCACAGGATCAGTGCAGACCAGTTGGGAGGACATCGCAGTAGTCTAGACGGAGACAAACACAGACTGCACCAGTCGCTGGCGTGTTGGGTTTGGTACTTCCTGATTCATCGTATGTTAAACATCGCAAAGTGACACGAATGAGCGACGAAGAAAACGTGATCCTTAAAGATCAGCTGGTCATCGAGAGTGAAACCCAAATTTCTAGCTATGTTTGGAGCAAGAGGTAGGGATTCAGTTTGGATGCAGATATCATGCTGAATGGTCGGTTTGGTTGGGAAGACAAGAGTGTTAGAGAGGTTTAGCTGGAGGTGGTGAACTTTCATCTATCTGGATATGTCAGAGAGACGGTCTGAGATTCGTGCTGAGGCCGCGGGGTCATCGGGTGCCGTCAGCATAGCAGTGCTAGAGCAGTACCACCCCTAGAAAGATGATTTTTAGTTTTGTTTTAGTAGAATTTGTTAAAATGTCAAAATGATAGTTTGGTTGATTAAATCTGTGTTTTTGTTTCTTCTTAGTGAAGAAGACCTGTACAGAGGAGATGAAGAGCAGTCTGCATCACAAAGTAATAAAACACAACCACAACTAGACATAAATCTAAGTATTATCACCTGTGCTTCATGTTCATCACATTCTTCAGAAATACCAAAATACTGCTTAAGGTGGTCTTGTATATGTAGACTGTAAAGCCAATAAAGGCATTCACAAAGGAGTTGTCTCACACCTGAGACGCGTCTCAGTTTAGTAGTGAGAAATGTGGTGATTACCCTTTTCTATTATATAATGTAGGCAAAACATTAATTTTGCTAACCCCACCCCCCGTCCCGTAGAGCCCCATGCTATTTGACTAGAGGGCCACTCAGCATTAGCCAATAGCGTTAGACATCCGCTTACGTACAGATGTCAATCCCAAAGTGAGCGCAAGCGTTTGAGGACGTAGCTAGACTGATGCAGAGTTGGTGATGTTGGTTTAAACACACACACACACACACACACACATACACACACATATATGCTGTATATGAATGAGCATAGCACGAGAATAATAATTGTAAAACGATGTGTTTTAGCTCAGTTGGCCAGCTAGAGGTGCACGTTCATGAACGAGAGGCATTGCTTACAGCTGTAATCATGAAAGTAGGGAGGGGTTTAAGGTGCAGTATGTTTTTCGGCCTCTAGATGGTGCCCTTTGAAAAGAAACTCCAGATTTCTGCTTTAATGCCCTGGTTTTATTTGCTGTTTGGTCTTCACTTTCTCCCAAACTTGTCTGGTGTTTCTTACACTTTATGTTTCCTGGAAACTAAATGGAGACAGGTTCGAGACCGGCTGCAGACTCTTAAGACTGTTTTGAGAAAACAAGTTTTGCAGAACTTGAATTAAAAGTTCCTGCTAGTCTTCATGTCAAGACATCATGGAAACTCCCTCGTGGACTGTCTGGTTTGATACGTTTGTAATCCTTTTGTTGATTTCTCCTTTCAGTTTTAAGCGTGGCGGACAGATGCAGTTTGTCTCCAGCCGTGGACATTTTGTCTTACAGCGAGAGAGAGTGGAAAGGAAATACAGCCAAAAGTGCTCTCATCAAAGAGGTCGGTGCCTTTGGAGGTCATGTGTGCAGAGTTAGCATCTTAGAGGCTCTATGTGACCTTTCTGTGACCTTGCTGTGCTGCTGCAGGGTTATAAAGAGATGTCCCAGAAGTTTGACAGCGTGAGGAGAGTAAGGGGTGACAACTACTGCGCCCTCAGAGCCACGTTGTTCCAGGTGTTGTCCCAAAGCACCCAGCTGCCTCTGTGGCTGCAAGAGGACGATGTTCTGTTGGTAAATGCTCACTGTGGAGGAGACACGGCGACAGATCTTCAACTGGTTCTGCAGATGTTTGACTTTTTGTCTGTTTCCAGCTGCCGAAGCAGCTGGAGGCTGAGGAAGGGCTGATCAGCCAGTGGAGATTTCCTGGAGAGTGTGTGCAGGGAGATGGAGATGCTGCTCAGCGGCTGAAGGGCTACACGGAGCTTCTGCGGAGCACGGTACCGGCAGCGCTTCTGCTCACAAACACACTCGCGGGGGGGGGGGGGGGTTTAGAAACATGGTGTCGTTTATAAACCACACGATTACTACCACATGTTACAGAGAGGCTGTTCCCTAAAGCCTGTTAGGATGTTTTTACCGGGTTGTTTCATAGTCTGGGAATTCTTCAAAGGTTTTGGAGAAGCAGATGGATTCTTACAAAATAAAAGCACTGAACTTCTTTATAAGGCTCATATTTAATATATGTAAGGAATAAAGGAACACACTTTTATTAGTGGGATGATGTTTCAAAGTCAAGAAAAGAAAAGTCAGTTTATTTATGCATTTATAATGAGTTTTCACAATAAAAGCTTCATTTTAACTTGATAGCTTCATCATTTTATTCTGAAATAAATCAACATGCAGTAGCACAAACATTTGTTTATGTTTGAAAACAAAACATCTAACTGGGCTGAAAGGCCAAACCAGCTTTTGGATGATGAACCCTGAGTTTTAGTTTTGTGTCTCCAGTGGAAGGCGGCGGCGGACTGTCCCTCTGCTGCGGAGCGACAGAAACTCTGTGAGCGAGTGTTTCAGGGCGGAGAAGAGGAGCTGGGCCTGCTGGAGGCGATCAAGCTGCTGATGCTGGGCCGAGCGGTGGAGCTGCACAGCTGCATGCTGGGAGGCGGAGAGGTCCCTCTCTTCTGCTGGCTGCTGTTTGCCCGGGACTCCTCCGGCTGTCCGCGCTCGTTTCTCTCCAACCACCTCAGGCACGTGGGCCTCAGCGCCGGGCTGGAGCAGGTAGAGAAAACACGCTCCACAGCATCACCTGACAACACGGGAAAAACAGGAAGTGAGGCATTTATGATTTTAAATGTGATCAAACATCCATCTGGGATGAGATGGGAGCAAAGAGGATGAGCAGCATCGTTAGTCAGGGTCAGAGTCCGATCAGCTCCAGATGGAGTTGTGCTGCTGAAAGCAAAGAGGTGTGACCAGAATCTGAATTGACGTCATCTAGAACATGTTGGTGCCTGTTCTGTTTTTGAGTGGTACCCATCAGCCCCAGGGAGCGGAGTGCTATAATTATTTGGAGAATGCAAATTAAAGTTTTTACAGGCAAAGCCGCCCCGCCCTGAGTCAGCTGATCAAACATTCAGAGATCTCTGTGGGAACTCCCGTGAAGCTTTACGGCTCTGTTTTTCTTTTCTGTGCAGGTGGAGATGTTCCTGCTGGGCTACGCTCTGCAGCACACCATTCAAGTTTACAGACTCTACAAGGCCAACACCGAGGAGTTCATCACCTTCTACCCAGACGACCACAAGGACGACTGGCCGTCCGTGAGCCTCGTCACCGAGGACGACCGCCACTACAACGTGCCCGTTGTAGAAGCTGCAGAGCTCCAAGAGCTCGCCTCCAGCTGATCGATGCTGCAGGGAAACCTCCTAGTGTTCAAACACCCCTCAGGGCCATCCACATCACACCATTTATGCCAATTCGGAGAGGGGTTTTGGGAAATATGCTTCCATAAAGTAAGATGAGCAGTTGAAGTCGTTAGCTGAATTAAAACATCTCAAAAGGTTCCACCTCTCTGTGACTGTTGCTGACTAATTGCAAAACAAAAAGTTTGTGAGGGTATTAAAGCCACAGGGCTTTGCTGTTGTGTCCCTGGAGTTTTGAACCTTTACAAAATATCTGGGCAACAAATTTCCTCCTAAAATCGTCACGGGTTCCTGGAACTCGTCTCAAACCTTCTCGGTTTAGTCTCCACCAGTCACAAAGTGCCAAAAAAGACAACTTCAGGAGTAATCCGTGCTAAACCCTTCTCAAAACGGTCGTGTAGACCAGTTCAATGGGATTCTAGCTGAAAATTAGCATTTTCACACAATTTTGCAACTTGTTGCAAACACTGAGATGCTGTGTGAAAGCTTGTTCATTAAAGCGACGGTTCAAATGGTTATTGGGTAAATGTGGATTAAATGAATGATTCATTTACTTTACATTTTTTTTCTATGTTTATAATCAGTATTTATCGTTGTCCTCTACAGACATCTCCAAAGACTTGCCAAATTTTCTCTTACATGCCATAAAACGTCCTTTATTGTGGTTTCTACGTTAGATTTCATAGATTTTGTCGTTGCCAAGTGCAGCCATGCCAGTTTTTGTTAAAAAAAAAAGAACAGGAAGTGGATTTTTCTTTCCTAAAACTGATCTTAAAGAAAAACTCTTCCGGGAACGAGTCGGTACAAATCCAACCAGACGAGGCGCTCCGGGGGGTATTCCACGAAGCCAGTTTAGAACATCGAGGCTTTCCTGATAAATCCCTGATTGACAAAGTGCACCTCTTCACTCCAGGATTCACCGGCTCCACAAATGAACCTCAGGTGGATTCAATCCTCACTAATTCAAGCGAGGAGTGAGGAGCGAGGCTCACGTTCATCCACAGGCAGCCCCTGTTAGTCGATGCTAGATAAATGAGAATGGAAGGGAAGGAAAGTACCTCGTTCTTCTCCCAGATGGAGCAAGAATTATTCATTCATGCCTACGAGGACTACAGAGACCAGAACTAAAATAGAGACCACCAGCTGCTTTGATTAAAGCCGTGTAGCTGGAGCTATTTAGTTCAGCATTTACGTTTCCATGGCAATAATCTGGAAAATTCAACAAATTATTGAAGATATATGAAGTTAAAAACCTAATCCTTAAGTCAGGACATGAATTTATTTTATATCCGATAAAACGTTTGTTTTGTAAACTAAATGTCTTTGTTTATTGTTGATTTTAAAGACTTTTATTCAAGACTATTGTTTGTATTCCGCTTGACCTTTAGCACACCCACACGATTTGTGTTCACATGGGTCAGTGGAAAGTTTTTTAAAGCCACGCCATTTTTCTGTTCAACACAATAAAGGAAACTTCAGACGCTAAACAATTACAGCTTTATGGCTCGTTTTGGTGTAAGAAAACTTTTCCATCCAAACTGACTCATTAGACCTGGAGGAGGGAACACCTGGTCCTAAAGGTCTGGAAAAACACCAAAACTGGGTCTTTGTTCTCGTGGTTGTGATGATCTCAGTCCAAGGGGGTGTTACATGCGCTCCCCCTCCCTCCATCGATTCTCAGGTGGATTCAGTCCCCTATAATTCAAGCAAGGAGTGAGGAGCGAGGCTCACGTGCGTCCACAGGCAGCCCGTGTTAGTCGATGCTAGATAAATGAGAATGGAAGGAAAGCAAAGTACCTTGTTCTTCCAGCAAATGAAGATTAAATACAAATCTTAAAAGTTTAAACTCCACATTTATTAATACTTTAGCAATCAAAAACAAACTGCAGCTGCTGCTACCGCTGTGGGCCAGCGGTGGCGCTAATTCACCACCTTGTTGCTGCCAGCCACCAACAAGGAAAAGGGGCCGTAACATGCCTCGTCCAATTATATTGAAGCTTCAGTAAACCTAGCTGCTAGCCTGCCACGGAGCAGGTTTGTTCTCCAGCATGAGTTACCATGGTGAATGGGAGGGGCTTCAGGCTAGCCACGTTCGTGGAACCAAATTTGGGGAAGTTAAACCGGGATTTTCAAAGAGCCTGTTTTTTGGGATTAGCTCGCTTCGTGGAACAGCCCCCAGGTTAAACTTTCTGATCTAGTTTCTAGCCTCCATCAAAGAAGCATATGTCCCAAAACGACTCATTCCTTCTAGAAGATGCTGACTCGAGACCCTGTACAAGGTGTTTTTACACTTGTATGCACTGTACTGTAGAGTTTTCTACCCGAGTATTTGTACATATCTGATTTTTGGAATTATGTTAAATCGTCGATATGAGCTTCAGATTTTCAACTTTTCTAAATGTTTGAATAAAAACAAAAAAAAAAGCAGCAAAAGGATGCAATACGTTTACACTGGATTCTGGACGGTTTTGTCTTTTAATTTATTGTGTGTTGGTGAAAATAATGCATGAGAACAGCTGAATTAGTCAATGAAGGGTTGGATGAATCATTCAGCTTTTTGATGATCAGACGACTTGGAGGATTAATGGCGGCCTCTGCGTCAGAGGCGTGATCTGTAACGTGGGTGTGTGTGTGTGTTAAACTCAGTGAGTGACATATGGCCTTTAACCAAGCTGTTCTGAAGTAAAGAAGCGAGCCAAACGCGGCTGCAGAAACCGGTCCTGGTCCAGCAGCGGTAGGGTTCAGTAGAAAAGGCGGGCTTGGTCCATGTTGCCTTAGTAACGATGCACAATAAGAACGAATGTTTGGTTTTGCTTATCAGGCACCGATCCCTGAGCAGGTACAGATGATAACATGCCATTTGCAGGAATGTTCTTGCACCATCAGTTTCCAATGGCTTTTAAATAAAAATGACTTTTTGAAACTGTTGTTTTGTTTTTTCTGTGCTGCACTAAAATGGAGCTTTGTTCCATTTGATCACATTTCTAATGACACTGAAGAGGAATCAGATGACCCACAGCAATAACTCCAGGTTAGAGAGAGGATACCAATAATAAAGCAATTTATTTGGAAGTAAGAATGCCTATACAGTATATACAGTACATATGACAGTCTGAATACTACTGGGGAAAAGGTTTTGCCAAACAAAAAGTAGATCCGACTCCCAGACTGCATTAGTGAACATTCTTGATTGTTTTTTTGTGGGGTTTTTTAAACGCAGCGACAGAACGAGGGATTCCCGACCGCTCTGGGAGTTTAAATATACACAACGCATCAAAAACAACAAGAATCTGTACACCGGTGTCTGTAGAGTACGATTGCACAACCCACAACATGTCTGAATCAAAGCAAGGTCTTGCTGCTCAACATGAAATGATGAACTAGTCCACTTCAGCTTCAGCTGCTGACAAAAGCACTTCCCTTGTTCACCAGTAAATCGATGAGATCTGCAAGTACAGCCACTGATGTGATGACGACGGTGTGAAGACGATATTTACACTGAACAATCCAAGGTGCATGGCTTTCTGTACAGTGTGCTTTTTTACAGCATGAAGAACTTCTGAACCCAAACCCAGCTCCAGTCCTGGACTCGGTCTCTTCTTCAGAAAAACCTCCACACTGAAGTCTCCCTCCTCACAGCTCACTCCTGCTCCTCCTCTTCCTCCTCGATGGCGTCCATCGGGTTCCTGGTGCAACCCTCGCCCATCGGGGCAGAGTCCTCGCCCTCCACCACCAGCTCGTTGGACATCTCGCTGTTTCTCTGGGAACAAGAATAAAAAAAGATGACGTTCTCCATTATTTCACGCCCACAGTGAAGACTTTTGTCGTTCTAATCTAGTAATTGATGTTTTCATTAACTCTTTATGCGATGATGCGATAACCTAGAACAGGCTGAACTCCCTGAACCCGACTTTTCAAACTATTTTAAAATCCAAACACAAAGGAATAAGGCTACTATTACATGAACTAATGTTTGGCAACGGAACCATTTAGTGACGGTGTGATATTTAATCCCTGACGCTGCAAATATTTTCAGGTACAGGTGTCTTTGGTATTCTTTTCCTTTGAGTTTTTAATCTGGAAAATTCAATTAATTATTGAACATATATGAAGTTAAAAACCTAATCTTTAAGTCAGGACATGAGTTTATTTAATATCTGATAAAAAGTTTGTTTTGTAAACTAAATTTCTTTGTTTATTGTTGATTTTAAGACTTTGTTAAAGACTATTGTTTGTATTCCGCTTGACCTTTAGGACACCCACACGATCTGTGTTCTCATGGGTCAGTGGAAAGTTTTTAAAGCCACGCCATTTTTCTACAATAAAGGAAACTTCAGCCGCTAAACAATTACAGCTTTACGGCTCGTTTTGGTTTAAGAAAACGTTTTCAATCCAAACTGACTCAGAAGAACTGGAGGAGGGAACACCTGGTCCTAAAGGTCTGGAAAAAACCCAAAACAAGGCCTTTGTTCTCGTGGTTGTGATGATCTCATCCAGGTGTTCTCACCTGCTGTCGATAAACATAGCAGGCTGCTATGGCAACCATCACCGACTCCCCAACAAAACCGGCTAGGAGGGACCCAACTCCGAGCGTGGCTCCGTGAACCCTGAAACATGGAGGATCATCAGCTTCTCACAGGTGAGTCAGGTCTCAGGTGTGTTCTCTGACTTACCCCATATAAGGCAGCACAACCAGACTGATGATGAGGACGATGATCCTCAGAACCGAGCTGGGCGCCAGAACAAAGGTCTTCTTCAGGGTCATGAGCCACCCCGTCAGGTGAGCACGAACAGTCACTGCAGACAGAAGAGAAGAGGAACCGTCACCCCGCTGGAGCTAGACACGGCCCTGTCAGCGCCTCAGCAGGACGGCGAGCCGCTCACCTGGCAGCGGAAAGAAGGAGAAGATCCTGAGCGGGGCCACACACAGCGCCGCGAACGCGTACTCCACTCCGATCACATCCACCAGGATCTTCTCCGACAGGTGGGGACTCCAGAACACGGCGAAGCAAAGCTGCACACGAAACAAAACCAGAATTGATTCTTTTTGCCTCTGTTTCGACACACGAGCCGTCCAGCGCCTCTGATCAGGGCCGAGCGTGGGCCTTTGAAGCTCAGACAGAACAGGTGAGCTCATCATTGTTGGAAGAACAGCTGCTGAGACTCAGGTTGATTCATCAAATCAGGACATGAAGTGGATCAAACAGGAGGAGCAAACCGTCTGATCTGAACATGAATGCAACATTCATTAGTATGAATATGACAGAGTGAGAATCTGCATCAACAAATGTCTAAAGGTTACTGGTCTCCAGAGATGTAAGGAGAACCTCACATCAGCTGTGAAGCACGGAGGTGGAGGTGTTATGGAAGAAGTGACGAAGTCTTGATGTGCAAAAGCCTTAAAATGATGCTTAACTGAAGAAACCATCACTAACAGGAATGATGGGATGATTTCTCCTGACTCCGAGTGTTCCTGCATCAATCCAATTAAGCCATTTTTAATCCTTTAGAGATTTTATTCCCCAAAACGACTGAAGACTGAAAAACTCTAAACTCTTCGAACTCAACTCAATTTTATGCAAAACCAAACCAAAAAATGTGGAGTTTCCAGACATCCAACCCTGGTTCCCGAGGGCCCCGGCCTATCAGCATCTTCTACAGATTTTATCACACACCAGATTTTAATCTGTGGGGGATTATCAGGCTCAGCAGAGCTTGATGACCTGCTGAACAGCCACTGAATCAGGAGCGGTCGCGGCCCCCGAGGGCCCGGGTTGGACACCTCAGTCTACAGACCTGATTTACATGAATCTCATCTTTTGTTTAAACATGTAACGGTTTAACCCAACGCTTCAACTTCTAGGAAATCTGGTTTGAAAGCAGGCGGTTTCAGCTCAAAGTTAACTCCAGGTTTACGCCGCCTTGGCCTGAGTCGTGTTACGTGACAGAAAACTAGATCTCAACTTAAATGCTGGAAATATTAAAAACAACTATTCCTGTGAGTTTTTTCACCAAAAACCTTTTAAACGTCTCCACTTCTGCTCCCAGTGTTCCCAACTTGTGAAAGTCAGCTAAATCAACCAAGTCACGGCAGCAAAAACAAGGATTTTCACTCTCTCACTCAGGAGATGATCAGCTGTTTGACAGTTTTGATGTGGTGATGCAGCTCAGCGCCGCCTCACCAGCTATCATTACTTCAGCGGGACAGAAGCACATGTGGCTAAGCTGAGCCGTCTCTCCCCTGACTCAGCGGTGGCGTCTCTAAACAAGGTGAGACATTTACAACAGAATCTGCCCTCATCAGATTAAATTATACCTCACAGGTTCTTCACAAAACACTCTGTGCTTGTTTTTCTGTGTCCGTGAGAGCAAGTCTCGACACGAAGGCCTGTGTTCGTTATGTGGAGCTGAACGCACACACACACACACACACACACACACACACACACACACACACACAGCTTTGGCATGGATTCTACATCTGGTGTGCCATCCTCCTCCTGCTCCTCCTTTAAATCCCAGTCTTTGCCACAAACTTCCTGTTTTTCCTAAACTAACGGGGTCAGCTGCTCACCTTGAAGCCGAGCATCAGGGAGAAAAGCGAGGAGAAAAAAAAGCGACTGCAGAAATCTGCCAGCTTTTAGGAATGTGTTACAGATACGCTTTATGTGCACTTCAATTATCTCTAAAGTTCAGGTGGGAATGTTTCTTTCCTCTCTGCAACCCGAGACCAGAACCAGGATAAAAACCACATTTAGTCCAGTTCTAACGAAGCTGCTGGACTCTAAGCTAAACTACCTGACTTTAGATCATGTTCTGGAACACGTGTTTCCTCATAGCTCCAGACCGGCTGAGCCATAAAAATCCCCGTCGAGTCTCTTTGTGAAACACGCACCTGGGTTGTGTTTGAGGAAAATGTTTACATGTTATTGATCGTTTCGATTCGTATGGAATCCGGTGCAGCCATCACGAGGAGAAAAAGTCCCAACGAGGGTCAAAGCAAAGGTCGTGCAGGTTTCTGCAGCAAAATAAGTCGTTTAGGATTGGTTTGCATTAAGTTACCGATGGTTGATCATTATTAAAATAAAGCTGCATCTTTTTAAATCCTGCAGCTGCAGAACCGTCCTGAACAAAAGATCTGACCTTTGAACCCAAACTGTGTAAACATGCGTGTGTGTTGGTATACAGACACACGTGCAGCAGCCACGGGCTTCCTGCTAGCTTTTGTTGTTCATAGGCAGCGAGTGAGTGCTGACCAATCAGGTCTGAGCCGCTTTTAGGTTCATGCAGGCAAACGGGTCAGGCAGCAGAAACAGGAAAGACTGGCGTACAGTTATGAGCTACTGACTGGAAATTTATTTAAAATCAACCGCTGATGGGTGTCTAGAACACTTACTAAAGTAATTTCACAAATATTAAAGCGATTAGCAAGAAAAAGGGTCAAGTTTTTACATTTTAGACACCAAGTAGCTTAAAAAACGGGATTTTAGTGAAACTCATTCATTCATCAACCCCATTAAAGATGGCCGCTATTGCTAATCAGCATCGGCTAACAGAATCTATTTTACAGATGAACCAAAACTTTCATGTAGTAGAAGCCGACTGATCATGTGACAACTTGCAAAGTTGTGAAAGTGGACTCATGACGTTATTGTCCAGATTTGACCAAAACGCCAATAAATCAATAATGTCTCAACAAAAAATGATCCGAGTTTAAAACTTGGCCAACAAGCATTCCATCAGTGATGCTCGGCCCGTAACTTATTGAAATTTTTAACCTACTAAACATTTTAGCTCTAATCTTTGAAGAAAAAAACATTTTCAAATCTCTTTGAAGGTTACATAATGAGTCACTCAGTCTCACATACTTGAGATTTTTTATCAACCTTCTGCTGAATCAAACATCAGACCTATGAAATAAAGAGCTTCAACAGATAAAACCTGAAACTTTTGGAAGAAACTGATTTTTTTTCCAGCACAAACCACAAAAACAGCCTTTTCTCAGAGAATAATATCTGAAACGACACACTTGAGAGGAACTGACGTCATCTTACCGTGAGAGACAGAGCCAGGCAGCAGAACGTAAACTTCTTAATGTGAGACTTGTTGACCGGGCTGCCGATGTTCATCTTGTTGCTGGGATTGTTCTGTCGGTGAGAAGAATTTATTAGTGCCCCGCTCCAGATACGTGAATCCTAACAGGCTGGTTTACCTTATCGAAGGCTGGGTACACTGCTCTGAGTTCAGTCAGCCAGCCGTAGGGCATGTGACCCACGGGGTATGTCGCTGTGAGCACGGCGACGGCCTGCAAGGACAAACACAACAGGTACGGTTATTTGCATGTCGCCACTTTGACTCTAAAAATAGCACAAAGCTAAATGAATACCAGCAGCCCAATAATAACCAGAGTGAAAGCAGCACATGTGCTGCTCACGTTTCTCTGGATTTTCACAACTTTATCACTATCATTGTGACGGCAGCAATGACGGGCAGCGCCAGCAGAGCCACATCGGAATGCAGTCATGCCCAGAGTTTCACTCGTGCCCGGTGAATCATCCAAACCGCCAATGGTTTCCAGTTGGTTCTGGTAAACAGCTTTGTGTTCTCTTTAATGGTGTGTGTGGGGGGGTCTCCACAAGGCCAGAAAGCTCCAGAGGGAGTTTATTCTCCAACAAGTGGAAATTATCTTTACAGCAGAGGAAAACAAACCCACCTCAGTGGCATCGCTGGATCCCTTCAGGTCGCGGGACACAAACAGGTTGACGATGGGTCGGCTGATGCGCTGAGTGGCCAAGATGAGGGCCAGGGGCCACCAGAAACTCAGCATCTTTTTGATGGTGGCGTCACCCTGCAGAGTTACACACTTCAGTTGTTTTCAGGTCCCAAATGCACCAGTTTTCCTGCTCCAATCCACCGTTTCTGTTGCTGCAACCTGCCCCATTATTTATTATTATATACATTAAAACAGGTCTTAGCTCAACATTTTTCTACACGTTTGGCCTACATCCCAACTCAATATGACATGCTATCACAGGACAGACTTTTTCCTCTCCGTTTTAAAATAAACCGAGCTGCAGACTTCCTTCTGCAGAAAATCACTTCCTTCTAGTCACATCTTCTGCTTCCTCTGTGTTTATTTTTAAACATCAGACAGATTGATACCAAAAGATAACCAACATCGACTTTGGTTTACTCAGTAAAAAATTTCAACACAGAGAAAATATTGCTTCAATCTGATATTAGTGCTTAGCCATGGTGCGTTCATGGGTCAAAAGAAAAATGGATTTTTGGATTTTGGATCGTCAGTCAGACAAAACATAAACAAGATGGATGGATTCCAGCTGATCTGTGGCACGTACCCCCACATCAAGCCCACTGGATTCTGGGATGTTGTCGTGAATGTTGCAGTAGTAGGCGATCCCGACGATGCAGAACCGGACCAAGGCACCCATGTACAGGGAGAGGATCGGGATGAGCAGAGGCTCCACACATTCCAGATTACTCTGCAGCAGAATGGCCACAAACACAATCTGAGGAGAAAAGAGCAACAATGAGGTCAAAACAAGAAGAAAAGATAGCAGATGTGTTGGATCAAATTCAAATACGCCCCGTTACCTGGGCCACGACATCAGAGATGGAAGCGGTGCCTACGATGACGCTGAACTTGTGCTTGAGAAGAATCCCAGCATGAATCCATGCCTGGAAATCAAACAATGGACGGAAAGGTCGAAGTAGAAACCAGACTAAAAATAATCACATTTATTTTACTCTTTATTCAGAGTTCACATTTTAAAGAGACTGCAGGTACTGATTAATGTTAGCATGTAGCAGAGCTTAGCGCTTTAGCGAGGATAATAAATATTTCTATAACAAAAATACTTGGGCTCATTTAGGAGAAGAAATAGACTGAATATTTTTGGAATAGTCGCTTGAAGATAACATGGAAAAATGGCGTTACTATATAGGCAGAGAAGAGCTGCTACAGGAAGTCAGTGTGAGCTAAATGTGTTTTTTCCAGGAAAATTGAGGTTTGCAAACAAAACTATAAAAAAACGTTTCTGATGCCACAGAGTGTGTAACGATTGTAATCTTAAAGAAAAAAAAATGGAGACGTCAGACTGTTGAAATGTTTTGCCCTCGTTCTGCTCACTTGCCACCCCAGAGATGACCACCCTCCAATCTTAATAAACCACATTCATGTCACACAAACCATACATTCATCTTCTCTAATCAAGGAAAAAAACATTAAAGCCAATAAATAAAGTTACTTTAATAAAATTTGAATCATTTTTTAAAATATTACTGACATGACTTGTTTTTCTGAAACGCTTGTGTTTCTCAAATTTGAGCTAAATGTGTTGGATGCATAGTCCTGTTGTTTTTTAATGAAAAATAAAGAAGCAGCAATGAATTGCACAGCTACAGGGTACACTCTCCCAAAGTTACCACGAGGACTATTTGGTGTGCCACCCCAAAATTTTCACTGGCCCCCCCTTGAAAAATTTCTAGGAGCGCCACTGGTGCTGCCATCCATTCAACCAGCCAAAGTGCCCATCATTGGGAAGGTATGACAAAATAAGAGAATGCTTGCAAAGCCAAATGTCTAAACTAATCTTTTTTTCCCAGCTGTTATTGTTGCAATACTTTGGAGCTGAAGCAGACATTTCTGATGAACTGCTCTACCCATTCCCAGGTCGTTTGGTTCTGTACACTCACCATTGCATCCAGCAAAGGGAAAGCAGCCAGGAACAGGAACGCCCTTCTTGTCTTGAACCCAACCGAATCATCCACTTGGTGGAGCTTATTAATAATATAGTATCCTAAATCTGTGTACGCTGTACAAAAAGAGAAAACATTTGTTGGAAAGGTTGCAGGAGAAAATGCACAATGCAGTAAAAACGCCAGGTTAACGAGTTGTGGTTTAAAGGCAGGATGTTATCATGTGCAGCACAAAAACAATCCCTTTAAACACACACCTATCAAGATATGGAGGACAAACGCGATGACCCCGGCCGCCAACATGCACAACACTGCCTTCCTCCGATCCCGCTTGCTGTTGACAAACACCAAGCCCACATTCTTGAAATCACTCATGGGACCAGTGAAGAACTTCATCAGGGAGTAGGCCAAGCCATAGCTGGCCAGCATTTCCACCGTGTCCTCCTTGACGGTGGCTATGCCCCTGTTGAGAGCCTGGAGCAGACGTGAACACAAGATAAGTTCAGAATGACAGCATGACTTCGACCAGCGTTATCTCTGAGCAGATGGGGACTTCTAACTGTCCTACATAGGAAAGGTGATGATACGGAGCACTTTTTAACCCTGAATCCTCTCCATTCACTCCCATTCACTCATACAGCTGGCCTTTTCATTTGCTGCTTCGTTTCTATTTATACCACCTCACCCAAGCATTACATAAGCCTAATCCTGACATCTCCCAGCCTCAGTGTGTGTTTTCATTATTCTCCCTATCTGATCAGAGGTTTCGTTTATTTATGAGTTGATTTATTTATTTAACCCTTGAGATTAAAAATGTCATTTAAAAAAGAGTTCAGGGTTCCTCTGCTGGGGGAAGATCCTCCAGCTCGGCCTGAGAGGGAAACAGGAAATGCTCATTAAAATGATTTAATGCTCCTTTGAACCACAAACCATCACTAATTCTTACTAACCTGCACATGAGAAGCAGGAGTTAATACGAGTTAGTGCGTTTTAAAACGCAGCAGTGACGTTTCTATATGTAAATGATGAATAAATAAATAAAAAGGCCTTTTTTCTTCTGTTCTTCCTATGAATAATGTATAGAAACAACAGCGAGAATGGCTAAGCTAACCTGCATTAAACATTTAAACATAACGGTGAATAAATGCTACGGTCGAGTTTTATGAGGCTTTAAAATTGATGTTAGACATGATAAAATACGTCTCTGTAAAGGCTGCTACTAGTTAGCGGCTGGTAGCAAACACCGAGGCGTCTGTTATCGTTTAAAAGAAGCTCACGCGCTGAGCTGGGAGCCGCTTACCTGTTCCCCGAGGTCGATGGCTACATTGGTGATCGCCAAAGGCACCAGAAAGCGGAGGAGAGGCCAGTAAGGACTGAGGGATGGAAACTCCACCATGGTACTAGCCGGGGTGACAGAGCCAGGCGCATCTGCCTCGCTCTTGATTGATTGGGAGGAAAAATCAAGGATGATTCGAGCGCAATCAGAGCACCTGCGTTAGAGGAGAGATCTGCGACGGGAGCCGAGTCGCTCCCGTAGCGGCGGCGAGTCGCAGTGCCTCGGTGCTGCTGCTGCTGCTGCTGGGAAGATCCGAAGGTCAATGGAACATTCAGACCGGCGCATCTTTCCTGCAAATCATCTTCGAAGGGGGGCGGAACCGCAAGGTGCTGAAACCGAGGAGCGCACCCGGGAGACGCTGGTGGAGATTCGGGTAAAGACAGATCACCGAGGCGGTTTAAATGAGTTCTTCAGCTCCGCATTATTCATACCGCGCCCCCCAGCGCTGGGCAGTCCCGAAACTCCCAGAGGCTGTAACCCGCTGCTGCCCCCCGCATGTGGGCCTGGCATTTACTGGCGTTGCGCTAAAAATGGTCACCCTGCAAGGATCAGCGTCCGCGGGAGCGCGCGCAGCCTGTCACAGCTCGCGCTCAGCTCGTGCTCCGAACTTCACAAGGACATTAAAGGACTCTATGTTCTATAAACTAAAATATAACATTTTTGGAGAAACACGCTTAAAGACATTCTTTTGTTTTAGAGAGAAGCTGTGTATGAGGTGTCGATTGTAAAACAGCACGTTTGTTTAAAAAAAAACAACAATGTTGATGTTGAGTTATAAAAGTGGCAGTGGTATTTTAAATATTTCATTGTAGCTTCATCAATTTAAATTTGATTCAGATAAATCAGATTTAACTGATTTGATTCACAATGCCTGAATAAATTGAATATGGGGCTGGGCGATAGGAAAAATTATTTTTGTCAATCTTTAATGGTCTCTTGTACCTTTAAGTGAGATTTGAAGATATAGAAAGTTATTTTTTAGATTTATTTTCAAAAGCTGAATATGGCTAGTCTTGAAATCTAGATGAACCGTAGCCGAAGCAAAAGGATTTTGCTCTGCATGTCGGTCTAGCCATGCTCCATAGAAGCCTCAGCAGGTCTTGGCCTGAGTATAGTGGTATGTAATGTCAGCCACAGCGCTCTGTTGGGTTGATGGGGGGGATGATGGGACGGAGCAGAACAACAAAGACGGCGGCGGCTCGTTTGAAGCGGCTTTGGCATCAACTTTGAACAAATTAAACTTGCATTGATGATGGTAGAGTCTGACCGCTGCACAAAGCCTTCTCCAGCACATCCTAAAGATTCTCAATGGGGTTCAGGTCTGGACTCTGGTGGCCAATCCATGTGTGAAAATGATGTCTCGTGCTCCCTGAACCACTCTTTCACTATTTGAGCCCGATGAATCCTGGCATTGTCATCTTGGAATATGGCCATGCCATCAGGGAAGAACACATCCCTTGATGGAATAACCTGGTCATTCAGTAGATTCAGGTAGTCAGCTGACCTCATTCTTGGAGCACATCCTGTTGCTGAACCTAGACCTGACCAACTGCAGCCACCCCAGATCATAGCCCCGCCCCCACATGCTTGTACAGTAGGCACTAGGCATGATGGGTGCATCACTTCATCTGCCTCTCTTCTTACCCTGATGCACCCATCACTCTGGAACAGGCTCCATCTGGACTCATCAGACCAGTTTTTAATAATGCGTTGGACAGTTCTGAACCCAGTTTTAGTCGTTTCTGCAATCTTAGATGTTTTCTCTGCTTGATGCATGCCAATGATGTGACCCTTCTCAAACATCTTTTCCACGACCACCAGATGTGTCTTTCCACAAAGTTGTTTAAGAAATTAGAGGCAACTTATTTATTTATATATATATATATATATATATATATATATATATATATATATATATGTGTGTGTGTGTGTGTGTGTGTGTGTGTGTGTGTGTGTGTGTGTGTGTGTGTGTATAAGACATGTAAAATAATAGAACTTTGGGTCAGCTCATTTCTGTTCTAGCCATTGATAATTGCCCTTTATTCACAAGTTCAACAGAGTTCAGGTTCAGTTTTCCACATCAGTCTGGCCTTGGAGAAGAGAAGCATCCCGTTGTTGAGTCCGGAAGAATAAGGAAGTTTAATATCATCAGATATTATTCTGTGCCTTTCTAGCCGGGCGATGAGAGAAAGTTTCCATCCACGGGATGAGGGTGAATGCCAGAGTCTGAGAAGATCCCTCCCCAGGTGGGTGCCAGGTCAAGTCCTAAAAGCACTTATCACTCAGCATGACAGCTGACCAGAGTGCTGTACAAAACCGTTAACTAGGAAATAATACAATTCATAGAGTACAGACAAACTACAGGAAATAAATTAGCATCAATTGAGCATTGCAGAAATTAAACTAGTGAGCCTGTGTGTGTGCTTGTTTAATAAATACCAGCTTATCCCAAGAGGTTTTCAGGCTGTTTTACAGCAGAACCCTAAAATCACCTGTTTTCTGATGCTGCTTCAGATCATTGGTGTGTTTGAGTGAATTGTCCTTTATTTTTCATTTCATTCAGTTGACACTGTGTTTTCTTGGCCTTTCCTGCTGATTTATCAAGTTTTATGGAGCTGACTTTGATCTTCATGACCATTGTGGGAGGAAATATGTAAGATGTTATGTAGTGGCTCCTTTGAAAATTCATTCTTAGCTTTATTGTGACATTACGTTTGCTATAAGTTTAATACCTGTATGTTTTTATTTGAGGGATTGTTACATAGTTTTTGGCTTCTGAGCTCCTGTTTTTCCTGGTTGAGGTAAAGAATGACTGCTGACAACGCTTCTGCTTCTTCCAGGTTTCTGTTAAGTCTAAAGAGGAGAACATTTAAAATAACTTACAAGTAAATTGTTTACATAGGTCCAGTTAGTTGATCATTTTTATTATATTTCATTAATTTTTCTGGTTTTTGAGTAGGATTTGGCCCCAAATGACAAGAGTTTAATCCTGTCACCAAGTTCTTTAAGATTATTATTATTATTATTATTATTAATAATAATTAGGTGTTAATCAGAAATGTATTCTTATTTGGATGAATGAAGCTAAAGGACTAAATGTAAATATAAGTTTTAATTTTATTGACCTTTTCAACTGGAGTCTAACAGTAAATGGAAGCTGATGAACAAACCCTTCATCTGACAGCTAAATAGACGTAACTTAGGATGAGTGGAACTGTTATAAAACTAAGCTAATTTAGACAAAAGGGCTACAGTGATTAATTTATCTCATTTTATGGAAAATAATCAGCTGAAATATGTCTGATTCTGTGCTTCCTCCCTCTCCTCCTCCTCCTCCTCCGTGTGTTCACACACTGATGCAGCAGGAGTGGTTCAGCTGACCTTGGCTCAGGACCCACTGATGTTAGGAATAGTGCTTTACTGTTTAGCTGATTTATAAACATTAAATAAAACTGCTTCTTGATTCTTTAGATCTTCTTGCCTCTAGATGTTGCTTCAACTAAGATGTGAATGTAGGCTATTTTAAATTGAGAAACAGCTTTAAAATGATGCTTTTCTCTTTTCTAAACCTTTCCTCACCTTTAAACCTGTAAAGTCACAGTTTACGTTTCACAAACAACAATAAACCTTTAATAACAGACCTAATAAAACCCATTTAGCGTTAGCGACATAGATGCGCGCCCCCGCGGGCGCTGATCAATTTCTGGCGAACCATTGCTTTTACACAACACCTGTCGTGACGTCATCCCCTTGTTGCACGTGATGCCCAGCGGACGATGTACGGAACCCCAAATGCTGCGAGCGGTAAGGTAAGGAGTAACAAACAAATGTGGAAAATCCATAAAACATTAATAATAATAAAAGCTGAGAAAGCCGAACTGGTGTGAGAGTCAGTTAAATAAAGGGTGAGCCAGTTACATATTTGCAAATAAAAAGAGTTTATCATGAAGGACTTTGATCTCATAAACGTATCATTACCTTTTACCTCCAGTCTGAGGCTGTATTTAGGTTAAACACCCGCTCTGGGTTCAGAACGCGCTAAACACTGACGCCTAGTGGACAGATGATGTCATGAGTTTTAAATATTCCTGATGTCTAAATAAAATGTTGAACATTGAGTTTATTATCTGGTGCTTTAAGGCTTGTATAGTGTTCCAATTTTATAAACCTTCAGATTTTCTTGTTGCAATCTGCACTCATCACTTCATAGGTGTCCTACTGCCTTTGTGTTTTTACCTGTATTATTTATTCTGGTTCTCTATAATGTGCTGCCTTAATGTGGGATCCATAAAGTCTATTCTATCACTCTAGGTATTTTTATAATGTGCATTAAAAACATATATATATTTTTCTTTGTTTTTTTTGTTGTTTTGCTGTTTACCCAAAAAAGCCTCACTCAAAGTTTAAAACATATGAAAGGACCTGTTTGAAAAAAATGTAAATATATATTTGCAAAAAAAATTTAATCAAGCAAATTTTCCTTTTTCCTTTATTGTATTTTCAAAGCATATGTGCGGCCAGTAATAAATAAAAAAAACAGTCTAGACCCATGAATAACCAGGTATCAGCTTGTTTTTGTTTTCTTCTTTATTGTTGATTAAATATTGGTTTGTAAATTGTAAAACACCTGTTTCTGACCCCATATTTAAATTTGGCAGCAAAACAAAAATTACTCAGAAAAACCTTTTTATGTTGTTTGTGTTGCAGTAAAACATCTCAAAGATGATTTATTAAATAAATCAGTGTGAAGTAAAACTTCAAAGGCACATTAGTATGTGAGATAATTAAAAATTAGAAATGAATGTAAATGTAAAACTAATTTTCATTCATTAATTTTGACTTTTTAAAAAAATCTAAAATAAGTTTTTCAAGTGGATTAGTCTGCCCTCTTGTGGCCACAATAAGCACATACAGCATATTCTCCAAATAAAACTCAAATGTTTATTTAAAATATGAGATATTAACACATACATTTTAATATTGTATCTTAGAGAGCAACATTAACAATTTTCTTTAATACATTTTTTTCTAATTTGTTTATTTGAATCACTTTTCCTGCGATGGACCGTGCAGCCTGTCCAGGGTGTACCCCGCCTGCATGCCCGAAGACTGCTGACCCAAAGAATTACAATGTTTGAGACCCAAAAGTTGCTGATCTGTACAAATGTTGCCAAATAGCTCAAATAAAGACAATAAAATAAAAACACAAGCAGCTTGAACTATTTTTGTACTTATATTAGTTAATGGCCACTATGTTTAGCGTTTGAAATTCCAGGTGCTTTATTTTTTTTTTTTTGCCATTTTTGGAAGAAAATTTGACATTTTCAGGGAATTCAGGAACTTGTTTTACAGAAGGTATCCTGGTCAATAACATGGTTTATGAGTTATAGATGATTAATTATTGATGGTAACAACTGATGGTTACATGAGTTATAGTAAAATATTTTTTATTTTACGTTTATTTTACTTTTGCAAATAATCTATGACCCTAAAACTTAAATGGAACACAATATGTCTATTTCTTAATAATAGTTCAATGGACGATACCAAACATGTTCATGAAGTTAAGCAGGAGAGCTGAAGCACTCAGGTGAGCAAGGTTTTTTAATAGCACATGTTTCGACACAATTTGCGTCAAAACGTTAGTTGTTTTTTTATTTTGCACCTATTAAAAAAACTTCCTCACCTTAGTGCTCCAGCTCTCCTGCTTCACTCATTTAATTGTCCTCCAGCTGTTGCGAGCACCAGTGCAGTGGATGATGTGCAGAGCACCGCGTTTGAATGTTCCTGAAGTTCTTTGCACTAAATCCCTCTGACATAAATTGATTGCAACAGTTTTCTGCAGAAAAGGGACACACAAAAATACAACAGATCCAAGATATCACTACGCCAAACAACATGAGGATATATAACAGTGACAATGTTTGCTGAAAGGCACCTGGTAATAATTAATTCATGGTGCATTTAGTGCCAACCACAGCCCAAGGTAATGTGTCAAAATCACCTGAGAGTCCATACTTGTGAGAGCACCTGTGTGTGCACACGTGCTTGTTTATGTACGGTTTCTCTACAGGAGTGTCCAATAGTGAGTGTGAGGGGCCACTCACCTGCTCCCCAAGACCCCTAGAAGATGGAGGAGATCCAAGCCCCAGACATCCAGAGGTCCCTCCGGAGCGTGGAGACCCCAGGGAGACCACCGCAGGAGCTGCTCCTCCACCAGCAGCTCTCTCTTGCACGTGACAGGTGGTTCTATTCTACTTGCCCCGTTTGTGACATCACAAACAGAGACTTTTTGAAACTGTTTGTTTTAGGCACATAATTCCTGAAACCAAGCACTGGCAGAAAAAGGATGGATGGGTTTTTTACGTTTGGAGTGTTTATAGAGGCAGTAGAGACCCACATGGCAGCACAAAAGTATGCAAAAGGTGAGTTTTGCATAATATGTCCCCTTTAACGTTTCACGACCCACACGGGGGTCCAGACCCCAGCCTTTGGGAAACACTAATTTAATGTTTCTGAAGCAGTTTTACCTTTATTTAATATTTATATAAAGTGTTTCTTTCTGGAGCTTTTTCACTATTATCAGTTATTTTTCGTTATTTGAACGTTATAAAGGATGAGCTTGGTAACAGGATTAAAATAGTGCACCTTTTCCACATGAGGACTCCTTTAGGTTTGAGGAAGAAAATCAGTAATCATCTGTGATAAGTTGGGTTTCTTTTTGCACCTTTTTTCTGCACAAAGGCAAAATTAAAACAATCCACCCAGTTAACATGAACACACTGACTGTAGGTTATCTGTTTCAGCCTGTCAATAACTGTCAGTTGTTACCATCAATAATTAATGACACAATTAGCTCCTGAGCGGCCTGATTGATCCGCCGACCTCTGCTTGTTGGCAGCCTCCTCTCACTGACTGAAGCTGAAGACTTATTGATCTCCCACCTCTCCATCCGAGGCATCATGCTGACTCGCGTCTCAGCTGCATGAGGAGGTGCACGCCCTCGATTCATCAATGCCCTGATGTGTTCACCCCCCCAACCCCCAGCATCACCATGCGTCCGTCTGTCTCTTCATTAAAGGCTCAAACTGCAGCGTTTGCACAACCGTCGTCAAACAGCATCAGCTTTTCTCCTCCTGCAGCTGAAGAAGTGTTATTTAAATGTTCTGCTAATGTTGCCTTCAGCGGAAGGAGCGTTTCTGTTGCAGCTCCTTAATGGTGTTTAATCTAGATTTTCATTATGGAATAATCTGAGTGGATCAATATGGATTAAACTGATTGATTGAGCTGTAAATCTTCAGACAAGAGTAATAAATCAGCTCAAAACATCAAAAAACCAAAAAGATGCCCTTATAATGTTTATATTTAACCAAAAGTCCAGTTTATTTGAGCATTTTTTGCTCATAATACTTAAAATATATACATCTTAAAATAGACATTATCTTTTTTTTTCAGTTTTCTAAATACAGGATTATTTTTATTGGTTTTTTTTTCACATTGACCAAAAACGTAGAGTAGAAATAAACAGTCAGATATTAAAAAATCTGCACTTTTACGCTCAGATTTCACCATAACTTTCACTTGTCAGCATTAACTCCGGTGGTCTGAATCCACACGGCCTGGATTGTTGGATCTGTGGTCAGAAATTAGGGAAGTTCAGACGAGTGGAAAGGAAGGAGGGCAGCTGGTGTCCACAGTGTGCTGACCTGGCTGATGACTAATTCATGAAATCTAACTGTAGAAGTACTCATGAACATCCTTTAAAAATCAAATGTGGTTTCGAAATGATGAAGGAATAAATTCCTGATAACACATTTCTGCTGTTTTTATTTCTTTCTTTTAAAAAATGCAGCAGTCATGAATAAATAAAAGCACAACATGACACCAGACAGACAGATTTATTTTTATTAGTAAAAACCATATTTAGGGAGGAAACTCAATGTGAGTCATGAAGAGTGAAAACTAGATTTAGACGATCAACCCATTTCCACTATAAACTTCTCCAGTGGTCTTTGATAATATCGGATGTGGTTTCTTTTAAGGCACAAAAAATAGTGTAAAAGAATCAAACTGAGACAAAAAGGAGGATAAAATGTTGCTTATAGATGTTTTCAGAAAACATCTGTGACGTCGAAGTTTATGGATGTCAGAAGAATTTAGATTTCAAAAGAAATTTTTATTTAACCATTTCTATTTTAGAAGAAAAATGTTCTTCAGACAATATGGTGTGAATAGACTGGATAGAATAGAATGGACGGTACACGGATGGATGGACGGACGGACGGACGGACGGACGGACAGACGGACGGACGGATGGATTGACGGATGGATTGACGGACGGACGGACGGACGGACGGACGGACGGACGGACGGATGGATGGACGCACGGACGGACGGACGGATGGATGGACGGACGGACGGACGGACGGACGGATGGATGGACGGACGGACGGACGGACGGACGGACGGATGGACGGATGGACGCACGGATGGATGGACGGATGGATGCACGGATGGACGGATGGATGCACGGATGGACGGATGGATGCACGGATGGATGGATGGATGGATGGATGGATGGATGGATGGATGGATGGATGGATGGATGGATGGACGGACGGATGGATGGATGGACGGATGGACGGACGGACCGACGGACGGATGGATGGATGGATCTTTCTAAATAAATACAAAAACACTCAACACTACCAGAGAATTTTTCAAAATAAAAGTTTTTTTTTTTAAATATTTGTTTTGATTTTAGACCAACTCAATATTTAACATTTGGTTTAAAACAAAACCATCTTTGTTACATTTCCATTTCTAAAATCCTATATATGTGAATATACGTATATCGCATAGAGTAAAATCATTTAGCTTCAGCAGCTGTCTGTCTAGATTTCTAGGCTAAGGGTCTGTGGGATTCAAATGAAATCTTAACCATTAACTCTTAACGACTGGCCCATAAGACAGGAAGAAAACCACAACCCAGCCTCTCCTCATCTCCACCTATCAGAGGAAATGACGGCAGTCGCTCTAAAAGCCTTCCTCTGTGTCCCCGAGCGCTCTGAAACACAGTAACACGAGAAACATCCGGAGCTGATAAGCTGCACGACCACAACACTGAGTCTGGTGGTTATGATCAATATGCTCCTCACAGCCTCCAGCAGAGAGGAAAAGAGAGGCGTGAGAGAGAGGACGGAGGAGTGGTATCAGGGAAAGAAGAGATGGAGTTTGGGGCTTTCCTTCTCCACTTTCTGATAACAAGAGGAATTCTCACTCCTCCTCCTCCTCCTCCAGTGACCTGCTCACCTGGGATTTATCCCGATTCACCTTTTATAACTGCCGGGTTAATTGGGAGGGAGGTGTCAGATGTCATCAAGATGGGAACATTTACAAAATAAAAACAAACAATTAAAACAATATAAGAATAACAAACAATTCACATTGAGGGAATATGGTGTTATAATGGTTATAACAGATAATGCAATAGTAAGACATTTTAGTGACAAAAACCGGATGATTTTTAGCATTTTGATGCAGAAAGTGCAAATGATCATCAGATTAGTGTGATAGCCAAGTTTGTGTTTGCTAAGTTGATTAGCAGTGGTGGCCATGTTAAATGGAATTGACTAAAACGTTAATCAGATCTAAATTAACCTCCAACAATTTATTTATTATCGTTTCAATAAGATCCATTCAGAAATTCATGAGATATAACAAAGGTGGGGGTGTAGCAATTTATGTTAGAGCAAGATTAAATTCATCAATAGTCTTGTCTGAGTCTATCTGTAAACAAATGGAGTTTTTGGCTTTAAATGTGGAAATTGCCAAATCACTTTCTATAACTGTTGCTGGGTGCTATAGGCCTCCATCGGCTTCCAAGGAGGCTTTATCATCCTTAAAGCATCTCTTGTCCAAATTAAATTATAACGAACTCCTACTGGCTGGTGATTTCAACTGGGACTGGCAAAATGCAGCTTCAGATGAATTCAAAAGCTTCTGTGACTCCATTAATCTCAGCCAGTTGGTCAACCAACCCACAAGACCCAATCTTAAGAATCCTGACAAGTCCACCTTGATTGATTTAATTTTAACAAATGTGCCTCATAAATTCTCATCATTAGGTGTTTTCTGCAATGACTTGAGTGACCATTGTGTTGTTGCCACTTGCAGGAGCACTAAAATGCCTAAATCCAAATCACGCATCATCTGCAAGAGAAATTTTAAACAATTCAGTGAACAAGCTTTTCATAAGGATTTGTCCTTGGTTAATTGGAGGCAAATAGATTTGTTACCAGATGTCGAGCTAGCATGGGCATTCTTCAAAGAGACTTTCATGGAAATTGTAAATAAGCACGCCCCCTTCAGGAAACTCAGAATCAAAGGACGAGAAAATCCCTGGTTCACCCCCGAGCTGTCAAATATTATCCATCAGCGTAATGTGGCATGGGCCAAAGCCAGAAAAGGAAACCTCCCCTCTGATTGGGCTATCTTTANTGCACTTTTACGCTGATGACACAATCATTTACTGTTTTGGAACATCCCCCACTAAAGCTGTTGAAGTCTTACAGAAAGCTTTTAATGAGGTCCAACAAACACTTCTGCAGTTAAAATTGGTCCTCAATGCTGACAAGACTAAACTAATGTTGTTTTCAAACTCTAAAAAAAGACCTCTAAGTATGCCCCCAGTGACCACTCTGGAGGGAAATATCATAGAGGTGGTCCACACATACAAATACCTTGGTGTCTGGCTCGATGACTCCCTCTCCTTCAAGCCCCATATAGATAATCTTGTGAAGAAACTCAAACTCAGACTGGGTTTCTTTTTTCGAAATAAACTGTGTTTTTCCTTTGAGGCAAAAAAACGACTAGTTACTGCAACATTTCTGTCTGTTCTGGATTATGGAGACCTTTTGTATATGAATGCCTCAGCACAGTGTCTTGGTAAGATTGATGTGGTTTATCATGCCTCGCTGAGGTTTATTACTAACTGTAGACCACTGACCCATCATTGTGAATTGTATTCTCGAGTGGGATGGCCTTCTTTGTCCACCAGGAGGTTGGCACATTGGTACACTTTCATTTACAAGGCCATGCTTGGATTACTACCCAACTACATCTGTAACTTAATCTCACGGAGAAGTATAACTTCTCACAGTCTGCGTGCAAACGATCAGTTGTTACTCTGTGTTCCGTTTGCTCGCACTGAACTGGGTAAAAGGGCTTTTGTTCACTCTGCTCCTTCTGCATGGAACAGGCTGCAGGAAAACTGGAAACTAACCGAGCTTATCTCCTTGAATACATTTAAAACCAGACTGAGAGCCCTTGAGAGAGATACCCTGTGTTGTAATTGCCTTCTGTAATTCTGTACATAACATGTCTGTGTAACTGGAAAATATATATATATATGTTGTAACTGTAACTCTTGCTGCCTCTTGGCCAGGACTCCCTTGAAAATGAGGTTTTTAATCTCAATGGGACCTTCCTGGTTAAATAAAGAATAAATAAAATAAAATAAATAAATAAAAATATTTTCCTAACATTAGAAATAAATGCTCACACTAAGACAAAAACTTTATTGTCTACATTTTGACAAATTAATATTATTATTATTATTAATAATAGTTTATTATGTATTTATTTGCAGTTTTGATCAGTTAACTTCATTTAAAGGCTGCTAATTAAGACCCCCCCCCCCCTTTTTTTTTTTTTATTCATAAAGTAATCCAGTAACTTCAGCAAAAAGCTCAAAGATTTAAACCAAAGCTTAAACGTATTTTTAATTTTTTTTCTTGGTGCAAAACGATTTTTAATCCAGTTTAAATAACATAATTTTTCTGATTTTGCGTTCATCCTTTCTCTGTGACCTTGTCCCCACCTGGCTGCTCTCCAGACTTACAGTTCCCCGTTCCAACCACCAGAGGGCGCTGTAAGCCCGCCCAATCGCTGCTTCAGACCGCAGAACAAACTGCGGCAGCGCTCTAATTCCTTTAATTGCTTACTTCCTGCTCTTAATTGATGCCAATCTGTTCAACTAAAAGAAAAAGCGACCCTCGTTACCCAGAAAGCAAGACAGCTTCTTTGTGTTTTGTGTGTTAATACTAAGTCTGAAACTGCACTTGTTTAGTGTTGATTTGACCTGTTTTAACAGGTTCAGAGGAGACGCAGGCTGCACATTCTGAGGTAAGCAAAAACACCTGTGCGCAATATTGTAACACTTTGAAACGTGAACCAATTTTACCAAAAATGTATCAAAAATATGTCTGTCTTATAAATGATGTATTTTAGGCAATACGTGTAAATTAATTGTGTTGAGGAGTAAATCTTCTGTAGAGTTTGTCTGAATTTAGGAGCTATTTTGGTGTTTTCTGGATGTTGTAGTAAAATCAGCTACCTATCTGTCACTACTACCTTACTATGACCCCTCCCACTAACTAGACCCCAGAGTAATCCGAAAAGACGACACATAAATCCACCAAAAACCACCAAACACGCCGTTTAACGACCATTATTTGACACTGTCTCTAATATAATCGCGTTTAATGAATGTTTTCAGCAATAGAAGTGAAAATAAAGTCGTTTAATGACGTATTCCGAACGCCGGCGAGCGTTTCGCGGGAAAAAAAAATCCGGCTGGCGGAAGGATAACGGTGATGCGGCTGGTTTAAATCAGGCGCTGTAGCGTTTATGCTGTCAGTGTCACGCCGCTCGTGTGAGCCTGTCTTCGTCCTCACCGAGTCGCTGCTGCAGCTTCTCAAATCTGCACCCATGCCTGAGTCGTCCCGACCGTGGAAGGATTTAATGTCTTCACCGTAGTGGGATTACTTTTTTGTGTGTTTTTCTTGTTGTCCTGCGCAGCCAGTAGCTAAATTAAACTAAAAAGGTAAGGTTTCTGCAGCTTTGGGCTGCAGTTTGAAGGCGTTAGCTGAGTTGATGAGAAGTAAAGGCGGGTTTTTCCCCTCTTTTATTTCACTGTTTGCTCTCAGTGTGAGTGTGCACCTGCTGCTGCACCACCGGTGCATGCCTGCAGCGCGTGCACACACAGTCCGTGTTGTGGGGTGACCATGCATGTGGTCTTTGCTTACACTTCAGCGGTCCGCCTTCACCCTCTAATTATATGATTTTAATTCTCCAGCTTCGCCGTTAGGAGAGGTTCGCCACGGACTCCCACCATGCCGCTACATTCAGCTTTGGCGAGTAAAAACTATGACTACGACTACGACTCTCTGCAGCCGTATTTCTACTATGACAACGAGGAGGAGGATTTCTACCCGCAGCAGCTTCAGCCTCCGGCACCGAGCGAAGACATCTGGAAGAAATTCGAGCTGCTGCCGACCCCTCCCCTGTCCCCGAGCCGCCGGCCGTCCCTGTCCAGCCTCTTCCCCTCCACCGCGGACCAGCTGGAGATGGTGACCGAGTTCCTGGGCGACGACGTGGTCAACCAGAGCATCATCTGCGACGCGGACCCCTCCCAGACCTTCCTCAAGTCCATCATCATCCAGGACTGCATGTGGAGCGGCTTCTCGGCCGCCGCCAAGCTGAAGAAGGTGGTCTCCGAGCGGCTCGCCTCCCTGCACGCCGCCAGGAAGGACACGGCGCCCGACGAAGGCGCGGATCCCCCCGGGAAGCTGAGCAGCAGCAGCTACCTGCAGGATCTGAACACCTCAGCCTCGGAGTGCATCGATCCTTCTGTGGTGTTCCCGTATCCGGTGGCGGAGACGCCCAAGCAGAGCGCGGGGACGAGGATCAGTAAGGATCTGGGTCTGGACACGCCGCCCACCAGCGGCAGCAGCAGCAGCAGCTGTAGTGACTCAGGTAAGCTGACACACCCCTCTGAGAGCAGACACGGTGCACTGACCTGCAGCAGGTGCGGGGAAATCTTACTCTGTTTTTCTGTATTGCAGAAGATGATGAGGATGATGATGATGATGATGAGGAGCAGGAGGATGATGAACAAGAAGAAGAGGAGGAGGAAGAGATTGATGTGGTCACAGTGGAGAAAAGGCAGGCAGTGAAACGATGTGACCCCATCCCGCTGGAGATCAGACACTCCAGCCCTCTGGTCCTGAAGAGGTGCCACGTCTCCACCCACCAGCATAATTACGCAGCACATCCACCCATGAGGCAGGAGCAGCCGGCTGTCAAGAGGCTGAAGCTGGAGAGCATCAGCAGTGGAGCAGGCGGGGGAGGAGGAGGCGGCAGCAGCAGCAGCAGGGTCCTCAAACAGATCAGCAGCAACCGCAAGTGTTCGAGTCCCCGGACGTCAGACACGGAGGATTACGACAAGAGAAGGACTCACAACGTGCTGGAGCGCCAGAGGAGGAACGAGCTGAAGCTGAGCTTCTTCGCCCTGCGAGACGAGATCCCAGAGGTGGCCAACAACGAGAAAGCAGCCAAGGTGGTGATCCTGAAGAAGGCGGCGGAGTGCATCTACAGCATGCAGTCAGACGAACAGAGACTCCTGTCACTCAAAGAACAGCTGAGGAGGCGAAGTGAACTTTTAAAGCAGAGACTTGCACAGCTGCAGGGCTCTCGAGCTTAAAATATCAAACCTGGGACTGTTTTCTGCCTTTTTTTTAATGCAAGTTCAAGATGTACAGTTGTTGCATGCAAATGTTTTTTGGAATCTTTGATTTCAATGTTGAAAACTGCCTCAGTGGACGTTAAGGATGAATTTAAATATTTAAAAGTTTATTTTTTATTAATAAAATGTTTAAAAAATGGGGCTGCCCTGTTCAGGCGCTCGAAACTAAAATATACATTTTTATGTTTTTGTATATAATTAATATTTCCTAAGAAAATGTATTTTTCAATCTGAATCGTCTGGATGTTCAGACTCACTGTTTGGGTTTTTTTGCATTCTGTTCCTGGAGTCTTTTTCAAATATTAAAATGTTTTCTTGACTCTCGTGTCCTTGTCATAAAACCTCCCACTCAAACATCACAACACAGAACAGGGGTTGGATGCAAGAGCTGATATGATCTATTTAAATTGAATTTAGGGTCAGATGAGGGGACTTTCAAGTCAGAATAAGATTAATTAAACAATTTATCTTGACATAAATGGCACATTTATGCAGCTTGAGTGTAGAAAAACCCTACTCAGGTTCTCCATTCTTCAGCTTAGTGGTGTATTTTAAAACCTTTTGCTGATAAACTAAAATATTTAGAATATTTTGGTGAAATAATTATATAATTTTGGGGCTTAACGTTTCCATTAAAAGTCGCTTTTTTATTAAAAAAAAAAGTAAAAAAATATAATAGCAATCAGGACATGAATAAAAACGTCCAGATGCGCGCTGATTCCCGCGCAGATCCCTAACCGACGCACCTGTTTATCACTGGTGCTGCGTTTATTCCAGCGTCGCTCTGACGTCACGCGCTGTATCCCTGCGTTCCCCTGAGCGCGTGGTGCTCCCGGTCGCGAGCACATGGAAGTGCGCTCTAGATCTGTCTGAGACGCGCGACTCATCACCTTCATCATCATCATTATTATTAATAATAATGATAAACGGAATATAAACCCAGAGAGCGCGCGAGCAGCAGCCCGGTAAGATTCCATCCACGTGTTTCCAACTAAATATTAGAATAAACAAACTGAGCAGGTTATTCTAGCGACTAGGTCTGTTTTATCTCTCAGTATGTTTCCTTTTTTCTCTCTTTAAACCAACCAGACGCGGTTTTAGCTGCAGTGGAGGTTTAATTTGCTGTGATTGTGTCTGAACCGATGCTCCTGGATCCTCTATTGTCTGTCCAACTCCTGCTGAGTTTGGAGCTGGATGTAAACACGTTCTGCTCTATTGTTGTCTCACTGGATCTGCATTCTGTATACTTTTGGAGTCGTGATCAGATTTTTTTTTACACATCCTGCTGTCCAGAGCCAGGCTGGAGCGTGTCTTTGTGTCTGAGTAGTGAAAATATCTGAGGAAGCATTAGGAAACGCACGTGGAGGTTTAAAACTGCAAACACAGACCCTTTCATTTCTTTGTTATAAAAAAAAGATGGGGGATACCTCCATCAGAGAAGGGATTATTTACATCTACCTGGATATAAAACACCAAATCTGATCTAATAGTGGTAATAAGCTGAACTTCAACATTTTTTTTATTTAAAGTATGTTTATTTTTCTTATTTTGGTTAAAACTGCCATTTAAAACCACATTTTTATGGCAGGATTTCAATGTGTAGTTTAGTCACGCACCCTGAGGTTTAGCCCAGTTTTATTTAACCCTAACCCAACTCTGACATCATTTCACCTGCAGATGCTAAAAAACTGGTCAGAACTGCTGGCATCGCTCAGAATCATGACCTAATTGAGACTATTTCAAGAAATGGATGTTTGATGTTTTTCTGAGAAAAAAGAAAAACGTCATCATCTGGTGATTATAGAAGAAAACAAATTCTATTAGCTCAAGATAACAAGATAATCAGGCTTTTATTCATATAACAAGATAAATCTCAATTTTATGAGATGTTTAGATAAAATCTTCAATCTTAATGAGATGAATGAATATCTTAAGATGTTGAGCTCTGTTATGAGTCAGCATGTCCCCTTATTTAATAAATAAATAACAGGTTATCATGTTTAAATGAGATGAGTTGTCTCAAGATGACAAAATAAGCTTCATTATCTTGAAATAGTTATAATAATGATGTCATTTTTTATTGATCTCAGCTATCTCTGGTTTTCTCCAGGAAGTTTACTATTTCCTCTAATTTTCATTCACTGTTTATTTCTTTTTTAACTAAACTGGTAATAATAGCTTAACTAGTCTCCACAGATCATTTATTTCAGATGAGCAACTCATGTTAATCAAATTAAATGTTCACAAACAACAAATCTTATTTAAATCTACAATAAAACTTTAAACTCTCAAAAAAACAAAATCATTTATTTTTATGCATTTTTATTCATTTCAGGCAACAAACATTGTGATATTATGTAAATATTGATTAAAATAGTAATAATAATAGTAGGGTAATGATAAAATAAGGTGATCATGTTTAACAGTTTATTGAAAAATCAGCTTATTTTTTAGAATTTTTTTAGTTTATTGGTTTATTTTTTCTGTTAATTTTAGTATCTTTTTCTATAGGATTTAGAGAATAAATATGCTCTGTCAAGTAAAGGGTTAAATGTGGAAATTGGCTAATTTTTTTATTTTAGTTGCCAGAATCTGAAGGTTTTTGCAGCTTTCTTTACTCAGTCGTAATAATCAACACCCGATTGTTTAATTTGTTACCAATTTGGACTATAGATGTTTATAAATCAAGGTCTAAAACCATGAAACAAACGTAGAGGCAGACTGGTTTGATAGGTTTTTGTGGGTCTTATGATGTAAATCTCATGCTGTCAGGCTGATCCAAAGATATTTTCTCCTGGAGCCTGGGAAGGAGTTTTTATTTTCTGCATCTCTGCGATTACATCAGCTCCCCGCTCATCCTGAACACTGGGACGTTGTGCTTTGAGAGTTTTTTGAGTTAAAGCTGTATATGTTAGAGTGGAACTTGGAGACCTGTGTGATTTCCAGGCAGACTCTCGCTGAGTTGAATTCCTCGCCACAGTGACTGCACACATACTTAGAGGCCCAGGAATACGCACGGCGGTCTGCGTTTATGTAATCTGTCTTTTTCCAATTTGGAAGCTGGAATAGATTAAAGCATCTGATACTCCTTAAAACTTCAGTCGTCTGCCAGTTTAATCCTCTCTCCCATTTTACGGCATCAATTTTAAAGAATGACATCATGTTTCTTTTTGGGATCACGCCGCCTTGTGTGTGATCTAGTTTTGTGTTGGCTGCCTGCTGCATGCCTGTTTGTTTTGTACGACTGCTTAAATGTGATGCTGAGGTGCCATATCCTCGCTGGATCAATGATTAACACATTCTGATCATCAGCAGGTAATACATAGAAATTACACATAGATGAAATAGTGGAGTATAGGGGTCTTTGTGGTAAGAATCTGGCGATACGATATATATCACAATACAGATGATGCAATATATATCATATATATATCACGATATAACGATATATCGCGATACTTAAAGCCAGACGATATTTGCAATTGTTAAAACTGAATTTAATTGGAAAACTCAGGCCAGACATATCCAAGACACATCCAGTGTTATTGCTTGATCCCACTGTTCCATCTTAATGAAAGCGGTAAAAACTGCTGCCACCTAGCAGTCGGAGTTTGAATTACAACACAGAAAATAAATACAGTATCTGTTTGCAAGTAAATTCTCAATAAAAAATCGATACACTACTAGAGGAGCTTTCAACTTTAGGTGGTTTCATAATTCAAGAGCTCCAAGACAACAAAGCAACAAAACCACGCCACTGCCGTAGTGCACCGCACATGCACCCAATGTAAATTGAGGGTTAGGGTTATCATAACAAAGTGGAGCAACAGTGTCCTTACTGATTCATCGTTCAGTCTTTCATCATCTTACCGTCACTTGTTGAATCCTTTCTGAGTACTCCTGCCTCGGTTAGGGTCTCTGAGGGGTAATTCAACCATTGAATCACCTGTTGGCAGGTCATCAAGCTCTACAGAAGCCTGTAAATCACCATTGATTCAGATCAGGTGTGTTGGAGCAGGGAAACAAGTAAAACATGCTGGATTGGGGTTCTTGAGGACAAGGGTTGGACACCCCTGGCTTGAGGGATTAAAGGGTTTGAGCTTGTTGGTGAGTACCTGGTTATTGGGCCTTCATTCATGGGGTTTAGTGAAAAAGGAGACGTGAGAGACAAGTAAAGGTCAGGGGGTTAAAGCTATGTTTTAGGATCCCTGAAGGTGACACACAACCTTTCATGGTAGATTTTTACACTTGCAGCATTAAATAGAAAACCCAAACGTTTCGTATTTCATGCTTATGATTTTTCTCCTTTTCTTAACTAGTAGCTCGACACAATTCATGCCTTCCAGCTGTAAATACACACACGAGGTCTGTGTTATGGTTCTGTCACAGAGGAGAGGAAATGCGATCCTCTCAGACAGTAGGAGCGACGGTCTCAGACAAGAGCGGCCGAAGCTGTCAGAACAACATCAGGGAGGTCAAACTCCGCTCCACTTCTCAGGTTGTCCAGCAGAGACGAGTCTGCAAACAATGTGTTTGATTTTCCTGTCAGTTCGGTTCAGGCGTGGAGGGAGGGAACAGACACAAACTGTTTAACTGACCTACATTCTGTGTTTACGTGTCCTGCCACTGTGCGAGTGCAAAGACTCGCTTTTGAAATGAAACATGCCCACACGTTTAATAAGCCGCTCTCCAGAATCCATTGTGGTTGTGACAGAGCGGAGGAGGAGCTGGAGACGGATATACCCCCTGTGTTTGCTCACGGCGGCGAAAGGTGCTGCCCACGTGATGCCAAACATCATGATGAGTAGTCTTAACAGTTAAGCCGATGGTTGTTATTTTACATAAATAAAGTCTCAGCAGCTCGCTGCGCTGGGGATCTTGGCGACAACTTGCAAGCTGCCTTTGCAAGTTTGTTTTTAAAAGCATTGATTTTCATGAGGGTCACTGAAATTTTTAACACGTTCAAATGTGAGACAACTTTAGGAGGGCTTTTGACCAGTGACTAAAAATACTGGATGCAGGAATTCCCGTAACTGCTTCTGCTCAGAGCAACGGGTCGAGGCAGCGACCATTGGTCCATAGTTGGAGTAAAGACGACTGTCTGATATTCTGAGTATAAGAGTGTGAAATAAAAAGTTCTTTGTAGTTTGACACTACACGCTCATAAAAAAGCAACACTTTAGGTGAACAAAGCCTTGTCCCTGGGGTGGTTCCCTCAGCTGTGTGTCGCTGCTGGTATAAAGTCCTAGACCTAGATCACATTGCAAGAAGATTATAATCAGTGGGGAATGAACAGCCTTTTGTAATTCAACCATTAAACCAGGTGTGTTTGAGCAGGGTAACAACTAAAACATGCCACATACTCGATCTTGAGGATCAGGACTGGACCCAATCCAAATTTACGACACATCTGAGCTAAGGCAGAGTTATTTTGTTATTTTGCATTATTGTTCATCAGATCTGCAACGTGCACTCCCTCTCTCACTGTTTTTGTCGTTGCTCCCTACAACTGATCTTGACATTGAGCGTTATTCCATAAATATTCCAGGCTGCTGCTCCGAATGCCGACCTAACCCCTCAGATAATAGTAATCAAACTGAATACATGCATGAATATTCTACAAAGCTCAAGATTGCAGTGGTTGTTGAGGTGGGTATGATTTAGTCAGAGGAGGTAAACAGACTTTTAGCAGAAAGCTCGTTTGAAACATGGAAGAAAATAATCAGCCGTGGAGGAGGGACCTAAAGCTGCATCTATGGAATATTGTCGTGTACCAACTACGTCTCCAAATAGACGCCCGGTGAGATACGACCTTTAAGGTGACATTTAGAGGTTTTTAGGTTTTCTTTTGTCTTTAAATTAAATTTCAGACTTGATTGGATCCTTTGGTATTTCTGAGCACATAAACTTGGGTCTGACGGGCAGCTTCACCAGTCTGCCTCCCGTTTGATGTGCAGTCTGTCTGTCGCCTGTCCCCGTATAGGGGTGGCAGGGGGGTCAGGGCTTATTTAACTCAACTGCCATCTGTAGAAACTGATACCTTTGCTGAATCATACTATTGAAGTCTTCCTCCATCTTTTCACTATCTCTCTTCATGACCTCGTGGCCCCTCCTCCAAAGCCAGGCCAGGGCAGGGCGAGGGGGGTGACATCTTATCTGACTTCTGGGGATGTAGGAGATGTGTTTGCCAACTGGAGCTAAGGCTATGTTCAGGCTGAGAATAGCTCAGTGTTGCAGGCGTGAGTGCTGCTGAAAGGACGAACAACAAACAGTGTAATCTGAGCGAAGTCATTTTGATGCCAGAACACGGCACAGCGTTTCCCAACAAGAAGGCAATGTGCCGAACATTTAGCACAAGGTAAAGCTTGTGTCTGTGGAGAAAGTGCTGGGATGTTCCTCGAAGATGCTGTGACAAGAGCTGAGCCAATTCAAGCTGCCAGCTCTGTGACGGATTTAGTCGACCTTCAGGACTACGGTGCAGAGGCCCAGATTTACCAATCAGCTTTTATTTTTTTGCACCTCACTTGCCGTTGCTGTTGTCTCATCTTCTGAGTCAGATTAACAAATCAAATATTTAATTACATGCTGGTGCATGACTTTCAGCATCTACTTGAACTTGTTTTGCATCCGATTGCAGTTGTCGTTGAGACACATATCACAAACCCATCAGCCACAAAAGGAGACGGAGTAAAAGAGACACAGGTTGGATTAGAGATGTGCACTGAGATCATAAACCCCCAAAATACCAGGATGTTACATCATTTATTTGTAGATGCAGCAAATTCTGACTTTTTCTGCTTGAAGAAATAGTGAATTAGACCTTTTCCTGACACGCCTGCCCTCTTTTTGTCTAGTATCCTCCTTTGTCTCCCCTTAGAGACCCTTATACCACCAACCCTCAGGAGCCTGCAAATATTCACCACTGCAGCAAACAGCACAACATTTGGAGAATTGCATTCAAATGTGGCCAAACTGGCTCACGTTGTTGTTGGTAGCAGTCATTTCAGATCTTCGTTTAAGGGGACATATCATGCAAGACTCACCTTTTGCATCCTTTTGTGCTGCCGTGTGAATCTTGAATGCATAAAACAAGTCATTTCAAAAAGTCCCCATTTGTGACCTCACAAACGGGGACTTAAAAAAAATGGCACATGCAAGAAAGGGCTGCTGACAGAGGAGTAGCAGCTCTACTCCAAGCACCTCCCAGCTTCTCAGCTTATAGCAGCCTAAGTGGGGGTGGGTGGGTGGGTGTGGCCAGCTTTAGCGTGTTTTCTTAAAGTGACAGAGCCCTGAAATGGCTCATTCTTTGTTTTCAGATCATTTTGGCCGCTCCCAATGCTTTAAGGACTCAGATTATTCTTACTTATACTTGTACTGGGTTTTGATGGATCCCGATCACTGCTGAATAACTCCTAATCAGGGTTGCACAATATGAAAAAACATGCAATTGCACTATAAGTTGCAAAAAATCTACATCTGGGGGGTTGTGTGGGACTGAGAGATGGACTGATTTTGACTGGTAAAGAGTTCTGGTACACACAGTATGTTAGAAAAGTCTGTTACGTACGCTGAGGGGTGAAAATTTAAACACTCCATACCAGCGGCCCACTTAAAATACTAGATTTTTGTGATATGATATAGATATTGTTGTTTTGGTATATCATGCAGCCCTAGTCTTAATGCCACAGACTTTGTGTTTCGTTGCATCAACCTGGACTGATTTTTGTCTCCCGGAGGCGCAGCAGCAGCTCCTAAAGCAAATGTTTGCAGATTGGTGGGATTAAGGGCCGTCTGTAAATCTATCGGCTCCTCCTGGGTTGCTTTTCTTCTTTCCTGTTGTTATTCTTGGAGGACAGTTGTGAAAACATTGATAGTGACAACAGAGTGGCAGTTAACCGACACCTCCAGCCTCGGAGATGCAGCGTGAGGAGGAGGTGGAGGTGGAGAGTCTGTGGTACTGCTGACCTGTCACTGTAAGCCCAGCAGGCTCATCCTGGTCCTGATTAATGGTTCTGCCTGCAGAGGGAAGAGCTGCGACTGTTCGTTCCTATTCACTGAAGCTTCTGTTTTTTGCCTACAACAGATGCTCCACATACCCCCCCATAGGGCTTCTGCTCTACGGGCCCAACATCCTTCATCTTAATGAGTGAACAGGTTCTTGGATGGCACCGCCTGACCTACAGGTGACCGCTACGACCTGTCCTCCTCCACGACATCACCAGAAACGCTAAAAACATCAGCTCATTACTCCAAACAGGTTCTCCCTGTGGCAGCTTTTCTCTTCTCCCTTTGGGTCTTCACTCTGCTGGAGATGCTCGGACAGGATGACAGATCTGCTGGCATGTGCTCGTTAAACAGACACCCAAATGCTAGCTTTTCAAGCTAAACTTGTGTTTAAGAGGCCACTTTGGAGTGGCTCCTCTCCTCCCGCTGATGCCGTTTGGACTCTCATTACGTTCCTAACGGAGGCGCAGACGGAACGACGGGACGTTGGAGGAGACAAGTTGTCAGAGATGTGCATGAAGGTAAACACCAACACATGAGGAGGATTTAGTCTATACTCATCTGCATTGCTCCTATCGCTTTATAAATGCAGGCTTGTGGGAATTTAACCAACATAACAAGCTGGAGTTCAGTTTTCTAAGAAGATTAAATAAAGAACTGATTATAATATGGATGAGAACCATGGTGGTGCGTTCATGTCACAGAAACGTGGTGTTTAAATGTTTACATCTGAGTTTACAGGAAGAAAGAAAATGTAAATTTGATACAAGAATGACAGGATTAGATTTAAGCTTAAAGATCCAGGAGGGAGATGTCCCTCTCTCCTTCTCCAGTGGTACTTTCCTGTTCCTCCTGGGAATTCCCAAGACATTCCAAAGTGGAAATAAAGCATAATTCTGGGTCTTCTCACATTTGGAACTCCAGAGATGTGCAACCAGGAGGCTTCCTGATCGGATTTCCAAACCACCTCAGCTGATGATTTTGATGAGCAGCTTTTATCGGACAAAGCTGCTTCTATCTTGGATCTTTCAGACATGATCCGAAACTTGTGAAATTTTAACTTTGCTGATGTTTTCCTAGATTTTTTGGGTTTTCTGGCTCCAAAGGGAGGAGAAACACGACCTTGCCTGGAAAAGGGAAACCAGGGCATCTTCATGGAGCCGAGGCCAGTAGGGTTAGGGTTAGCTTGGTGGTCCTGATGCCTGTTCAGACGTTTTATTGATGTTTTATTTTTGTGTCAAAAATAAATCAATAATTAAAGCAGAAATCTGGAGTTTTTTCTCAGAGGGCACCATCTAGAGGCGGAAAAAATGTACTGCACCTTTAAGCTCCTCTCCCTATTTCCGTGATTACGGCTTCTCGTTCGTCAGCGTGCACCTTTAGCTGGCCAACAGAGCTAAAACACATCATTCTACATTTATTATTCTTATGCTGTTTATTCATGTATATATTTTAAATACTTACTTGTCTATAAGGAATGTTGTTAACTCTGCATCAGGCTACGTCTGCAAACGCGTGCACACTCTGTGATTGACATCTGTACGTAGGCGGATGTCTAACGCTATTGGTTAATGCTGAGCAGCACTCAGTTCATATTGCATGGGGCTCTACGGGACAGGGAGGGCTTAGCATAAAAAAATTACATATTGCTTCAATTATATCACAGCACAGGGTAAGACTATCACTCTTACGGGTTTCTAAATAAATCACACATGATTACAGACTCATAAAACACATGAATTCTATTATTGCATTTTGTTTATTTCATTTATTTACTTCTAACTAAAATCTAATGTTACTCCAGCTATCAACTATCGACTTGCTTTGTCTGAATACGCTCAACCAAAAGCAGCCATTTAATGGATAAACCTATAAACTCTTAAACCTCTCTGGCATCTCTCGTCGTAGTTTTACCAGATTGTGAATCTAATCACTCTTTTTTTCTTTTTGCCAAATGAGACAAATGCAGCACCAGACTGGGAGAAAGCCCGGTCCCGGAAGCGTCTGTCGTAACTCGGACGCTTTTCATTCAAACGGCAGACGAAGGTTTCTACGTCTTGGAAGGAGGAGGCGGTGTAATTGTTACATGTGTACAAATGGAATCCTTTGTTTAGCCCTGGGATTTAGAGCGTTTAGCTCGTCTTATCCTGCTGACATTGGGCATTGTTTCCTCTTCCTGCTGATGGCTGTTGTTCTTTTCTCTATCAGGGAGAAGCAGGACTTTTTCAGTTGCTGCTGATTTACCTCAGATTAGATTTCTGCTCCTCAAGTGTGAGATTGCTCCTCTGTACTGTAACACGGCGTGTTTATAATGTAAGCCTGGTTGACTGCATGATGTAAAGAGAAAAAGGGGTTTTTCAAAATGTTTTTACATAAATTTCAAGCATCCAAAGCATTTGTGACAGATCCTGGTGTAATTGCTTCCTGGGTATTTCCCCTTCAGGCGGCTGGAACTCTACAACTGACCGTGGCACTTTTGGGACTTAGTGGCAGGTAAAACAGATGCTTCATTTATGGAGAATAAGAAGGATCTGTGTGTCGACAGATTAGGGATTAAGAGCATGAGAGTGGAGTCAATCCCGCCTTCGCGGCTCTTTTCATTCATGGTTCTAGCGCCTTCATCCTCACACTTCTGCAGCTTTTTTCCCTCCTAAAATTCCTTCGGAGCAACGTGAGGCGTCGTGCTGCAGGGTGAAAACGTTTCAAGACTTTCATGTTAAAGGTTTCGAGGTGTTCTGTCTTTTAAATGCAGTTGGTGTAAAAATGTTTGTCTCCTTCCACAAATGTTGCATGGGTTTAGTTCTATTTTTGAGAAGAAATCTGAGAATTCATCAGCTGTGAGTTCATGTTTGAGAGCAGCAGATGAAATAAAACTGTTTTGCTTTGGAGATCTGGGTCAAGACGTACAAGTCTGCAAAGACAAGACAAGATTCCTTTTTAAAGTTGTAAATCAGTTTATTAAACTAACGCACATCTATACTTTTCCTTTCCTCATGATGTTTAGTTGGTTTAAATCAGATAAAGGTATTTGCAGGGTTTTTTTATTTGTAGAGGTTTGATGGAAATAATAAGACGCAAAAAGCAAAACAAAACAACTGTTTTTGCCTGAAAACATGTTTTTTTATGAAACTTGATATTTTTTTAATTAAACATTTAAGATGAACCAAAAAATGACTGGTGGTCGGAATCAGCATGATCGGCCTCAACTTACTTCAATTTTCCATCCATCCATTGTCTTCCACTTACCCAGGGTCGGGTCGCAGTGGCAGCAGCCTAAGCAGAGAGGCTCAGACTTCCCTCTCCCCAGACACTTGGGCCAGCGCCTCTGGGGGAATCCCAAGTCATTCTCTGGCCAGCCGAGAAACATCCCTCCAGCGTGTCCTGGGTCTTCCTTTGGGTCTCCTCCTGGTTGGACGTAACCAGAAAACCTCACCAGGAGGAATCCTGACCAGATGCCTGAGCCACCTCAACTGGCTCCTCTCAATGTGGAGGAGCAGCGGCTCTACTCTGAGCTCCTCCCAGATGACCAAGCTTCTCACCCTATCTCTAAGGGAGAGCCCAGCCACCCTGTGGAGAAAACTCATTTCGGCCGCTTGTATCCGTGATCTCATTCTTTCGGTCACTACTCAAAGCTCGTGACCATAGATGAGGGTAGGAACGTAGATCGACCGGTAAATCGAGAGCTTCACCCTCTGGCTCAGCTCTCTCTTCACCATGACAGACCGGTACAACGCCCGCATCACTGCAGACGCAGCACCAATCCACCTGTTGATCTCCTGCTCCACCCTTCCCTCACTGGTGAACAAGACCCTGAGATACTTAAACTCCTCCACTTGGGGCAGGACCTCGTCCCTGACCTGGAGAAGGCATTCTACCCTTTTCTGATTCAAGACCATGGTCTCGGATTTAGAGGAGCTGATTCTCATCCCGGCTGCTTCACACTCGGCTGTGAACCATTCCAGCGAAAGCTGGAGATCACGGTCCAATTTTGCTCAGTTAAAATAAATCAGCAGGTCAAAGCTGAGTTGAAAATCGGTATTGACTCTCAAAACCAGAATCGGTGCGTTTCTAATGAAATGTGTTTTTTCTTTATCTTGGTTTTTCTTGTGTGAAGGTATGACAGTGTTTTAATTTTGCCTTGCCATCTAGAGCAAATAAACCTTGAGTTTAAAAGTGTCCTAAAACATGGATTATTGTTCTTCACTCTCCACTCAGATAGTTACGATGTTTGCTTTTCCTGCCTTTTATTCGGCGATGATGACCGCGCTCTCAGCTGATCAGATGTCTGGTTATCTCTGTAAGGCCCACCTCGTGTAATCTCTCTGGGCCTGAGCCAACTCTAAAGGCACGGATTGCCTGTTTTCACAGAAACAGCAGCGTCAGCAGGGCTGTGCTCCGATGCTGAGCCCCCCAGGCAGACCCGTGGCTCCCATGCCCTGAAAAGGAGCCTGAACCTGCGGGACCACCGCTGCACCGCGGCCTGGTACTCATCAGCTGCTGGAGCTGTTTTGTCTGAAGCTTTTTTTATTCTTTTACTCTGATGTCGGAGTGCACCTTCAACATTAAACAAGCGGGAGACTGGTGTGTAAATATTTAGCCCTCCTTGTTAGAGAGAGTTCAGAATTGCCTGAAGAAATGAACGAAAGTGTTTTAAAACGTCTGAAACCAGAAGAAAAAGAAGAATTAAATGTGTGTTTAAAGAAAAAACACAAAAACCTTCTGTTTCATTGTCAGCAGGCAGCAATTCATCACCAAGCAGGTAGAAGAGGACAGAAAGCTTCCTGTTTCACTCACAGCTCCAGCTGATTAATGTTCTGCTTCAGATTCAAACCTGCAAAGATTAATTAGTGGTTGGACTTTTTGAAAATCTCAGGATTGTGGAGATGTTGAGCTAAAGGGATAGTTCGGATCTTTTGAAGAAGAATTTTGTTAAAAAGTTAGAGAAAAAAAATCAATATTTATTTTCATTTTTATTCATTTATTTTTCTACAAAGCCATTTTTAAGAAAAAATGTATTTAAGTGTATTTGTCCTAGATTGACATTATTTACTTATTTATTTGTTTATTTATTTATTGGACAGCAGTAGCTCAGGAGGTAGAGCGGGTTGTCCAGTAATCAGAAGGTTGTAGGATGAATGCTGCTGTTGTGTCCTTGGGCAAGACACTTAACCCGCTTTTCCTGCTGGTGGTGGTCAGAGGGACTGGTGGCGCCTGTGTTCAGCAGCCTCACTTCCATCAGGGTGCCCCAGGGCAGCTGTAGCTACGATGTAGCTCATCACCACCAGCGTATGAATGACTGATTGTGTTGTGAAGCGTCTTGGGGGGTTGTAGAACCCTAAGAAGGTGCTATACAAATACAGGCCATTTTATTTATTTATTTATTTTTAATAATTCCTGGATTTGTTTTATTAGTTTTTTTTATTTTAATCTATTTTTATTATTTATTTATTCATTCATTCATTAATTTATTTATGTATTTATTTATAATAATTCCTAGATTTGTTTTTTAGTTTTATTTTTTTTATTTTAATCTATTTTTATTATTTATTTATTTATTTATAATAATTCCTAGATTCGTTTTTCTAGTTTTATTTTTTTTATTTATTTTTAGATATTTATTTATTTTCTAGACAGACTTTTTTTTTGTCTATTTTCACCTATTTAAATAAATTTTGATTTTTACAAATTTTTTTCCAGATAGCCATTTTATTAGTTTGTCGTTTATATTTTTGTATTTAAATCTGTTTGTATTCATTTTTGCAGGACAGCCTTTTGAACGAGTAACAGCGATTAGTTCTGACCAGCGCTACCAGGGCTCTGGTCTAACTGGTTTTTGTCATCTTAAACAACCCCACATGTTAAAAAAGTCATCACGGTTCATTCACACACAACTTTATGAACTTTTACATCACTTTCAACATACATGGTTATTTTTTCAGAAATCCCTGATAGAAACGCCCTGATACTAAATAACTCCCCATTAAAGACTTTCCTAGAGAAACCTTGGGTCACCAACATGAGGAAACTTGACCGTTAAAGTCCTAAGCTTTTTGATGAATCACTCATTTACCAGCATTCAAATTTCAGTCGGCCTGGTCACAAAGATGACATGAAATTTTAAAACGTCTAGAGCTTAGTCAGCGTTAACGCCGCGGCGAACTTCCTCATTTTAACAGCTTTAGCTCATTTTTAAGAATATTTGTCTTATTGTGAATACATCTAATGTGATTTAACTTCTTCCATCTTCTAGAAACTCTCTCATCAGTTGTCACTTTGGTATGAAGTTCATGTCTAGACTCTTTCAGACACGGCGCTGTCTCCTCTACATGCAGAGCGTCAGCTGTTGCCTTCTGGGCATAAAAATTCACAAAACTCAAATACATCAGATTATTTTATTACAGGATCACCGGGTTTATTGTTGGATCACTTGACCCCGTCATAAATTCTCAGGTGATTTAAAAGCAACATTTCTTAGGTTTTTCATCCTCTGTCGTAGACGGTCAACAGAGAGTGGAACGACCCAAATTCAATTTGTTCTACATTTTTTTCCCGACAACTGTGTCATTTTTTTACAACAGGAAGCAAACGCTGTGCCATCAGACTGCCGATGTGAGGGCTTGTTGTTCCTTTATTGGATTTGTGCGGGAAGTTTCTTAATGGCTGGATGTGGGGATAAAAGCGGAGGAAAACCAGCGGAATTCCACGAATGTGACCGAGAACAGTTGGTCTCATATCATCATTAGCAAACATGACGAAGCTCCACGGGAGTCATGTGTTTTCTAACTGTGTGTGTCATTGAACAATTGTGCACAATTGTATTAATGTCTACAAGACAATCAGTACAACACTGGTGACTTTGGGTTTTCCGATGTTCCAGTGGACGGACACATACAGCGTTGGGAAAACACAGATTGATTATTTTTTTCTTTTTGTCGCTTTAAAGCCATACTATTCAACTTTTTCATATTTTTAAATCATTTTCTTGAGCCAGTATGTGCTAAAATGATTCTTTACAGGGTTAATGAAAAGTCACTCAGACCCCCACCACCCTCTGCGGCCAGAATACCGCACTTGCATCTTCAGAGTGGCGGTCCGGTTCCTGTTGGAGCTGACATGCCTGGTGCTGCAGTCTGCTTCCAGCATGTTTCCTGCATGTTTTAGATCATGAACACAGCTGATTTGTTTGATTTAGTGATGAACCGCTCCTGTAGACACTAATGAAGGCTGAGGAGACATTTCAGCAGTTAGATTAAGGTGTTAAAGGAGATAAGTTTCACTTTTGCTTTCACTGACGAACACTAGGGGGTGCTAAAAACAAGCCACAACTGCATACTATCCCTTCAATGTTTCAGATAATCAAAGTGCTTTAAAGCAACATTCTGCAACTTTTACACCTTAAAATTATGCTTTTTTGTAAAGTTTTGGCGTCATAGTATTATCTATTATGTTCATTTTTGTACCTGTGATAGTGTTGGGGGGTCCCACGTCTGTTTATCGCAATATAAAGTTTTTGAGCTCGGGTCGTACCGGAAGTACTGACTGGGTGTTGCTCTACGGCAGTATATGGCAAGCCAAAGGGATAAAAAAGGTGCGTGTTCTAAACGTGCGCTATGTCTGCCAAAATGCACGTCTTGACGCCAAAGGGGGCAAAAACTCGCGTGTTCTAAAAGCGAACATTATGTCCGCCAAAATACGCGTCTTGAACAAGCGTTTTAGACTCGCTGTTTAGCAGTGGCAGATTCACCAAAGAAAGCTAGAAATCCCGTATCAGAGGAATATAGGAAAAGAAAAGAAGAACGTGATAGAGCAAGAGCAAAGACCAGAGTTATTATTGGGCCGTCTTTTCCTCGCTGGAGAGCTCTTTTAGAAAGAAAGGCATGAACTACGGACTCTGACCTAGCCATGCTGCTAATGGCTAGGTAAGTAATAAATGATTTCACCAGGGTTATTGTGTTTGGTCGGGCATAAAGTTGTTATACAGTCCTGATAAAACTATTTATTCAATGTGTGGAGGTGGAAAAGTTTGTTTTCGTTGTTTTGCCTGACATTAGGAATGTAAACATGCCTCTTATGCCCGAGAGAGAGATTTAATGTTACGACAGTGACGTTACGCAGCAAGCCTCTAGAGGGCGACAAAGAGCATATAACTGCAAAGTTCAGGAATGGGGCTTTAATAAAGTCTTTTACTGCAACTGCAAACCAGCATTTGCAACAATTAGCAATGAGCCCATCACATTGCGTTGTAGGAGTTGTGTCCTACTCTTCTCTAAAGAATTGTTTTAATTGGAGGGTTTTCCAGCATTTAGAGCCTATTTAAGGTCAAAGGTCAAACATTCTCCTTCAGGATTCTTTGTTCCATCAATTAAAGCAAGTGGCCATGGTCCTGAAAAAGCACATCAACCCCAGACCATCACACTACCGCCACCATGTTTAACTACTGATGCTCTTTATCGGAAATGCACCAGATGTAACGGGACACACACCTCCCAGAATGCTTCGCTTTTGTCTCCTTGTGATTTATTTTTCACACAGTTGGATTTGTAAGGCTTATTATCCCGTAATAAATAAAATCATCATTAGAAAACAGCAACTTGTTTCAATTCAATTCAACAAAAATAAGAAGAAAATCCTGAAAAAACAATAATTTTCTCTGAACTCTGTGAGCTCCATCTCCTCCTAGCAGACGTCACTTTCACGCTTGATGCACCTGATTCAGTTACTTATTGCTGGATTATCTGCTTTTTGGTGATTAATCTGGTCTGATGGGAAACTTTGAAATAATCACTAACACCAGATTATGTTTCTTATGTTGAGCTGGCTCTGAGGAATGAGGATGTTGGGGAATCTTGAGCAGGATTCTGACTCAGGAGAATGGTGTTCATGACTCACATGAGAAAATTGTTCCAACAAGATATTATTTAGTGTTTTTTGAGGCAATTCTTTCCTCAATGAGATTAGTTTTCATCAAGAAGTATTTACCTTCTTCTACAGCAAGTCTGACAAATGACACTAAAATGCCATAACGGCGTAATTGCACTCCCTTTGGTGAAGCTTTGAATAAAGTGTTGTGAAATCTCAGGTCTTATCTTTGGAAAACGGAGCGGTCACGATGAGTCTGTTAGGTGGGACTCCTCATCTGGGCAGCAGAGATAATGGAGGAGAAGACAAGAGGCAGTTCTTGTGTTTCAGGTTCTGGGAGGAGATTTAGCTGGAAAGTCCTGACAGTGGAGGTGAAGATAATGTTGCAGGAGGAGTTTCTGTTTAACCGAAGCGAGCGGATCACATTTGTAAAGTCATGTCTCGGACTTCGATGCTCTGAAGATAAATTCAGTCTGGGGTGTCACCTTGAGAAGAAAATCCACTGTTTACCCACAAACATCTTTATCATTTTGACGATGTTTACAAAGGACAGAGCGGTTAATATCTCAGCACGTGCATAATTACCGAGTCAAACTGTCGCGCGGTGTTGATTAGTTGGAGGATTTATGTCAGACATCCAACACGACAAAATTACTCACGACTTGTTGTCCACGTTGAAATAAATGAGCATGGTCACTATTTCACTTTCATTAAATCCAGCTCGCGTGTCGGATATTTCATTATGGGGGAGATACAAAGTGCTGAGAATCTATTAGAAACACAGAAGGAGGCAAGTGTAAAGGGGCCTATTTCACTGTCTGCATTCCTGAGACGGGGACTCAAGTCTGAGACTTTGACTCGAGTTGCACTTTAGCTGACCTGAGACCTCACTTGGACTTGCTCTCTGAAGAGACGAGACTTGATTTGGACTCTTAACGGCTCAGATTTGACTCGACAATAAAGACTCACAACTTGGCTTTAACTCTTCAGAAGACCTTAGACTTGCTTTTAAAAGACTTGACTTAAACTAGTCCCCTAAAGCATCGAGACTTGGACTCAAGTCTTGACTTAAACGTGTCATTAACTCATTTCTGCTGTGGCCTAAAGTATAAACGAATGCATTGTGAGTTGTTTTCTGTTTAGGAAGTACAGGTGTTTTGGAGTAGAATGTGGAAAAATGACAGGATTATGAGTCTTATTAATATTCATGAGATGGAAATGTCTCGCCTCTGATTGGCTAACAGCAACACGACTAATCCTCTTCCTTCGTTAACAAAAATCAGAATACTGTAAAACGTAAAATGCAAAGTTGATGTGTTTTCTGTTCCATCATATGTGGAGATGCTAATCGTTAGCGTCTACTGGCCGAGACAGCGTCCCAAGCCAAGGCGGAAGAGGCCATGAATGCTAATTTTCTCTGTGACATAGAAGAGACGGGCTTTTTTTGTCCCAATTGTTTTCTGGGGTAATTGTCTTTCTGCGGTTAATGCAGGCGATGAGGATTAAAGAAAAAGCTCAGCTTGTATATATGCACAGAGTGATTGATTGTATTTCAAAAACAAATATTACTTTGTTTCTCAGCAGGGGCGGAAATCACATTTCATTTTTGGGGGGACAACTTTATGCAAGGGGGACGTGTCCCCTCTGTCCCCCCGGGATTTCCTCCTATGTTTCTCAGTGAACCAGACTTGACTTAAACTCATCCTCTAAAGCAGGGGTTCCCAAATTGGGGGTCGGGACCCCCAAGGGGGTCCCCTCAAGATTGCAGGGGGTCCCCACTGGGACACACGTGTCGAAGATTACAGACTTGTCTTTGACGTTCTCACTAAAGACTTGTGACTTGACTTAGACATATCCATAAAGATTCAAGTCCTTATGTAGACTTGCCCCCTAAGAGCCGAAGACTCAAATTGGACTTGCCCTTGAAAGACTTGACTTGAACTTGTCTTCTATAGGGACTCGAGACTAGAATGGACCTCAAACCTAACAATACCTCTCCACTGAGCTGTGGAGCATCTTAAGAGACCAGATAAAATGACTTGAATAACAATGACTTTAGAAAATTCTGCTCCGTTCATAACCATTTCTAAATGATTCTTTCCCTCGTTTGAACCCTTTTCTTTCTTCTCTGCTGCAGAGCGGGTGACCATTCATTCTGGTGCTGCACCTGTTGACCAGCGCACAAGTCCTTCCCATTTTACGTCTTGGATTTACGACTCTCAGCTGTAGAGAGGACCTTTCACTCAGCCTCTGTGGCAGAACAGCTGTGACGACTTCGTGTAAAAAGACGACAAGAGGTTCGTCGGCCCCTCTCTGCACCTTGAACCTGATAGCAGCCCGTTTTGACAGTGACTCCGTCAGCTGTTAGTTTCTGTCCTATTGAACTAATTTCAATGGGAAAAGCTCACTTTTATTCCTCATCAAGGTCTCATCTGTAGCTATTCATATGACTCAAAGAGAAGCAGGAAGAGACGACTGGGAGGTTTTCATATGTGTGGCCCTTGGCAACAGAAAATGGACTTTTTATGAGGCGAGCAGCTGTGTTTGAGAAACATTAGCAATGCTGAGTCATTACAAAGAGAAGCTGAAATGTTTTGAGTCATTTATTTCTGGTTTGGCTCTGAAAGAGACCCACTTCTACTGGGTAAGAGAATCTGAATGGGAGGAGAAATCTCAGCTTTCATAAATGAGTGGTTTTTAGGAAGTGCTCCTTCTCCGAGCAGCTCTGCCTGCCTTGTGGCGTTTCTCTGGAGCAGCTGTCTGGTAAATCTCTGAAATACAGACTGTTAATGAGGCTAGAGCTCTTAAGGGAAGACCTGGTCTTGAACTCAACATCCCACTGTGATAAGTGACGAGGATCCCGCTCTGCATCAAGGGAATACCCTCCGACGTAAACTCAGCTGCAGCTCGAGTTGCCGGATTCACTCAATATTCCTCGACGCTTTGAGATGGTGCCGTGACGTTTGGTGGTCCTTTAGATCTGGAACAACCCAGATCAGACCTTTACCCTCGTTGCAGGATTGTTTCCGCCGACAGGTGCCCTTTGTGCCTCTCAGCTCAGCTCAAGAGGTTTTTGGGTAATGAGCTTGTTGCTGATGAAAGACGGGTCGCGGTTCAGGCCAGCTTCAGCACTGCTGCACATTCCTGCCAGTTCATGTTACAGCTGAGATATGAAGCAGCTGGAGCCGCTTGGCTTCACGCACTCAAACGGGATGTTGTTTCATTCAGCTAGTTAGAAGCAGATCCAACTGATCTTTCATGACCCATTAACCCAATGAAGTGGATTTATCAGGGCGAGGGAGAGCTTACTGAATAGCTATTGAGGGCTGAGTACAGTTGACTTTCTCTCTCTGTTTCAGGACTTAATTGCCGATTGGCATGAGCGGGCTTTTCCCAGAGCAGAATTCAAAGAATGTGCATTTTAAAACACAAGCTTGGTCAGTCCAAACCGTCTCTAATTTCTTAATTTTAGGGGTGGGAATTTAACGCCTTAGTTATGATTAATTAATTAGAAAATTCAAATCGGGGGCTTTGAATTTTCCCAGCAAAATACATGCCCTAAGTAGCAATAAATATCGTCAAGCTGCACCTCTAAAAAAAACGTAAGAACCGTGGCTCTCTTACCTTTGATGTTTCACCTTGAAAAGTTTGTTTTATCCAGCCTTTCTTATCATTTACTATTAGCTCTACCTCTTGTGTCACACGGAAAACAGTTTAGATGGAAGACAAAGTAATTTTCACCCAAAAATAACAGGCTTCCAACTCAAACATCCAGTAGGACTTTCTCTTTCCTGGTTTGTGTATGTCCGTGTTATGCTGAGTCTCATTGGCTGACTGAGCTGTCAATCTAATTTTGGTGAGTAACGCTTGATTCTATTGGCCCTAACGATCCAAAAGATCTGTCAATCATCTAAATTGACTAATCAGTCATGGAGATAGAAGGCTGCGTAGTGAAGCTTCTGGAATAGCTCCAGCCTATGCTAGCAGCGTTTTTTACGCATGAAGTGCACCAGCAGATCAAAACAACTCAATTTTCCTGTTTTGAATTGAAATACAATTTAAAAGCATTTTTTAGAAATTAAATCAGCTTGAGTTTATAATAATAATATCCATGTCTATTATTTGATTCTCTGCCTCATTAATTGAAATTTTAAAAAATTGCTTTCGGGGCAAATTTTCTTGAGCAATTAAAATGCGATTAATCAAGATTAATTAATTACAAAGCCTCTGATTAATTCATTTTTTTAATCAAGTCCCACCCCTATAATTTGAATGTAAATATAACAAAATACACATCAGAACTGTGGTCAACCTGGATTTCAGTCATATTAATATGGCAGCTTTGTCCCAGTATTGTAAAGTATAATAGAATGTGACACAATATATGATACAATATGATACATTTTGATTAAAAAATATTGCATTTGATGTCACTAAGGTTTGATTTCATATGTGATAAAACAATTACTTTCATTTATTTATTTAAACATCAAATATAACAGAACAAAGAAGCCTGTTAATCACCTACAGATTAAAGTCAGATAGGCTGAATGAGAAAAACCTCTAAAACCTGCAGGACGGTGGCCTTTGAGGTACAAATTTTTATCCTTTTGGGTATAAATGTCCATATATCGTCATTTTTTCATTCTGTGCTGTTTCGTCTCTAGTATAGGTCATTTTACTTCATATTTTAGTGGCTGCTCTTTAACCTCCGACTGACTGAGTGTCCATATTTCTGGATGTGCAGCCTCTAACAATGAGAAATCCTGGTGGCGCTATACTGTTTTTGGCAGCCAACCAGTTCTCTGCATGACCTGTTGTAGACGAGACAATGCCTTCGAGCGCTTTTGTTATCAAGTGACTGACCTGGTTTATTCAGCATCAGATGAAATGGGATTTCCCACCGTGCACCAGAATCACAGTGAGAAATGTCATCTAAACTCTCCAGCGTGCCTCGGTGTGTTAGCACCTTGGTTTCTCCTCATCATTTATAAATAGCTGTGGCACGTAAATGAAAAGTGCAAGTTCAGATAGGAGCGACGTCCCATCCGTGCTTTAAAGGTCCGTGTGACTCACAGCTGAGCTGCGTTCAGATACCGGACCTCCACAAATAGGGTGAGATCATGAGGGGGAGTCAGCGAGGCACAGTGCCAGTTGGGTCGGGTTAGTTCCAACCTCACCCACATTCTTTATGATACTCTGTCAGCCTCCTGGAAATAACCCCCCACCTCCCTACACGTGGAGTTCTGGGATTTGTCTTCAGCTGCCCAGGAAATCAACCTCTGTGAACATCTCCATGATGGAAAAAAGTTGGAATCGTGTCAGCTTGAAGAGGGACCACCTCTGTAATCAGCTGATGAATCAAGTATCCTAATATTTTTAAGTGAGTTTCTGAGGATTAGCATCCGACATGTTGTAGATGGCTCTTTAAAAACTTCACTTTGGAGAAATAAGGAAGCATTTTCATCAGATTAACAAGCTAATGGCTAATCTGTGTAGGCAATATGTTGATATAAAATAATTAAGGATTCTAATGTGCAACAATCTGCCAGAGCATAGAGATCGTAGAATCGTCTCATTCTACTTAATAGAAAGAACATAGACTTGTTTCCACCCGGACCATTTTAGACGTGACACACTCTGAGCCTGATGGCTTTAGTGTGTATTCAGAAAAATAAAGCAAGTAACTCTAAAGATGTGTTCACTTGTTGATGATTTTTAGATTTACTTTGTTAACATGACTTAACGTTGAATTGATGATTTACACTGAGATTAGGCTAATTGCTAGCTGTGGCAATATGCTAGCATTACTAGCACATGTTAGCATTAGGCAGCTAATTATTAGCTACAGGTGTTATTCTAGGGTGAATACAGAAGTAGTGTGGTTGCATTGTTCAGTTACAAATTTATTTAAAACAATAACAGTTAAAATGAATAAATAAGGATGGTAAAATTATGATTTCTCTGTAAAAATGTTCTGACATAAAAACATCATGATATGGTTCTTTGGCCTTATTTCACACCTCTAGGCTGAGACCTAATTTTTTATCAGTTGCTCCAATCTCAAAGGTTTCAAAATGCACACATGAAGACTACTTCAGATGTGGTTGCTCTGGCAGAAATATCAGGAAGGTCTTACAGTAAGTTCTCCGGACTGCACAGGAAGTTAGCTAGTGCTGATGCTATTTTTGCTTGTAAAAAAACATTTTTTTGTAAATATTTGTGTCATGTGAAACTGACATCTCTAAGAAAGGTTTATAAACAGAGAAACGGTTTGAAACGTACTTGAGGTGTTTTAGGGTGATGTAATCTGTTAGACTAGCGGTTAGCTCATCAATCCAGTCCAGATGCAACATTTTTTCTTCAAACTTAGTTCAATCAAGTTCATCTGAACCTTTTTGTGGAAAGTAAAAAGCTAATTTAGATAAGTGTTTTTTTAACTTATCTGATTTCTTACACATTTCTATATCTAGAGTGGGATCAAAGAGCTTTGATGTCCTCCTGCACATTTATTTCTGATAACAACACTCACTTCTGGGGTCTGGTTATCTTCAATGTTTACATGTGACACACTTTCTTCTATTGAAGTAACTTTAAAGCATCTCATTCACTGTCTTATCCTCTGTGGACAGTTTTGCAATCAGTTGTTTCCGTTCACCAGGTAATGTCCCTGAGCGAGCAACCCACTCAAACGTGAAGCAACTCAGCACCTACATGCTTACGTTTTGCATACATTCCCAAGTGACTTTCCACAACACAGCGTTAAAGGTGCAGCGGCAGGAAGTGGAGGAGGAGGAGCAGCATGAGATCTTCCACTTCAACGCACAGCTGTCCACAACAGCGTCGGTGCGTTTAGCTTTACAACCGCTGTCAACAAATACACACGTTTTTATTTGCTACTTGATGTTTCTGACCCATGAACCCTGATCAGAAACTTTGTTCAGCCACAAAGAAACAGAAGATATTGTTTGTTTTTTTTATCTTAGAGGTTGCAGTGATTTTTAAGTTTTCTTTTATAAAACTTTCACATTTCTTTTGAAATATTCTAATTTGATTCAGTTCTATAGGGTACAGTAAGTAAGTACATTTTATTTGTATAGCACAAAAGAAGAAATCAACGCAAGTTACGCGTTACATTTTAAACACGCGTTGTTAAACAGCGAGTATATTCCCGGTGAAGTGGAGACATGCACATGCGGCGAAGGTCCGGTACAATTACCGGGATGTTTCGATCGTGGAGACGGGCCTATAATATAAGATGTAATATAAGAGACCTAGATACTCCTCCTGTTGTGTAGTTTACTTATTGAATTAACGGCAACATTTACAACTTGGGAAGCAAAGTGACCAGGAGACAAAAAAGGAAACGACAACACAAGCAAGCTTTGTTAAGGCATGGGGATTCAAATATATGGCATCAGAGTGTTTCATTGACAAAACTCATCCCCGATCCACTACCAAGGATTCTCTCTTGATCTTTTAATGGAGCAGTATTTTATTTTTTGCATTCTACGTTTGGATGTTTTATGTTTTTCCCTCCATTATCTGAGCAGCAAATGAGCAGTAACCTCCAGCTCATAGTGAAAGAAACTGTGTTGTCACTGTAAGTTTTCCTTGCTGTATGAAACAATAGCGTGCTTCTTAATGCAGTCATCTCAGGACTCTGACACGTTTTTGTCTCGTCTCTGTTGTCGCAGGCTGCTGCTGCTGCAGCTGCAGGACCCTTCGCCTTCCTTCTACCCGAACGCCACCACAGCTTCTGCACTAATAAGACAACTGACGATTCTGGTCACAATAGGAAGGATGCAAAGATGGAAGCAGCCAGTGGTGGATTCAGTTTCACAGCATCTTTCTGGAGCACAAACTCTGAGTCACACAGACGCTCCTGTGGGTTTTAATAGTATCTACTTCCCTCCTTTTTTTATAATTTATTTTTTCCAAGAGGACACAGATACAGCCTCAAAGGGCCCCTTGCGGTTGATGGTGTTTGGGAAGTACCTAGCGTTACAACTGTCACGGTGCTCTTAAAGGGCCAGCAGATCATTTTACAGTTTTGGTATTTTTGGATTGTTTGTTTAACTTGCATAAGATATGATGTATTTCAAATAAAATCAAGCCACAAGGTGAGGAGGAAGAAGAATTTGGGCATTTCTTAAGCCACATATATTCTAACTAGCATACTTTGTGCATTTTATAGATGTTTTGTGGCACATTTTTCTGTGTTAAAGTTTTTAAAATAAGCATCTAAATCATTGCAGCTATGTTAACTGGTCTTGTGTTTTTGTTTTTAAGTGTATTTTTAGTGAATGAAGCCTGTTTATTAGTGAAGCTGGTGGGTTGTTCTGCATCACTGCTGCTTACAGCTGAAAACACTCAACAGAAAGTGCATCTGTGAAATCCTGACCATGCTCAGGTTCTGTTTTATTAATTAGATGCCAGCTTGCAGAATTTTTTATGATTAAAAGCTGATTTGGTTCAAAAATGATATTTATGGTCACCTGACAGGTAGGTGAATTCTGACATAGAAAACGTTTAAGAAAAAAAAACATGATCAAACGTTCTTCAAGCTGTCCTGAAATTAAAGTTTTAGCATCAGTTCATAAAATTATATAAAAAAATTCAGTAAAATGTTCAGAAAACCAACAATAAAAGATGAAAACACAACAAAGCGTGTCTGTTGTTACTGAAAAGCACGTGTGGGTAATTTTGTTTTTGGTGATAAAACATCTGCAGTCTGGTTGTGTTTTAACAAAGATAGCGAGGAAGTCTAGCTTCGTGTACCACAGACCAACAAGTGGGTGATTCTTCTCATGTCTTGAATCCTGAAAACTTCCCCCGATGTGTCACTGTCAATGTTTACTCACATTTTTCTAAGAATTAATCTTATTTAAAGTGAAAGTGAAGCTGAAACAATGACAAACTGCAGTTTTACTGACACTAAAGCTACTTAACATAGTTGTGCATGCAGCTTTCCTGTACAGCGGTGAACTATTAACGATAAAACAGCTCTCACTTTCAGTTTCATCCAGTAAATGAGAATTTTCCAGCTCTGTGTTTTGACAGGTTGTGTACGGTCTTCTGCCTGGATTACCCATCAGACGTTTATTCGTTAAAAAGTAAACACGGCTGACCAACCTCTACCCCGGCTTTCCATCGGATGCACAAGCATCACGTAACTTAAGCGTAACACTGAGCTAATATCTGCCGTTATTTTCGATGGTTGTGTTTTCACCATAACAATGGTGGTCAATGGGGATGCGCCGTCTTCTTGAAGCTGGGGGCGTGATCTTGAGCGTGTGACGTCACACGTCAAGTGTTCTATGTTACATGTGTAATCCTCACCCTGTTGTTTTGTTCTTGAGCTAAAGGATGAGAGGCCTCTTTAACCTGGCTGGCTTCATTGCTTCATTTGATAAAACTTGAAGACACATTTTGGTCTTCCATCGTCATTCTCAATAAAGCCAGACTAAAGCTGGGGTCCTACTTTGGCTTTTGCATTACTGCAATGGCAAATCTGCAAAACAAGCTAGCTTTGAAACCCTCCCAGAACTCTCACCGTTGGCTAGCATCCCTAGGCCACGTCCGCCTGATACCAGAACCTCGGTTTCAGACCGAGCCGTGTTATTGGCTAAGGCTTTTAGACAAATGCGAGAGAACCACTTCAGTTTTTCTTTTAAATCTCCACAAAATAATGTCCATTGTACTAATTAGCTCTATCCCAGGAGATGCCTATGCAGTGTGTCTTCAGGACCCACCAAGTGGGTCGTGGACCGCTGAGGTTCCAGGGACGCCAGTTTGAGGACGACTGTCCTAAAGTACACTAAAATCCAACCTTTGGAACTGATTTCTGCTACAATTTGCTGCTTGGCAACTTCATGCTAAGCTAATAAAAACCTATTTGAAATGAAATGCTCAGTAAAAATAAATAAGTAAAAAAGCATCACTAATGTGGTCAATGAGGTACCGTTTTGTCTTTTATGCTATCTACTATATTTTTGTGAACGACTTTATGTTTGTGTTTCTTTTCTTAGTTTTGACAGAGTTGTTTGGGGCATAAGGCATCTAAAGATGTGTTCACAAATAATTCTGTGTTGGAACACTGAAAAAACATTTTTTAAGTCTTATTTCTGATTATAATCGGTCATTCTGAGTTTTTCATGCAGGCTGAACATGAAAATAGTCTCCTCCACCTATCTGCTGCATTAGCTTCTGATAGAAAATAGACAGTGAAACTCTAGGATGAGAAAATCCTGACAGATCTATGTCAAACTATCACTTAACATTCATGGACTCACCCATCTTGACTCGTGACGAGGAAGGATGTTGTTGGTTTAGCGTCCAGGAAACAGCAGAGAACGTCTCAGCTAGTAGAAGCTAACCGTTAGCATTAGCAACTCCACAGCATGGCAGAACTCCAGGCTTGTGTTATTTGTGGAGATAAATCATAAACGTTGCAGAGCAAACAGAGTCAGTGGTAGAGTCGTGCTGCTGTTAGCCAATCAGAGGCGAGATGTCCAAATATCAGAATCCAAATCCTGCCATCTTCTGCCACTCTCTCCTCCAGCTGACTCCTCTGTACTGATTCAGGCACTTCTGGGCATTTCCCCCCTGATTATGACTTACAAGGCACTCATTCCTACTAGAGACTGCTGCAAATGTATTGATTAAACAAGTGTTCACACCTTTAAAACCCACTAAGTTGAGCCTTGATTAAACTCATGAGGAGGAACACATTTGAAATATAAAAAAGTTTAACTTCTGGCAAGTTTAAACATCAGGCATCTAACAGACATTATTTCTTTCTTCTTTTTTTTTGACCAGCAGAAACTTTCACATGCTGCATTTCGTGTTGTATCACTCCTTTAACCCAGTTCATTGGAAGACACTCATCCTGAGAAGACTCATGCAACCACACGCTGTGCCAGGTCAAGCTTTCTGATTCTATCTTTCGCTCCCTTTCATGTCTGGATCTGGGAGAGCAGAAAGGAGGTTAAACAAACACAAAGCTCATTAAAATAAACCTCTTGTCAACTCCCACTCCCTGTTGTTTTTTTCTTCTGCCGTACAGGAATGTGCTGTCAGGCTTCACGTCCCACGCAGCAGAGCTGCTGCAGGACTTCAGGTAATGAATGAACTGGGGATGTCCAGCCTGCAACCAGAACACCCAGACTACTGGTAAAGGATGAGCTTCCCACCACAATGCCACATCATTATGTGATACATTAGAATGCACACACACACGCGCACACACACACACACTTAGGGTGGTCTGTTTGCAGACGTGTGGTTGATTTAAAGGGAAATGAAAATGCATTCCTGGATTCGTTCTAAACTTTTTTACCATTTAGCTGAATCAAAATCTTGTGATTCACAGTGAAAAAGCATCATTTGCTGTAAAGTTTGTTGTGCAACAAAGCGACCTGGATGATGAGTAACTGGTGGTGTATCCCATGCAATGTTTTACAGCCCAGTAAAGCAGCTTAACTGTTAATGTGAACCCTCTTCATACTTTTCTTTTTCTGGGTCAAACAACAGATTAGGGCGAGGTGAAGGACAAATATGTCATAAGAAGACTGCTTAAGCCCCAACAAGTTTAATTTTTGTCTTATTTTGTGAGTTCTGAGGATCTAAGGCTTGTTTCTCGTTCCATTTAAACATCTTATAACTTTTAAAACAGTCATGTGATTTACAATCTTAATTGTTAAGGCTTTCTGTTTGAATCAGTTCAAAGGCGTTCATAATAACTTTTTTATCATCAGTGACTTCATTGCCAGCATTCACGCCCTCTGTCTTTTGATGTGACTGTTCTGTTTGTTCACCAGCGCCGCCGGTCTGCTCTCTCCCATTCACTTATCTGTTCACGTGTTAAATCCCTCACACTGGCTGGGCAGCTCCGGCGGCATTGTTTGTGTTTTGCACCAGGAGGCGAGAAGCTTGCGGACTTGTTCACACCTCACGTGCTGCGCTCACCACCTGCAGGGCTCAGATCAGGTGTGACTTCTCACCTGGTTTTGGTGTTTGCCTTCCTGCTTCTATAAAAATGACATCATAAACACGGAGGGGCTGATGTAGCCAGACATGCAGCTTGGAGCTGTTATAAATTTTCAATGGATGGATACAAACATGGAGCTAAAAAAAGTGCATGAACGTCACTGAGAAACTGTTTTTTTTTTTCTTTTTCTTTTTGAAATATGATCGGTCACTCTGAGTTTCACATGCAGGCTAAACATGAAAATGGTGTTCTACCCCTATTTCCTGCTTTAGCTGCTGATATAAAGCAGACGGGGAAACATTCAGGTTAGAAAAACCAGTCAGATCTACGTCACACTGTAAATTAGCATTCATGGACTCACCCATCTTGGCTCGCGACAAGGAAGGCTGTTGGTGGTTTAGCAGAGAACGGCTCGGCTAGTAGAAGCTAACCGCTAGCATTAGCAACTCCACCACACAGTAGAACTCCTTCAGGCTTGTGTTATTTGTGGAGATTAAACATTAACGCTGCAGAGCAAACGAAGGCAGTGGAGGTGAGATGTCAGAATATCACAAATATTAATGAGTAAAACTCCAAAAATCTGTCGTCTTCTTCTCCCCTCTGCTTCGGCTAATTTCTACTTCCTGCAACAGAAGCACCAGAGCTTTTATCCCACAGAGCGTGACTCACAAGGCATTCATTCACACTAGAGACCACCGCAAATGTATTGAAAAAAACGAGTGAATATGAGCTTTAGCAAGGAGTTTAGCACCTGGAGCATAATAAATGAACAAATGAATAACAGGCTCATTTTACGTTTTGTTTTTTCAAAGAGAAAATCACATCCACCAGATCATCTTAGACCAGACTACAGTTTTACCAGGATTTTAAAAAGTAACGCACACTTTAGAAAACTTATCCTCAGCAGCCAAAATCTGGGTTGTATAAGCACACAAGCCAGTCCAGTCAGAGCTGTTTTTTTAGAGTAAGTTTTACAAAAACAGGGTATTACGGTGCTTAAAGGTGAAGTTGACCGAAGGTGCTGCAGGAATAATCAGTATGAGAAAAATGCTGCTTTTCAACAGAAACTATAGAAGGAATTTGAACCGAATGAGCTGGTTTGTTGCAAACGTTTCTGGTTGCACAAAACAGCAGGGCAAGCAATAAACACAGAGGGATAAATAACTCTGATGATGAAGTCTGAGGGTGTGAAGAGATTCAGGAACATCTGTCTGAAGAATAAGTGGACTATGGTTGTTTAAGTTTTGAGGAGAACTTTAATTATTCTACATAAAAATTTCAGAGGAATCTGAATTTACATTCTGTTAAAAGGTTATTGACTATTCCTATTTTTGAAAAATAGAGTTTAATTGTGTCCAAATTCAGGGGACGCACCTTCCAAGGCTACATTTGAGGGCTGATTAAGTCACAGCGACGAGACGAAAGCTGTCCAACAAATGCATCATTCATTTTCTGATATTGAAGGACAGGACTGGCGTGTCCTCAGTGACCACGCCTTTCCCAAGAACCATAGCTGGCCGAACGGCATACTTTTGTTCCTGTAATAATGTCAAAAGAGAAACGATTTCAGTTTTAAATGTTAAAATCTGGTGGGACAAAAGTTAAAAGTTTAAAGCGGTTGTGTCATGAGGCTTTTTTCATCATCACACGCCATCATGGTTGCTAGGCAACAGGACATACGGCGAGATAAGGGCGGGAATAAATCGTCCAAATTGACAGCCGCTCACTTCTGGTCTACGTAGGACAGCATCCTACGTAGTGAGATCCTTTGAAGGACGCAGCATCTGAATTTGGATACATCCAGGGTTGACATGCTAACGGCTAGTCTGTGTGGGGCTTGGTCCAAAGCAGAGAGCTCACGAGTTACTTTTGTCTTCTTTTTTCATTCCCAAATGGTTCAGAATTTGAGTAGATGCTAAGAAATAAAGCATTTTGCCTTCCTTTCATTCTTTGTTGGGTCAAATAAATCATGGAAACAACTTCAAACTCTTCACAGCAAACTATTTTTTACTTAATTTGCTTTATTTTTCACGCTTCGTGAGCTTTTGAACAGCCTGAAGGGTTTTTTACTGTACTGTAAAAGGGAAAGTCTCCTTCTGACTCAGGCGGTCTCACATACGGTTTCAGATGTGAAACAGCGAACGCCATCTATACCTGAAAGTGTGACTCACTGATGCGGCGTGCGCTCACTCCCAGTTTTACAATTACTCAGGAAATGGCGAACAACGGCTGATCAAACTTTATAACAGTGTCTGAGTATTCAGAGGAAGATGAAAAACACCTTGAGGAGTTTGATTTGAAACTTTAGAAATGCAGACAAAACTCTGTGACTCATGCGTAAACAGCAACTATTAAAGGTATGGACCGCTCAAATGAAACGCTGCAACTGTTATGTTTTGCATTTGCACACTCTGACTTTATTCGCTTTAATCCAGAATCAGAGGCAGAGTTCAGCGTAGCTTCGGCTCTTCTGCAATCCTTTGACAAGGAAACACAACAGCTGAAACCAGAGAGAGGAAACCCTCGTCTCAAGTTACGCTCCTCTTCTCCCCGACTACCAACGCAGCACCATAAATGGCAGGAAAGTCATTCACAAATCTGTGAACCAGCGCCCAGTGGCACCTTTTGATACTGACGTTGCATAATGCACTCAGAGATGTCTGCAGCTTGCATTTCCGTTTGCAGAAAAAAGAAATACTCCATATTTTTACTTTTTCTTTTGCAATTTTCAATCATCCAGCTATTTTATTGGTATCCGTCTTGCAGCTTGCTACGCTGCAGCGTCGTATTTTTACTACTACAGGTCTGTGAGGGTGTGTTGGGATAAAAATAGAAAAGGCTCATTAAGCCTCAGAAATGACTTTGTCAGCAAATCTTCAATTAAAATAGCTGCTCAGAATGCCGGTCATATAATCCCTTTATGTAAAGGCTCTGCTGTACTACGCTCGTCTGCACACGCGTGTGCGCATGTGCACTTTATTTGATCTAACCAGTAACATTACGCAGCACATCCTGTGTCGCCTATGTCCTTTTTACCCTGCATGCTTTGTAGGCATCTTTGAGATGTGATACGTCTCCAAATCTCACCAAAGCTGCAGATTAAAAAGTGTCCAGGCTTGTTGCAAGTGAGGGAGGAACTTATTTTACAGCTTATGTTACAAACACCTTTGGTTTAGTTCTTATTGTTCTGAGCAGCAGGAAGGTAATCCAAGTTTCCTCTGCTCACTGAATGTTGTTTGGAATAATCTCATCCATTTTTGCACATTGGTGGAAAACCTTTTGTTTTTGCTCCTGAGAGATCTTCCCTTCGTGGCTTACCCAGATCACCTCCTGGAGAGTGTTATTCACTTGGATGGATGTTATGGAGGGTTTTTATTCCCCTGAAATGAATCCTGGGATCATCCACCATTGTTTTTCTGGTCGTCCTCGTCTCTAAATATTATTGAGGTCACTGGTATGCATTTTTCTCTCAATGTAAAATTTAGATTCACAGAAAATAAACCATCAACACAAACAGACACTAGACATTTAACCCTTGTAGACAATTGTTGCAAATCCTCATCAAACCACTTCAGATGGAGTATTAGAATTAGTGACTTCATCAAAAACCTGCCATATACATATCTACTGCCCTCTGGTGGATGATCCACCAATGGCAAGGGCCAATTTTATTTCTTAAAAGATGCTTAAAGGTAAACTTTACTCCTATTTTAATACATTTGCAGTAACCTCTAGTAGGAATGAATGCCCTGTAAGTCATTCTCTGGGACAAAAAAGCTCAGACGCTGCTGTTTGAGGAGCGTAGAGGTCAGCTGGAGGAGAAAGTGGCAGAACATGACAAGATTTGGAGTCTTATTTGCTGATATTGGGACTTCTCGCCTCTGATTGGCTAACAGCAACACGACTCTACCACTGACTCCATTTGCTCTGCAACGTTGATGTTTTATCTCCACAAATAACACAAGCCTGAAAGAGTTGTGCTCTGTTGTGGAGTTGCTAATGCTAACGGTTAGCTTCCACTAGCTGAGATGTCCTCTGCTGTTTCCTGGACGCTAAACCAACAACAGCCTTCCCCGTCACGAGTCAAGACAGGTGAGTCCATTAATGTTAATTGACAGTGTGACGTAGATCTGTCAGGATTTTCTGAACCGAGCATTTTTACGTCTATTTTCTATCAGAAGCTAATGCAGGAAATAGGGGTAGAAGACTGTTTTCACATTCAGCCTGCATGTTAACCTCAGAGTTTCCGATCATTCTCAAAAATAATAAGTGAAAAATGGTTCTCAGTGAACCTGCTCTTTAAAGTAGACTAGTGGGACTTTCAACCTGCAAACAGTGAAAGTCGATGGAGATTTTACATCCATTCTTTTAGAATCAATGGTAAAAACAGCTAGAGCAAAGTTTTATGTTCTTATTTAATGGTTTCTTGTATGCCGTTAAATCGTAGGGCTAGACAGGAAATCACACGCAGTTTCAGTGTAAAACGTCCAGTAATTTTCAAAATAAAAGTCTATTGCAGCGATGCGATTTCATATCTATGTAGATTACATCTATACGTGTGACATCACTGCTTATTTACTTCAGAAGCAGCTACAGCGGTGTGTTTTTCATGGCTTTAATCCTGGCAGTGGAGAAGAACATTATATATGACATCAAACAGCGACATCTAACGTGATTTCATTGTTTTTGCTTTAATGGCGGATGGCATAAACAAACCGTGACCTTTGAAGTCTCGAGGGATCTTGTGATCTCGCGAGTCCAGCGAGGAGCGCGGTGGAGATGCCTCTGATTCTCCCAGTGTAGTAAACCATTCTGCTGCTGTTCCACAGCGCTAATGCTTTCAGTGAGACTGACCTGTTCATGTCCTCCAATCTATTTTTTACACTTTCCTATAAATGTGCTTTAAATTCTTCATCTTTTCTTACAACATGGTCTGATTTCTGCTCAACTTTCACTTCATTTATAGGAACAGTCTGTTATCACCTGTCTGCATTTAACACCTCATCGGTTTTGAAGTCATTTCCCACTCTCTCACGACAGCCGCTGCATAAATCAGCTAGGTTTTTTTTTTTCAATTCCAGATAAAAGCACTAAGATGCCGTTGATGACTGTGGAAAATGTACAGCCATTTAGGTATTGAAATTTTCAGTTTTGTTTAATCTAATTTGTGCATCATCTTCACTCTGAGTCACTGTTAGGGGAAGTTGTTGCTGTCTTAATGCATATCTTTTTCACTGAGGAGTGAAGGTGCTATTTAGAAATCGTGCTGGGGTTTACCCGGCTCAAGAGTGCATGATCTCACTGTGATTGGCCCATTAACCTCAATGAATGTATGTGTTGTACTTCAGAGGGAAATTTACATTTCTGAAGGTCATTTGAGGTATTCAGCCACTCCAGAAGAAAACACCAGAAAACTGAATATAGGAGGACATTTGCGCTGAAGGTGGTTTAGTCATTCAACACTCTCAGCAGGGAGGTCACAACTTAGCGTTTTCACAGATGCTGGCATTTAGGACCATGAGAAAGGGCGAAAGGCAGAGTGATCAGGTTGCAGACGGTGGAGGGTTTGTTCTGTTTAAAGTCCAGCGTGTTGTTACTCCAGCGTCCAGCTCGTGTGTTTGTGTTTGTGGGCGTCACCGCCGCGCTCTCCATGGGAATCAGACAGTTGTGTGTGAATGACGGGTTAAACAAACCGACAGACACCTTGTGAGAGCAGAAAACCAACAAACCCATATTCACCCCCCCTTTTCTAACCATTTAAAACCATAAAGCAGCTTTTGCAACTGCAGCCCATTTGTAAGACTAAAAGTCACCATAAAAACCTCACACTTTCACATTTAAGTTGCACAACAGCGTAGGAAATTGCATCACAGATCTTTCACAAGAAACGGGGCCCTCGTATGCTTATTCTGACACGGTTCAACCACTTAACTCTGCAGCTTTAACTATCATATCTTACAGAGATGGTGCCTGCATGTGTCTTTAATTTCATCTCAGCCTTTTTTTGTAAGTTTATCACCCCTCTGACACTTCTAGGAACAGTGGTTGTCTCGTCTTCGAAGAATGTAGAGCATATTCTTCGTACCGCGGGTCTAAAATAAGACGGCAGTTTCCTCTTCGCTTCAGTTGCATGTTTGACATGTTAGATATCTTTAGTGCTGCTCCTACAGGCTGATAAATATTAAAACCAGAGGTTAAATGAATGAAACACATGAAATATGCATCATCCAAAGACACAGGGCCGTTTGCATGAGAATAATTAAGGAGGTAATTGTGGATCTTTCATGGGCTCTCTTGTGGCATCGGTGGTCAGCGTTTTGCCAAATTCCCCAGCTCCTGTCCTTGTCTTCAGGTCAGTCATCAGAATTGCAAATATGAAGCTGACAACCTTCAAAATGCGAATAATTAATGACCAAGCTCTTTGAAGGAGAATCACTTCACAAACGAGCACCAGAGTGTTGCTTTCTTTTGACCCAGTGACGTTTGATCCCAGCGTCTCCCACCACTGGAGTGCAAATCGTTACAATTCCCTCATGATGTTACCAAAAGCCTCGTTTCCACTATTGGAGTTCCCAGAAATTATTGGGAGGGGGAAGGTGAGAGGGAAAAGCCGATGGCTCTGTCTCCATATTGGCCGCTTTGGCAGTGAGTGACGTCACTGATCAGCGCCAAAAGGCGTCCACGGACATTAACATCATTAAAAAAGCTTTATTCTGTTAAAGTACGCCATGATTTAACCCATTCAGGTGAGCGGTTGTGTGACGTAGAACGTGGCGTTCAATGACCAGAAGAATTGGTATTTTTTACGGAGTTCTGAAGGAGACAACAAAATAGCAAAAATGACTAGTCTAGAATCTAGACCGTCATTTGTCAAAGCAAAATAATTTTGCTTTGCATGTCGGTCTAGCAACGCTCCATTGGAAGCTCCTTATCCAGTATTGTGGCTGACCAATCACAGCACGTTTATTTAGAAAAAACAATGTATTTACGACTTCTTCCTTACTTCTTTTATGAAGTATGACAGACTGCCATGTTGACTGACATCCGTAGCGGTCCAATCACTGCACTCTATTGGTTTGGTGGGCGGGATGTTAGTGCGACTGAGCAAAACTAAGATGGCGACGGCTCCGTAGCGGTCCAATCACAGCGCTCTATTGCTTTGGTGGGCCAATCACAGAACTCTGTTGGTGGGCGGGATGTTACTGAAGAAACAAAGATGGCGACGGCCCGTTTGAAACAGCTTTGGACTGTTTTGACTTGGGCTTTTCTATGAGTCAAGAGGTACTTAAGTTTAATTAGAAAAAGGATGTATTTGCATCTTTGGCAGAGTATGGCGGACTGCCTCGTTGGCTGACATCCGTAGCGGTGAGTACGTCACGTTGTTTGTTGCTTATTTTCTTTTCCTTCCATTCAGCTTCGACAGCAACTCTTCAGTTTTATTAGACTGAACTCCAAAAAAAGAGCGGTCCGCATGTTCTCCACTAACGCTACTCTCATGTTGTACACTCATAAGTAGTTTTTCGCGTAACTCCCTGGGTGTGTTTTCATTGGTTGGTTGCAGACTGGCGTCGTAGGTTTTCTGACACTGCTTGAAGACTGTAGGAGGTTGGATTTCGACGTAAGAGTGCTCAATAAGCTGTCACAGACCTGAAAATTCCTCTCAAGTTCACAGATTTCTGTCACGATTCTGGTCGTGAGGGATTTGTCAAGGGCGGCTGAAAACACAACCTGCACCAACCAGCATTAAAAGAACGGTTGCATGAGATGAAACATGATACTTGGAGGAATTCTCATCTGTACCCAGATTTTGTGTCACAATTATTGAAACACTGAAGAGGATGGAAACATACTAAAATACACATTTAAAAAGAAATCTGAACAATTTCCATATTTTTATGTGTATTGTGAAAAAAATATAAAAACGTCAACAAGCAACGAACTATTTGCATACTTGCAAATTCACTGTCCAGTTCATCTCATATTAGCATCATAGTGCCACTGGTTGCCACAGCCTCTCCCTGGTAGAAACCACCACGACTGATCACACAGCCGACCGTTAATGGGTTAAGTTAACATCTAAAACACAAAGTTTGATTCCTAAAATAATGTTTAAGCACCAACGAGAGGAATCTGAAAGAATTAAGGCATGACAAACTACTCTAAGAAATGAAATGTTGAATTTACTCAACCGAGTTAAGTTGGTTGCTTAAAGCAACTAGCCAGTTGACAAAACTTGGTTAAATAAATCCAACATTTCATTTCTTAGAGTCCTGGTCCCTGAGGGCCACCATCCAGCAGGTTTTAGACGTTTTCTGCTCCAACGCACCTGGTTTAATTAATAAAGGATTAACAGGCTCACGCATAACTCAAAGACAAGATAAAACAGGTAATTCACCCATTTAATTAGAGTTTTTAGAGCACTGATGATAACATAAAGGTGATGTGTTACTCAGCTATCGCACAAAATGCAGTCATGCTCACAGGGATTTAAGAAAAGTCGATTTTTTTTCCAACAATACAAAGAAATCTAAAAATATATGTAAATAAAATGAGTTTAAATTTAAAAACGTCCTAAAGTCAGTTTCAAGGCAATCTTTTTTTATCTTCTGGTCTTGGGCGGATGTAAGGTTTTTATACAAACTGCAATGAATGGAGGCAGATTTGTTATCAATAAAAGAGTCACAGAGCACCACCGGACACATGAACATGACATCACAGGACTTCCCGATCTAACAAAGTCCCCAGAAGCATTAATAGATCCGTTTAACCGAATAAAGGATGGTCACTGGACTTGTGGCGTCTTCTTGGAGACAATGAGGACTCAGAGAGGCAGCTGCCTTGTGACGTCTCCCTCACACACACACACACACACACACACACACACACACACACACACACATGAACCACAAGTGGAAGCTTGTAATTTTCAGCGTGGTGGCGTCCAGGCATCTCCCATCGGATTTAGCTTTTGTTGTTTGGGGTGAGTATAGTTGTGGAGGAGCAGCATAGAATCATGTGCATCCACAAATGACAGCTCCAACTCGGCACAGACCGAGTTCACAGAGTGCAAACTTCACGCTGCCTGAAATTAATTTACTGTTGCTCACTTTGCTTTATTATTCGGAGATCTGCTGCAACAAGAGACAAAAGGTCATAGATGAAGAAGCAGCGTTTGATGAATCAACACGCATGTCTGACGACTCCAGGGGAATACCGGCCCTGACCTCATGAAGCTTTTATTATTTAAATAGAATAAATCAATTATTGTCTTTGTGCACACTCACAGCCACGAGACCGGCCTCCTTTTTTTAATCTGCCACCACGTTCATAAAGAGGCTGATTGGGACGGTCGTGGGTGTGAGGATCACATGCAGCAGTGTGACGGTCGCTGAATGGATGGTTGTGTTGGCTCACAGAGGAGGAGACTTGGAGATGAAGCGCACAAGAAGGGCTCTCTGTATCTTGGCTGTGGACACAAATATGCATTTCATTACTAACTTTAGACAGAAATAGCTCCACGCCGCAGGGTTTTAGGCTCCAGGCCACCTCAGCTGAGTCCTGATCTACGATCTCCAACGTCATTTGTGGAATCCTCTTCTGGGATTTCAGGGCTCTCCTCTAATTTTTTTGTTCTGTTGACAGTTCCTGTTAAAACGACAAAGTTAGGAAAGAAAATGTGGAAAAAGACAAATAATAGGAATTAAAATGACTCAGCAAATAAGTTAGAATTTTTCACAAAATAACTACTAACAGATACGTAAATAAACATAGAAATAGTGCAGTAAGACTTTCAATTAGAGCAGAATTTAAGGATTTTCACATTTAGGAAAAAAAAGTTACAAGAGAAATAAAATGAACAGATGCAGAAATGCTAAAACAGAAGAAACTGACTTATAAAGAGACACAAACTTACTACAAAATAACAAGAAAAACAAAACGGTTACAAAAGAGAAACAAAGTAACAACAAAATGATACAAATCAATGATAAAATAATACAAAATAATTAAGATTAACAAAATAAAAAGGATCAAAAAAAAATAAATATACAAACAAGTAAAAAAAACTATTAAAAAGCAAAACAAAGTTACAAACAACAAAACAAATAAATAAAAACAAACTAAAACAACAAGATTCAAACTTAAAATTGTTACAAAGAAAACAAACAACAAAAAAGAGAAAAACAAACTATAACTACAAGATACAAAAAATACAAAACACACACACACACACACACACACACACATACACACACACACACACACCGTCTTGCTCAGACTGCAGACGAGGACAAGTCCAGACAATACGATTCTCCAGAAATGCTCTGAATTTTAAGACGTTTGGTCGAACTATTCATCAATTATTACGTTAGAAAGTTCATGACTAAGTAAAATTAGCCCAAAGTGTCTGCGAGGGCCTCAGAAGAGCTAAAAAACTCAGGTTGAATTTGTTGTTTTTTCATTATTCTTTGACCTGAGTTACTAAAGGATATTTTAATTGAACCCAGCTGATATTATTGTAACTGTGAAGCACGGAGGTGGTAGCATCATGTTGTGCAACAAAGAGGAGCGTTCAACAAACCAGAGGGTTTGGAGAGATGAAGCCTCACAGATGCACGACCACACTGAGCCATGTCTGGATGTCTTCAGGACATCACCGTCAGGGTGTCGGGGTGGCCGTCACAAACCTCTGACCTGAGTTCAAGCATGACAGATATGCAGATTGGTCCACACCCAGCCTTCCGTTCCCTCCGAGCGTTCTCCTTTAACATATCATTTGCTGGCTCATAAATCTGTCCAGGCCCCCAGCAGGAAGCTGGTTGACCCTCCTGCCTCTCCACACGGCCTTACCTCCCATTCCTGCCCTGTGACAGAATCTCACAGCTGCTGCGTGGACGTCACCATCCCTCACTGTCAAACTGTGGCACCCACCCAAACCTAGTTCTGCTTGCTAGAGAACCAACGGTTCTGCCAAGGACACTCGATGTTCCTGAACTGTTTGACACTAATCCTCCTCCTGCTGTTGAATATGAGTGTGAACTTTGAAAATGTTCCCTTCTTTTGTTTTTTTATTCTTTTGTGGCATGAAATTAAAGAACGTTTGGGGATTGAGTTCAGTGGACAGGTTATGAGCAGTTAATATGTTACCTGTTGCAGGAAGCTCTTTGAACAGCCTCAATTTGGAGAAATAAAGATTCATTCTGACCTTTGTCCAGGTGGGGCTAGCCTTTTGAACGATCAATTTTCCATCACCAAAACACATTTTTGGCAGCAACACTTCCTGTTTGGCTTGTAGCTCATCATTTCTGTCAGAATAACCGCGTAAAGCTGTTTCATTAACTTCCACACTGGTCTAGAACATTTGCCATATACAAGTTAGCAGCAGCATCTATAAAAAACCTGAGACTAGAGTTTCATTTCAAAAAGCAGGAATTTACTTTTACTAGCCGTTAGCCTCTCAGTCGAGTCAGAATTAGACTGTTTTTCAGCAAACTGTAGCTGCCCAGCCAGCACACATAGGTGGGCCCCATATGGTATCTATATGGGCAAGCCATATGGGTCCCAGTAAGGTTTGTCCACGGTTTCCACGGTGGCCCCATGGGGATTTGCCCGAAAAGATTTTTGCCCACATAGATTTTAACGGGCCCTACATGGGTTTTCAGAGGGTTTGACTCAAACACCGGCAAACACCTGTGGGGCCACCATGGAAACCTGCTTGGACCCATACGGCTTGCCCATATAGATCCCATATGGGGCCCACTTATGTGTGCTGGCTGGGTGTTTAAAGAGTCATTTACCACAGATGAGATATTAATTTTTCACAGAAACTTCACAAGACGCTGCCGAACACTTGTTGGCCTGAGAGGACCAAAGAACACTTATTTACGGTCTCTAATCTGGATCTTTTATCTGTCGGCCCACCCGTTTGCTCGCTGCTCTGATTTGATACGAGTCAGCTCGGTTCAAAAGCCAAACCTGTGCAGGTGTTGGACCGGTGTTGAAGGCTCAACTAAAGGCCGTCGGTCACCTCCAGTTAGGAAACGGCTGTCGGCTCTTGCAAAACACCTGTTGCAAGACCTACAGATAACTCAAATGACTGTGAGCTGATTTTAGTTTATCACCTTTAACAAGTAGTGAGCACCGAGACTAACAAGGGAAGAGCGGCGCCTTCACGTGACGTACCTGTTATTGACACCCAGCTCTCAGCGGGGCTCCTGAGGGACCCTTGGACTTCAGAGGCAGTCCCTGAGAGCAGCACTGGAGGGCCGAAGAGTTCAACGCGTTAATGTTTAACCCTTTTGATCTCTGCCGAGAAGTCACATTCCCTGAATTACTCACCAGCATTGTTGAGTCCAAGGATGGCATTAGAGACGATAGTTAAAGCTCATGTAGGGATCAGGACTAACGCTGACCCTACAGGATGAAACCAGCACCTTTCAGACTTTGGGATGAAAGAATTATTCAGAATTTGCGTAATCCCTCTGCTGAGTATTTGCAAAGAGCAAACAAAACATCAAATAAAGGTTTTGTTTAATTTGTCATGAGCTCATGCTCTGATGTTTCTGTCCTCTCTTTAATTTTTTTTTTCGTGTGGTCAGAATGACCCATTGCTTTGCACTTTCGGTGAATTAATCAATAGGTCGAGCATAGGTGCACTGTTATCTAGAAAGAACAGCCTAGACGTCTGAGGTGGATTCACTTCCCGCTCACACAGCAACGCACCAAAACCTATTCAGCGACAATAAAGTCATCACACCAGCCGGGGGAAACGCGTCCAGTAATTTACTTAAAATGCGCACCATGTGGTTGCCAGATATCATTCCAAGAGATAAAAGTCAGCAGATGTCACAGCAGATACATCCAATTTATGGGTCGTGTGAATTATTTGATGCTCGGTGCAGTGATCTCCCTCCGTCTGACCGTGTGAGATGTTTTCTGCCGTCTGCTTTAGGAGGTTTAGCTTGTAGGTGATTAACTAATGGAGGGGAGGTAATCCCAGGTAGGCGTCTGCAGACCAAAACACAATAAACAGGATTCCGTTTAACCGGGGCTGAAGTGCTGAGATTACAGGCCTCCATCAGCTGGTGCATGCCCTCTTTAAAAAAAGAAAACAGCTTTCTGCAAGAAGGAAAGTGGAGTGAAAACTGCAAACAGTGCAAGGTGAGCTGCACTGGCTGCCCCCCTTCTGTGAGAAAAGCTAAAAATAACTTTTAAATGGGTGCTGATGTGGCTCCCCACAGGCTGATTAGTGATCTTGATCATTTACCGTAAAAAAATCTCTTTGGTACAACAAACCTTTGAGCCAGTAATCTAAAGAAATCAAAACGTCACCTTCCTAGTTAACTAGTCTGGTAATCTTGGTCAACAGTCCTTCATGTTTCCTGAAGGTCTTTTAGTTTTTTTCTCAGCTCTCTGGTGTTTTTTTTTAATCATTTTCAGTCCTTGTATCCAAACCATTTTCCAAGAAATCCATTCATCCATCCATTTTCTGCATCTTAATCAAGGTTGAGTTGACATTCCTCTTCATAGCAACATTTCTCCAGGGATTCTCAAAGACTTTCAAAGGCCAGACAGGCTATAAACCCCTCCAGTGGGATCTGAGATGTCCTTCTGGAGGGACATCTCCATTGGAACCTGAACAGTCTTGTGTCAGTTTGGTGGGCGGGATGTTACTGCGACTGAGGTGAACTACAAAGATGGCGGCTCATTTGAACTGGCTTTGGCATCGGCTTTGGAATACTTGTGCTTTTCTTTGAGTCAAGAGCAGATAGAGGTACTTAAGTCCTTTATTTAGAAAAAGGATGTATTTGTGTCTTCTTCTTCAGTGTTTGGTGGCCTGCTAGTTCACTTCAGGGTTCATTTCAAGATCCTGGTTGTAGTTTTTAGGGCCTTACACGGGCAAGCACCATCATACATTGGTGATCTTCTCAGTCCCTACACCCCCAGCAGGTCCCTGAGGTCCAGTGATCAAAGCCTACTGGTTGTGCAGCACCAGGCTAAAGACCAAAGGTGATGGATCATTTGCTGCTGTGGCCCCCAGACTCTGGAACTCTCTCCCCCACAGCCTGAGATCAGTGGACTCAGTGGTCTCCTTTAAAAAGCAGCTGAAGACTCACCTGTTCAGGCTGGCTTTGGTGGGACCTCCTCTTCCTCACTACCTTATCTTCATGCTGCTCCTTCTACCAATTCTGCTTTCCCAGGATCCAGTTTTACCTTTTCTTATTCAGTGTTTTGAAATCCTGAGGCAGGTGAATTTAAAACAAGATGTTTGTACCATTTACCACAATGTCTGCATGTTTTTACTCTGAAGTCCTCCTGATTTAAAGTTTTATTTGATCATGACTCTGCAGCTTTTCTGTGACTAGCTGAGCTCAGACCTCACTAGGTCAGTTCTGTTTTCTGTGTCTCATAAATCATCTCATGAGGTCTTCGACTCATCGTGCAACTTTCAAGAGAATCCTGACAGGCTGAGGTGAGTTTTTTCTGTTTTTATGAGAAGGAAAGTATTTAGAAACCAGACCCTAAAGCCACGCCCTCTAGAGGAAGATTTATAATCCTCGTGTTAAAGGTTGACGTCTCCCCTTCTCCTTTCATGACTGACCTGAAGATGGGAAAAAATGGACATTTGCAGGCCCAGGCCAGCGTCCTGTTGTGTCACAAAGCAAACAGGCTGACAGCTTTTTGCTGCTCTTTGGTCAGTTCCTACATCTGAGCATGTGCAGAGGTCTTTATCCTCTCTGGCCTGAGAGGGAAATGTTTTTAACCTGTGGACTGTTTACCAGATCAGGATGTGCAGCCTGAGGGTGTGGAGATGTTTGGAGATGGGTTCATGGTGAGCTAAGCCTCCCCGAGGCGTCGCAGTGTCACCAGGTGATTGGTGATATAATCCTCTGACTGTACACGTCATGTTTGTAATGGGTTGAGTAAATTCTGGACAGACCTTTCAGGGTTGCTGCAGCAACAAGAACAAAACTAACAAAGGTTCCTCCAATTATTAATAAAGTCTTTTTTACTATTTCAAATAGATTTCTGTTCTAAATAATTCTTTTCCCTATTATAGATATACCTGAACAGCCTGTGTTCAGAGAAATAGAGTTTACATCCTTCAGGACTGATGAGCTAACAGCTAGTCTGAAAGCAGCCAAGAAAAAACTATCTTGTAGCATAAATTGACAAGAATATAAAAAAAAAAACACAAAAAGTAAAGGAAAGTTTATTTTCTTCTTCCTCAACTTTTTAGCTTCATGAGCCATTTTTCCACTTTAGGAAGTTTCTGGGACGTGGGAAGTCGGCAGGGAAATACACGGACTCAGTCCGGTCATCCATTGTGTTCAGGACTTTGCTAAGACGTCGGCTGCCCATCCATGATGCGAAGCTCCCGTTCCTCCACATCCCAAAGGTGCTCTACTGGATTGAGATCTGGTGACTGTGGAGCAGGGTTATTATCGAACGTTAAAGTGAGCGCGCTCATGCTGGCATGTGTGAACAGGTTTATGAACAGCGTTCCCTTGTAGTTCGTGAGCTCCAAATCTCCACAGAGCTAAAGTAGCTAAAACCCAGCCAAGACCTTCTCGCTAAAACAGCCTGTGAATCATAGACTTTATAAAAAGTAGACCCTGAAATTGTGACTGCCTTAGGGAATAGCGGTCGGTGTGGGGTCTACTCTTCAATTTCTATGCTGTGGAGGCCGGACCTCTTGGTGCGTTCAATTTACCTCGGAGAACATACAACCGCACATAGCATCGATTTTAGATGCACCCTTACAAGTTTATCTTGTGAAATAAACACGTTTCCACCACAGCTACTGTTGTTATTATAAGAAGCTGCTATGTTGAACCTCAAAGTTGGATTCAAAAACATTCTCTGACTTAGGGGGTGTTCCAGTTCATTATTTCTACTTGGAAGTTAGAATTTCCGAGATTTTTTTGTTACTCTGCCATATCTTTGATACTTACCTGGAATGTTTGGTAGCTCACCTGTTCTAACTGAATACATTTCTGAAAAACATGATGATTTTCTGGGATTTTGTTACACACAACAATTATCTATGCTTTTATTCATTCTTGTCCCTGATATGTAACTAATATTACAAAAAAGACTAAAACTATAACTGAAACTAATAAAAACTAAACTAAAACTAAAAAACAAGTTGTAAAAACGTATTAAAACTAAATAGAATTAAAAATTTTATGTAAAAACTAAATAAAAATAAAAACTAATAAAAAATGCAAAACTATTAAAACCTTGCTGTGGAGTACAAGAAACCAGTCTGAGATGATTCCAGCTTTATGACGTGGTTCATTATCCTGCTGGAAGTAGCATCAGAAGATGGGGACTCTGTGGTCATAAAGGGATGGACATGGTCAGCAGCAATACTCAAGTAGGCTGTGGCGTTGCAAAGATGATCAATTAGTATTAAGGGGCCCAAGGTGTGGCAAGAAAGTGTCCCCCACACCATTACACCACCAGCAGCAGCCTGAACCGTTGATACAAGGCAGGATGGATCCATGCTTTCATGTTGTTGACGCCAAATTCTGACCCTACCATCTGCATGTTGCAGCAGAAATCGAGACTCATCAGACCAGGCTATTTTCCAATCTTCTATTGTCCAGTGTTGGTGAGCCTGTGTGAATTGTAGCCTCAGTTTCCTGTTCTTAGCTGACACGAGTGGCACCCGGTGTGGTCTTCTGCTGCTGTAGCCCATCTGCCTCAAGGTCCCACGTTCAGAGATGCTCTTCTGCATACCTCGGTTGTAACGAGTTACTGTTGCCTTTCTATCAGCTCCAACCAGTCTGGCCATTCTCCTCTGACCTCTGGCATCAACAAGGCATTTTCACCCACAGAACTGCCGCTCACTGGATGTTTTCCCTTTTTCAGACCGTTCTCTGTAAACCCTAGAGATGGTTGTGCGTGACAATCCCAGAAGATCAGCAGTTTCTGAAATACTCAGACCAGCCCGTCTGGCACCAACAACCATGCCAAGTTCAGTCACCTTTCTTCCCTGTTCTGAAGCTCGGTTTAAACTGCAGCGGATCATCTTCCCCATGTCAACATGCCTAAATGCATTGAGTTGCCACCGTGTGATTGGCTGAGTAGTCATTAGTGTTAATGAGCAGTTGGACAGGCATACCCAATAAAGTGGCCGGTGAGTGTGTGTCCACATTAAACCTTTCCACTGTATTTTCATGCTTTTCTAACACAGAGACGGAGCGGTTGCAGGAGGGCTATGACAGAAGAAACGTCCCTGGCCAGATGCTGAATGTTTACCTTGTGGTTCACGGCTGGCCACCCCGAGGCCGCCGGGCGCTCCGCTGATCTAAACGCTTCAGAACTGGCTCCATGTTCTGATTCTGAAGGAGAAATAACAGCAGCTTTTATTTTTTAGTGATTTGTGCAAACTAACACTTAAACACCATTTCAGAGGATTAGTGGTGCCCACTGAGAGGCATCAAACTGTCAGATTTTCCCCACAAAGACTCCAAATATTTTTAAGAGCTGCAGAATTGAACAGAAACCCCAAACAGATCCATTCTCACCCCCACTTCCACTCACTCAGAAGAACATGGGAGTGGTGATGATGGTGCTGTGGGTAAAGCAGGGGGAGGGGGGTGGATTCTGTCTATATTTGAGGCCTCTCGCTGCGGCTGCAGATGCTGAATTTCTCACAGTGGCAATTTCAAGGACGCCAAAATGAATTACACGTAGAGAGTCCGGGTTTGGTGAAATCTGTCTGCCTAATCCACACAATCCCATCCTCCTCAGCTAATTTCATATCTGCAGCCATTAAAAAGAAATGCACACACACACATTCTGCTGCTGCATTCCTTTATCCTCTCGCTCCCTTTTTCTTTTCCAAAATGTTCCAGGAGCTCTGATCTGTGATTTGCATGAGCGGTAATTAAGAGGATTTGAGATCCTGCCTGACTGAGCGGTGGGAGGTGTATTTATCGACAAGTGCCATTCAGATAATAAAAGCAATGAATAACAATTGGTCCCGAATGCTTTTTCCTGACACCTCAGTGGGGCAATTTTACAAGCTGTTAGAAGGGAAATAAAAGAGTATCAGCAGCTCAGGGAGCTGATACCAGAACCGCTATGTGAACCAGCAGCCTGCCTGTGTTTGCTCCATCCTTCACCCTGCTCCCATCCTGCTCTGCTGGCGTCTTATCAGGGGGACGGCTCGTCAGGGACACACGTGCCTCGGTTCTGACACTGACCGCGGGTCATTGAAATGCAAACACAGAACACCCTAAACCAAATGAGGTCGAAGAGCGGCAAATATTTGGCCAGGACTCGTTTTCTTTTCTTTTTTGTCGTCCTTTCTTTCACTGATGGAGCCGGCTTGTTTATGGCCGACGAAACAAGGTTAGAGCAGATGGTCATTCAGCGTTTCATCCTCTAATCAAATAAAGGCTGCAAGACACAGAAGTGGCTGTTCAATCTCCTCCATTAAATATTGAGCAGATATGAGATAAAATTATATATTTACAGTCTTCCTGCAGAGCAGCTGCCTGTTGGTGACAATTAAAGAGGAAAAACTTCTGAAATCAGCATCATCAGACCGTCGCCCAATCAGAGAGGGGTTAACTACAGGAGAGTAGCTCCCTCTATCTACCAAAGCCGTGAGAGAAGCAGCAGCTAGGAGGAACATGGACAAAAACACGTTAGATTATTTTATTCTAGAAAAATAAAATACACATTTATCCCCAAAACAAACAAATCAGCTCTGCATCTCATCAACATCCTGAGAAATTGTCCTTGTTTGAGTAAAATCTGATTTCTTACTGTTTGAAAATAAAAGATGTGCAGGTTTTTTCTGCACATTTAGGATGCAGCGTGTTAAAGCTGCACAGGGAGTTTGTTTAAGGGGGGAAGTTGAAACAAAAAGTAGTTTGAAGCAACAAATCAGACATCTGAAGATAAGCAAAAGAAAAAACATGTTTTTTCTTTGAGTTAAACATCTAACAGCTTCTGGAAATTGTTTTGTTTTCTTCTATTTTCCATCAGAAAATCACTTTTTTCCCCCCAACCTTAGGGACTTTTTTAGCACCCACTGATTCGAACCTCCTATTGACTGACTCGTCTGTTTTCAGGAAAGAATGATTGATTTGTGCGTCGTTAGAGTTGAGATTTCTCATATATAGAAAGTTGAGGTAGAGTTTAACTGGAGAGGACAGTTAAGGTTCAGTTCTCTCAGTTTTAATCAAAAACCTGAAAGTGAGAGTTTATCTGAGGCATAATAATGTGCATTTAATAAAGAATGTGTAAAAGTTGAATTGTTTCATATTTTCCTTCCATGCAGTCAAAGTTTCTTGCAATTTTTTTTAAATAATCTTGATGAATTCAGGTTTCTGACAGGTTTTTCTTTGAACTTTCACTTTTTTTCATCCAACAGAAGAATCAGGACCTTCATGCTCCATCAGTGGTGTTGAACCCTGGTCCTTGAAGGACATGATCCAGCTGCTCCAACACACCTGGTTCAGTGGCTGAATCACCTGTTCAGCAGGTCATCAAGCTCTGCAGAAGCCTGTTCATCACCCACTGGTTAACATCAGGTGTGTTGAAGCCAAGGGGCAAACTCCGCCTGCTGAAAGTGAAGCCAACATGGAAGTGACAAAAATTGCAGTTCCCCCCTCATCCACTAGGGGCTGGCTCCAAAAAGGAGCAAGTTCCCATTGACTCCCATGTTAAAAAGGCCAACTTCACAGCAGAAATAAACATTTTTACAGCCTCGTTCAAAAAAATCATTTTAGGTTTAAAGCTGTTATGACGAATCTGCAAACAAGCTAGGTTTTGAACGCAAGCACGGTCACGGAACTTGCAACTTGTCTCCTGCTTGCTCCAAGAAAAGCCTCAGCCTCCCGTTAAGACTGTTGCCTAGAAGGCAGAGGGTAGCAGAGTCGCTCAACTGGCTAAAAACACCTGCCAACCAGTGTTAACTTTGGTTAGCTCAGTTAGCTCGATGCTACATTGGCTCAGAGTTTGATGGGTGTCAACTATCTGCTCTGCTCTCTGCTCCATTATAACATTTTCCGGGATGTGTGACACGACCAAGATGGCGGCAGTGGGAACCGCCCACTGGGCTTTAGAAACCTACAGGTGATGGCGTGGAGGGTCCGTCCAGAGAGCAGAGAAACCTCTAAAGCCCGGTTCACATGGCAGGGTAATTATGCCGATAACCGTAACAGCGCTAAAGATAATCCTACCATGTGTGGTGTGTCATGAGCACTATGGTTTGCTCGGAGGGGCGTCAGTCCTAAACCTGAGTGTTGAAACATGCTGGATTGTCTTGGTCTGATTTTCATGGACAAACGAACAGGATGAAAGTGAGTAACCAATCAGAAAACATGCTCCTCCTTTGCCATGTTTGTTTACATCAAAGTCTCAGTTTATCTTGCAAGATTTTTGCCAAGTTGCTGCAAATCACACGCTGTACGACCAAAACTGGTACATCCGACCATGACTGTTCTCTCATGCTTTTAAAATCGACCAACATTAAAAAACTCCTGCTGTGTGAACCAGACTTACAATATGTTGGACAGAAGGACCAGGGTTGGACTCAGGTTTTCAGCTTGTTGGAAATCAGTGTGTTGGTTCTGAAATGGTATTTTATGTTTTGTTATGCCTGAATGATTCAATAGTCAGGTTTAAGTGGATGAGAAGAATTCCTGTAAAAATGAAAACTTTCAAAGATGTTTAAGAAGATTACACGAAAGTTTGGCTCCTTGGACACAAAATGTTTAAAAATAAAAACATGGCTGACTCAATACTTCTGCACAGTCTTGTAATGCAGGAGGAAAATCCTTGGACGTATAAAAGTGTCAAAAAGAATTTAAAAAAATGTAAAAACAAAATATTTCTTCCTGAGGTCTAAGTGTTCTGTGTAAGAGCTTCCTTTAAATGCACGCATAACAACAGGAAAACGCTGAAGAAGAGTGTGATGAGAACGAGGAGCTCCCACAGTGAACAGTGATGATGAAATCACCTCCCAGTCTCCTGTAAACATCACCTCATCAACATCAGCATCTGCAGGCTGGTTGGAAACAGAAAATGTGTGCATCTCAAATGAAAACGTCTATTTTTCAGGCGTGGAAACTGGTGAGAGATCACCACTGACGGCTCTGCTGTGATCTCTCTCTCTCTCTCTCTCTCTCTCTCTCTCTCTCTCTCTCTCTCTCTCTCCCTCCCTCCCTGGGAAATGATGCTTTTGACATTTATAGCTGCTGAACATCCGTCCCTGACGCACTTGCTGTTTGCTCTTTGTTTTATTGAGCGTGATGAGTCAGTCTTTCCCTTCCACTGTCCGGCATGGTCGACTGTTACCACGGCGATTTATCCTCCACACCACAGCGTGATTGATCAAACTGCTGATGTTACCTGACGGTGGCAGAGTGAATGTTTTTGTACCAGATTTGAACTTCAACTGTTTAGTTTAGAACAAAACTGCAAAAATCTGCAGCTGTTTTTATTGTTTTCATGACAAACATCTGCTAAGTGTCTTTAAGCGTGTGAAGTCATGACTCGACAAAACACGTAGGGGCTGAGACTTTTCTGTGACATTGTCTGAGATGACCTCATCTTAAAATCGACAGGTTTTACAAAATGAGCTCAACTTCTCCAGCTCCTCCTGCGGGAATCCCAAAGCATTCCCAGACCACAGGATAAATAATCCCTCCAATGAGTTCTGAGTTTGCCTCGAGGTCTCCCTTAAGCGGGACATGCATTGAAAACCTAAATCAAGGAGACCAGGAGGCAAAACAGAACGTAATACACCCATAATTATTTACCTTTCTAAGCATATCTGTGTTGTCAGATCAGATGTCTGGGGTCACATGACTTTACAAATGCTATTTTGAGGGTCTGAAGCCAAAAAGGTTGGAAACTATTGTTTTAAAACATGTTAACCCTCTCAAGGCAGTCGTTGCTGATTTGCAACAGTTAACAGATAGACAGACCTGAGTACTCCACATATTTTATGTGCTTTTTTCAACTCAGAAGTACCTCTGAAGGATTTAGTAGTGCTAAAGTTACTAAAACGCAATTTGAGCCTGAGAAAAAAGTTCTCAGTAACTCAGCAGCAAGGTCTTGCTACTCACTTGTAGAAAATAAAAGCGCCTCGCAAAGTTTTCCAGACATTTTTGAAACTTCCTTGTGATCCCTGCCTTGTTCACCACAAGGCATTGATGGTTCTAGGGGTGGGGCCACAGGGGCATTGGCCCCTGATGAAATCTGATTGACCCCCTTGAAGTGCACCTGTCCTGTCCCTCATCTGTCCTTTGCGTGAAGATCAGATTATATATTGATGCAATTCCAAGTCATAACACTAGTGGCGCTAATGAGCCAAATAGGAATATCCAGTGTGAAATCTTGTGTTCGGATGTTGGCCCCTCTATAGCCTGCTTTATAAAACAATGCCGCCAATGTGCCACAATGCTGAGGCAGCATCAGGGAGCCTTAGCTCTTTTATAAGAGCTCAGACCGTGGCGGTAATGTGGTGCATTTCTGTCCTTTTTACAAAACATTACACGATGGCGGTATAAAGGGAGTATGGGGGCGGTCTCTGCGCTGTAGCGGACTTCTGTTTAGCTTGGACATAACTTGCTTTTTATTGCCATGAAAGCCACGCTCATTAAGTAGTTTTGACAATCCACTCCTAAAGGTGTCTGTCCTCCACCGTCCCCGTGCAGCCTCTGGTGATCTGAGCTCCAGCTCTAACGGAGAGAAGCTCCTGGAGCTCTGCCTCACTCCAGTTTATCATCTCAGCTGATTCTGTTAACAAAAGTGAAACTTATGCCCGTAAAGAACGAAAAGTGAAAGAATTATGCCCGTGTTGTCTTTGATTTTCACTATAGTGTCCAACTGGAGCTCGGCAGTAACTCCACACGTGATCATGACACCGCGTTGTGGCAATATTACTACCAAGCTTGGTGGAACGAATGCCACAAAATTCCTGCATTGCCATGCCGCCATGGTGTGTTCATAAGACATACCATGGCGGCAATATTACGCTGATTTGCCGGCATGGTGTGTCATAAAAAGGGCATTTAAATTTTGTGGCCCTTTGATGGCCCCTTACTCAGAAAAATCCAGATCCACCCCTGCCTTAAGGGATGCAGAGTAATTTCAGGAGGGTCCTGTGTTTTTTACAGCATCATCGATACGTAATAAATCAATCAATACGTTAAAAAGAACAGACCCATTTTTTCTGCTTTAATACTCTCACTTGTTCACCCAACAGCGAGTCTGTCTGTGTGGTGCTGAGCAGGTGGCGTTCTGTCAGCTTTCAGAACTGGAAACAACCGCCTGCTGCTGCAATTAGACAGCACTAAACGCTGGCTTCACATGCTGTGAAATCAAAACATTGAGTTTAAAAGATGCAAAACAGTCAGAGCTGGAGAGCACAGCAGAGTAACGTGGGAACGTTTTTGAAACATCAATAAAAACCACCTGGTTTCATGGGTGCAGTGTTGTGATTGTGCAATAATGTGACAGTTTAGGATGTTTTTTCTATTTTAACTTTGTTGATCCAACTGTTTCCTAAAGCCTGAGACAAATTGTGTTATTCAGTTGTTAGAATATTTCTTTTGTAAATCAAACAGCTCATAATAGAAGCAGAGCTGTTTTGTTATTCTGAGCTAACAAGAGAGAATCTGCTCTAAGTTTGGATATCATTTGTAGCTTTAATGAGGATACCACACACCAGCGAGCTGTTTTAAGGCCTAATGAAGGCTCAGGCTGATCTTTAATGAGGCGAGCTGCTTAGGGATGCTGCTTCCAGCCCTCGTTAATCAGCACATTCCTCTCAGCTTTCCATTTTGTCCCTAAATCTAGCTGTCCTTCTCGTTTTCGCCCATCCGTAATTACACAGCACATTCCCCCCTCGTGAGCTGCAGTTTTTGGTGAATCCGCGCTGACACATGCACACGTTTAGACACTTTCCCTTCATCCTGTCCATCAGGAAGAAGCTGCTTCCTCCTGAGCGGAGCTGCTGAGTGAGACGAAGGAGGCAGAGACGCTTAAACGGGGGGAGAGAGAGGCGGAGGTGTCCATTAGCGGAACGTCTTGGGAATAAACGCACAAAGCAGGAGAGTGTGTTTGATTTCATATCTTTAAACAATAAAATGAAAGAAATTTACAATAATTAAAGGCATAAATAAGAGTTATGAACTTTTTCATGTTGAACATTTTGGGTCATTCAAAGAAAAACAAGCATTTTTTTTCCCAGTAAGGAAAAAAAACAGAATTTAATGAAACATCATTATTGTTGAGGGTCCATTTAGGCTTTTATCCTTCAAGTTTTGACATTTTTGACTCAAATTATAGTTTTAATTGTGACTATAAATATGAAAATGAAAAAAGTGAATGACTTCTAGGTTCCACATATTTAACAAACTGGAAATTAAAATTTTTAGGATTCTGTTGCTTATCCGTTGTTCATCTTTCAGGTTTATTCTAAGGACATGGTCCTTTTTGGTTTAGTTTAGGTGGTGCTGACATCTCATTAAAACAGTTTGGTATCTGTGTTCTTTTTCCTGCAGATTATTTATTGTTTTCTGTCTCTTTTCATCTATCTTCTATGATGTGACGATGATTGGACTCATCTCAGAAGAAGATGAGGTCCAGATGTCAACATGGAGCTCTGCAAACCACCTGTCACTAAACACCTAAAAAAAAGGAATTATTCTGGACATCAGGAAAAAACACAACTCAGACACACACCCCTCACTTTGTTAACAGCACAGAAGTGGAGCAAATGCTATGATTTAAATTCCTGGGTATCCGTGTCTCTAAAGACCTCACCTGGTCACAAAACACCACACAACTCATCAGGAGAGGCCAGCAGAGGCTGTACTTCCTCAGGTGCTCAGGAGGAACAAACAGGCATCCATGGAGGACATCCTGCAGTACAGCATCTGCTGCTCTGCTGCAGATAAAAAGACCCTGCAGAGAGTCATCAGACCTGCAGAGAAGATCACTGGCTGTCCTCCGCACTCCCTGGAAGATCTCACCACCTCACGCTGCATCAACAGGGCCCAAAACATCATCAAAGACCCCTCCTGCTCCGGTCACCACCTCTTTGAACTCCTGCCATCCGGTAGGCGCTACAAAGCCTGAAAAGCAAGAACCAGCAGAGTGAGGGACAGCTTCTTCCCTACAGTAATCATCTATCCATCTTCTATACCTGCTTGTCCACGCAGGGCTGTTGGTGTCTAACCTCCAGCAGTCTTCGGACAAACAGGTGGGGTACACCCTGGACAGGTTGCCAGTCCATTGCAACACAGATACACTCAGGACAAACAACCATGCACGAACACACACACACACACACACACACCTAAGGACAATTTAGAGAGACCAATCAACCTGACAGTCATATTTTTGGACTGTGGGAGGAAGCTGGAGTACCCAGAGAGAACCCACGTGTGCACAGGGAGAACATGCAAACTCCATGCAGAGAGCCGGGATTCAAACCTGGACCTTCTTGCTGCAAGGCAACAACGATAATCACTGCGCCAATGTGCAGCGCCCCCAAGCCCCCCCCACAGGAATCAGGAAAATAAAAATAAAAAACAGACATTAGACCAAAAATCTCAGTCATTAGTGCAACAAATCCCACATTACTTGAATAAAGTTACTGCTGTAATTTGTCCATTTGTCAGTTGAGTTATTGAATGAATGAAAAAGGTAAATAAATAAAAATTACATGCATTGATGATGTAAAGGTTTGAGACTTTTCACTGGAAGAACTGCAGTAACTTTTAGGGACCGTTAATAAAAAGTTGGACTTGTTGATCATGCAGAGCAACAATTCAGCCACATGTCAGGGAACCGTTTTTAAATCAAAACCATCTGTAGGATTAAATATCAGCATAAACTCCCGCATCCATCAGATCTGACGGCCAAGACGCCTGCAGCGTAAATCAATGCAACAAACTGAGCTGTTCTCAGAGCAGCCTTCTTCTTCTGACAGATGCACTCTATAAAACACAAAGTTTATTCACCGCAGCCCATAAACCCGTCAACAGTAACACACCCATCCAGCCTCAAAACACAATTAACATCAAATCAATAGTTTTCTGCTCAATTAGCCCGTGACTAACGCTCAGACATGTATGGAGGAAATAATAAAGGCATGATGGGATTGACATCTGACCTCTGCATTGATATTAGCCTGTTTCATTGTTTCTTTGAGCCCAGAATGATTGTTCTTCATCTGTCGGTGATAAAATGGAAATGAGCGCTGACAGCTTCGGAAGAGCCGACTCTAATTTGACATTGTTCTCATCAGTGGGGCGCTTTAACGGTTTAATTGATCCTTGTCTGAGTGTCTTTGTGGACGATCCAAGACTTTCCAGCTTGTTCAACACAAAGACGTTTCTTTAAATGCACCATTAAAATAAAACAGTCAGGACATGTTTACCTCCATGTTTGATTTGAGACTTGATTTAGGTTTTTAATGTCTCATTTCCTCTTTTGCAGGATTAAAATCTGAGCCAGAAGCAAAAGTTGTAAACTTGAATTGTGACGTTTTACTGGTATTTTCACAAATCTGCTGGAACGGAATACAGGAGGCTCCTGAACTAACGACATAAAACTTAAAAAAAATGGTGACTGACAGCTTAAAAAAATGATTAAATGTTTTTAAAAGTAAAACAAATGAACCAAATGATTAAGACGTTAGGGCCAAAGCTAGCACAAAGGCCTGTTTCATGTTAACCCAAAAGACGTCCTGGTGAAAATATTCTGTAGGTTGTCAAGATAAAAGTGGAAAATTTGGGAAATTTCCTTGTGTCAAACTAACCGGGCTTTCCACTGATTGCGTAAGTGCCGTAACGTCCGCGAAACGTAGTACGCAGCAATTAGCCGCCGTTATAGTGGATTTTTGCGTTTCCACCGGCAGTGAAGCGTTATGTTTTGGAAGCGTCCCATGATGCATTGCTCATGCTTTGAGTTTATTTTTTACATGCTACATTTCCAAAAACTGTCAAACTCCACAGTTTAGATTGGGCCAGACAGGAAGTCAAACGCAAAAGCAGTGTAAAACATCTGGAAACTTTCAAAATAAAAGTCACATGCAGATTTCCAGTTGCTTTTACAGTAAAAAAGAGTAGGCCATTTCCTGTGAAAGCTCTGTAGCCGAGGTAAACAGAACAGAAAATAGACCACAGATCTTTTTGGACACACGCTGACATCTTAACTGTGTGAACTGCTGAAATCACATCTCTGGTCATTTCATGACCTTGCAGGACTGGCTGCATGGAAAGCATTCGTTGCTGTCTGAAACGCTCCTGGTAGGAAGAAAGCTCATGGGTTAAACGCGTCTGTTACGTTACACACCGCTTACAAATTCAGTGCAAAGGCTGGGTTACACTGCATTTCAGATAAAGACCACAAAAAGCATGGTGATGGTAGTGCTAGGACTGCTGAATGACCTGATGTAACTGATGGAAGCACAAATTCTGCTCTCTAGCAGAAAATCCTAAAGGGGAATGTCTGACCTTTGACCTTCAACAGGCTTTTCCTGCTGGAAAACCCTCCGATGTGGCTGAAATAAAACAATTCCACAAAGACGACTGGGACAAAATTCCTCAACAGCGACGTGAGAAACTCATTATCAGTTTTCTGTTATTCTGTCTACAACAGGAAATCAATTACCGGCTAATTACCTCTTAGTTGCTCTCGATTATTACAACCGTTTCCTGCGTTTTATGAATTTTAATGCTTCAAATTACCCACAGAAGAAGCTCCGCAGAGGCTGTAAATCATTGCTAACAAGCCTGCTGTCTTTCCTCCATAAAATATGACTTAATCCAGCTTTAGAGCCCCATCGTGAAGCTGCAGAGCAGAAACCAATCATGACATATTGCTGGTAAAGAGCATAATTATGCTGTGGCTTAATTTGTTATGTTGGCTAATAGTTTTCTGTGGTGACTGTTTACAGAAGCTAAGACAGGTGTGACAGTTGGTATTGATTCATCCGATCGCCGATGGAGGAGCTCACAAACACCCTCCGGACAAACTGCTGGGAAGCAGGTGGGCGTCAGCTGCCCTCATACATCACAACACTAACAGTCTCCTCTGTAAGCAGGCGGGGGGGGGGGGGGCTTGAGGCGAGAAAAATGTCAATAGAAACGAGACAAAAAGAGAAAAGGGAGGAAGAAAAAACAGAGAGGGCCTGAAAAACAGATCAAACTAGGAGGAGGAAAAAAGAAAGACATGGAGGTGATGTAAGAGGACAAAAAAGCCGCCTGCAAGTAAAACAAAGGAGTCAGCTGCTGGAGTCGAACAGCTGGTGCCAAAAACAGAGTCGAGGACAAAGTGGGTTCTGTTTGGACTGGAGCGGTGCCAGAAAACCGGGCCGGGGTTAGCAGGCAGGGAGCGCAGCCAACACCAAGACCAGCCTACGGGAAGATCATTATATAACCGAGAGGGGAAACCTCACAGGCACAACAGAGATGCTCCTGACTCCCTAATGACACGGCTCGGTTTAAACCCGTGTCAGAGGGGAAGGCTTAAAAAGAAAGACAGGCGTCTATAAAAAGGAAAGGAGGAAGGAGGAGAGAATGCAGCCCATTTTTTGACCAAACCTCTGAATCCTGAATACCACGGCTTCTTAGAATTCAGGTGACTGAGAGGACCAAACAGCATCCAGCTGGACTATTTGTCTCCATTCTCACCAACATTTGCAGAGCTTAACCACTTGTGAACTTTTCCCAGAACCACAGATTTTTTGAAATGGGGTTCCTGTGAAAAAGTTTTTAAAAAGTCTCAAAAAGCTCATCGGATGACCATCGATTGACAGGCTAACAGCTAGGTTGAGAAGACAAAAGTAGCAGCAGCAGCTAGCTGAAGTCATATCATGGAGTCAGGGGCAATTTTGACAAGAACTGTATACTTAAGCCACAATAATAGTGCAAATTTGATACTCAGACCTTATTTCTCCACAAGGTCGAGTCTCTTTTATTCGTTTTTGTTTTCTGTCAACAGTTGTTGGATTTTGAATTAACTTTAGGTTTTGATAATAATTAGAAAAGTAGTTTAAGGAGACATTTTAACTTCAATTGAATTCCCTGCTTTACTTCAACAATTAGAAAACATTTATTTTCTCACAATAAACATAAACTAAGAGCCTGTCAGCATTGCTATGCCCTTATTATATTAATGATAATATTAATAACAATAAAAATAATGGAAATCCAGATTTTAAAACTCAACTATTTATTGGCTACTGATCAGTTTTATGTTATCGTAAAACCATATAACAGTAATTAAAAAATTAAATTGGCTCTTTCCACCTATAGATCCTCCACCAGAGGGCAGTAGACATGAACAGGACTGGATATGGCATGTTTCTGTTGAAGGTACTAATATTAATACTCCATCTGTAAGGCCAGAAGATGTGAGAATAGTCTAGAAGATGGTTAAAGTCTAGTTTTGAATCTTAATTTTGGATCAAATGCCAGATTTTTTTCAGATATTTGTAAAACAAACATTGTACTGATACAAAACTAAAACAATTTAAAAAGCAGCGTGACCGCCGCTTATCACCGACTCTTCCAATTTAAAATCCTAACCCAAGTCCTGCCCAGTGACACTACTGGGCCTCTTCAGAGTACACACCCCAGATCAGGTACTCGGTTGGTCCCTGAAATGACCCGGAAGCTGGTCCTTTCAGGAAACGGAGACACGAGCATGCCGCCAAGGTCCAGTAAATTTACCCAGAAGTTCCGATATTAATTGTCCAAAAGCATCTTACATACAAGAAGTGTCTCATGTGGTCTCAGATTTTTTACTTGTTGTCGGTCTTCAACAGACATGACTTGATTGTGAAATTACAACCCATCATTTTTCCAAAGATGTAATTAGAATCTGAAGCTCGTCTCACATTTGGGTGACAAACATTTGCATGTTTACATCAGCGCCTCAGTGAGCTTTCAGGCTCCGAGCCAGCTAGCGCGCTCCCCTTCACGCTGCGTGTTTCTGTGTAGTAAAGGTTTTAGGGTATTGAGGTCTGTACAGCAGCGCGTTGAAGCCGGGGCTCACGAGAGGAATGTTCTTATTGTCCATCCTGTCATAGATTCATGACCTCCACCTGAACAAATAAAGGTGCTTTTTAGGTCTCTTTTGTGTTTCACTTGATATGTTCTGTTTCTGACGTGATTTTCTCTGTTTTGTCTCACGTTGTTGTGTCTTTATTCATATTTTATCCACTCTGTTGTAACTTTGCACTCTTAAGCTTTTGTTTTCACAATAATATGTTAATTGTGTTTTTTGCACTAGTCTTGCATGTCTGCGTGATTATTTTGCACCCCGTTTCATTGACCTTTCCAGAAAGGAACGCGCCGCGACCCCCTCAGGCTCCCGGATCCGACGCTTTGTTTGGCGATCTGTCTCCGGATTCTTCTGTGTCTAATAAGAAACTGGCAACTTACTTGGAAGCACAGCGAGTTTCCAGGAATTTAACTTGTGAATGAATAATAAATCCGTTCACCAAGGCCCTTTGAGGCAACCTTTTTTTTCACCTTTTTTTTATTTAGTGGGGAATTTGGAGCCGTTCTTTTGTGTCCTTCACAGGCTTCTTCTGTGGACAGCTGCATGAGCAGCTGCTGGTCTGCAGAAAGGCTGCAGTCTCCCAACAGTCTGTCGATTCATGCTGCACTTTATGCTTCCCGAACTGATGGGATGGCAGCGGGCTGCTCACTAGGACATGCCCAGGCTTGTTCCTAATTGTTCATTTGGGGGCTCAAATTCTCCTTTGATCCTTATCTAATACGCTGATGTGGATGCTGAGCTGACACAAGGTCAAGTGCATCTGGAAGTTTCAGGTGTCACACAGAAAACCCCCACTTCTTTTTTCCAGTAAGCTCAAAAAAGTTGCCTCTTTAATATTTTATAAGCAGCGCTAATCACTGCCTTCATTACTGGTTGCATTCGGGTTTTATCTGCTCTGGGGTCAGCGAGCCACTTTGCTGTTGAGGGAGGTGTTAACCTGATGAGCTCGGCAAAAGGAGAGGCTTGTTAGCAGCGACAGATATTCCTGAGTCAGATGGGATTGGGAATACTGCAGCGAGTCAAACTCGATCAGTGTCATCCTCCCCTGACAGCTGATGGATGACTCTGTGAGGCTGGCTCAGGTCATACATCATGTGTTAAAGGGACAGAAGTTAGTGTCTTACCTGCTTTAGATAGCTATTTGACTGGTCTCGGTTTTGGAGAACCAACTCATTTTTAACTGACTCAAACGCTGCTTTGAGAACATTTATAAAGTACAGATGGTGTTTGTAACAAACAGCCGGAGAACATCCAACAGGAACGTCAGAACAGACGGACCAGACATTCAGAACTAATCTTTACTTCTCCAAACTGAGGTCATTCATAGACCCAGGCTTCAAAAGATCCTAAATATCCCTTTAGGAGCATAAATGTGATTTAATTATAAATTATTACGATTTATAAATGTAGTTCTTTCTGTTATCAATATGTAATAAATAAATATTAGATTATAATTTATAAATGATGTTTTTTAACATTATTGTAAATTATATTCAGGTAGGTGTGAGTCAGTAGAGCTCACTTGTGTTATTGATCTCTTTGTAGTTATTTATTCATTTTTACAGTCGTGGCAGCAGCGCTACATTTTTGCTTCAGTGGCTCCGTTATTTACGCTGAACTTCATTCTGTTTAAATAACAACACCAGGCGTGAAACACACTAATGGATGCTATCTGCAAAATTTAAACTACTGTAAGGACAAATGCATTTATTTAACAGTATTGAATGCATATGAATTAGTTTGAAACCAGGAAGCATATAATCAGTTTAAGTAGTTTTCAATAAAATGATCAAAAAACAATTTTATAGATTCAGTTTGCAGCTTCGTGTGCAGCAATCATCATTAAAGGTTCATTTTGAGAGTTTTTTTTCTCTGATTGCTTTGAACTCATTTTATCACCTTTGGGTAATATGGTAGAAAGAAATATTATTTATCTGAAGTGATTCAATGACCACCAAAAAGGATCCCCTCACCACCTTGGCTGCACCTAGAAATCCTGTTTGTAAGAGTTATGAACAGAATTGGTGACAAAGGGCAGCCTTGGTAGCCTGGCAAGCCATCCTATATATGTGAATATATAGTCTGGCCACGAACCATTGACGGCTCTCAGTCGTGAGGCGGGATCTACGATTGTCTTTCAAAATGTCAGCACGCAATTGGATAGCGCTAGGACCAATCAGAGTGATGAACAACATGACGTAATCACGGCGACGGAAAAGAGGGAGGCATTAATAGCGTCTAACATCAATGATTTCTGTCGTTTTTGTATGAAAAACACGCGAATATCAGGTGTACTGGGACATTCCACTACTTTGTTTGATAAAAATAAGAAGCCGCTAAGTATAGCCGACAGACTTACGCACGTTGGAGTCTAAATAATCCAATGTTGATGACAAAGCCGTTTCAAACGAACGTGTTTTCCGAGTTGCCGCCATGTTGCTTAGGTTCGCGGCCGCAGCGCTGACGTCATCGGCTACTCCCGCTCTGTGATTGGCCCATGATATAGAGCGCTGTGATTGGCCCAACCAAAACTATAGCAAGTTGTGATTGGACAGCCACAGCAGTGGTTTGGGCTGCGAGGGTTCCAATGAAGCGTGCCTAGACCAAACTCTGCAAAGCAAGAATTGGTCTAGTTCACTAGGCTACAGCCTTGGTGGAGTCCACCTCTCATCAGGAACGAGCCCGACTGACTACCAAGCTCTGACACTACAGAATCCTAACAGCCTGTATCAAGGGCCTGGTACCCCATACTACCCCCCACAGGCCCCACTGAAGGACATGGTCAAACACCTTTTATAAATCCACAAAACACATGTAGATTGGTTGGGCGAACTCCCACGCACCCTCCAGGACCCCCCCAAGGGTATAGAGCTGGCCCAGTGTTCCACGGCCAGGACAAAAACCACACTGCTCCTCCTGAAACTGAGGTTCGACTATCCGACCGACCCTCCTCTCGAGAACCCCCTGTAGTTGGAAGACACCCTGTGGTCCCCTTTTTAAAAAGGGGGACCACCACCCAGTCTGCCAATCCAGTGGAACTGCCCCCAATGTCCATGTGATATTTCAGAGCAGTGTCAGCCAACACAGCCCCACAACATCCAGAGCCTTAAGGAAATCCTGGCGGATCTCATCCACCCCCAAAAACCGAGGAGTTTTTGACCATCTCAGTGACCTCGGCTCCAGACGTTGGCGAGCCCAACCCAAAGTCCCCAGACTCTGCTTCCTCACTGGAAGACGTGGGATTAAGGAGGTCTTCGAAGTACTCCACTCACTGATCCACTACATCCCGAGTCGAGGTCAGCAGCATCCCCACTTTAAACAGTGTTGGTAGCGCACTGCTTGTCGCTCCTGAGGCGCCAGTTGGTGGACCAGAATCACCTCAAAGCCGTATGGAAGTCTTGCTCCATGGTCTCACCATTAGGCCACCATTTGGTTGGCCAAAGGATCTCTGCTTTTTGCAGATGATGTGGTCCTGTTGGCTTCATCAGACCATGATCTCCAGCTTTGGAGCGGTTCACAGCGAAGTGGGAAGTGGCTGGGATGAAAATCAGCTCCTCTAATTCCAAGACAGCGATCTTGAGTCAGAAAAGGGTAGAATGCCTTCTCCAGGTCAGAGATGAGGTCCTGCCTCACCTGGAGGAGTTTAAGTATCTCAGGGCTTGTTCACGAGTGAGGGAAAGATGGAGCAGGAGATCGACAGGTGGATTGGTGCTGCGTCTGCAGTGATGCGGGCGTTGTACCGGTCTGTCGTGGTGAAGAGAGAGCTGAGCTGGAAGGCTCTATCGCCAGGAAACTACACATTGTCTCTTTAAAAGAAACTTCCTGTTCCAAAAACTCATATAGAAATGTTAAGTTATTCAAATCTTCTCAGAAATGAAAGATAAAATCAGTTTTTGTTCAATGTCATCATTTGCAGAATGTCAAGGTCTCTGTGAGTTACATCAAGTCACCATGATGCACAGAAACGCTGAGAATTTCTGGTATTTGTCCAAAGAGACGCTTCGCTGAAACCTTAGTGAGCTCCAGCAGGTTCTTCCTGATTGTTTCAGTGCTGAAGTGCAATTAGTGTTTTCAAGAATAAAACTAATGCTGCAAAGATTTACGGAGCAATAGGTGAACTTTGTGTAATTGTTTGTGTCGCACCACTCCACATTAAATCATCCGACAACAAACAAGCACCTTGTGCAACAAGCTCTTCACTCACACTCGACCCTTTCACCAAACCGGCAGAAGAGCCAGGAAAAGCGTTTCAGCTCGTCTTCGTCACTGGACTTACCACAGTCCTCCTCTTTGTTTTCTTTCACCCTAATGGCTTCTTTATGATTTCTTCCTCTGTTCAAAGGGCACGCAGTGCTTGACTGGCGGTAAATCTGTTCGGAGACTAATCCGCCACTACCTACCAGCTGCTCTTCTGGCACTCGCCAGGGCCAACATTCCCGTTGCTATGGAGATTACAAACCATGCCAGTTACCCATAAGGCCTGGCGTTGTGCCGATGTGTCTGAGCGTAGTGAGGTCGTGTGCGCTGGGGTGCCTTGCTTTCACCTGGAAAGCAACCAGGTGAATGTCTTGGAAAATAAAATGTGAGTCTTAAGCTGTTGCTGCCTCTAAAAGCAGCACTTTAAAATGAGCTTTGAGCCCAAAATTACATCCATTTTTAAACTCAAACTGAGGATAAGGAGAAATCTGTAAAGGAAGGGTCATTCTGTGGGGTTGCTAGTGGAGGTCAGGGTGCTGGAGTCATCTTTAAAGGGCATCCGAAGGTCTGAAGGTGTGGCCATGAAGAGGAGAGTGTCTGGTTTCAGAAGCTCAAGGTCTCATCTCTGGTGGTTCTTTTGCCGTTTTCAAAGCCCTTCAGCAAGTACCGGGGTCCGAATGAGAGCCAGCTCCAGCTTGGGAGCGATCCTCTACTTCTAATGAGTTTCTGTGCATCTTCTTGATGAATGATAGCAGAATGGATGAGATGAGCTGATAGGTCAGGTCTGTTGTTAGAGACAGATCTCGATTTCCTGGTCTGGCTTTGTTCCAACTCTCACATGTGGCCATGAGATATGGGTCATCATGACAAAACAAGTGAGATCTTGGCTATAAGAGGCTGAAATGAGCTTCTTCTGTATCCATGGAGATACGTTGAAGGTTTTGGGCATCTGATGAAGATACTGCTCCTGGTTGTCTTCCTTTGCAGGTTTTCTGGGCACTTCCCAGTGGGAGGAGAACCCTGAACCTGCAGATGTGGGATTTATAAAAGAAGTCGGAAAATGTCGCCAGAGAGAGCGATGTCTAGGACCTGAGATGGATGGATGCTAAAGTTTGTTGCTCTGTTTTATTTTTTGTTATTTCAGTTCATATCAAACTCAATAGTCACAACTGAAACAAATTCAACCAATAAATCTGAGAAATAACCTTTATACAAATGGTTACAGTCTGGCAACATGAATGCAAAAGTTCACATTCATCAACAGGACTTGAGTGTACATTTAAAACAGCAGTTTGAACTCAAATCTGTTCATTTTGAGGCTTTTATTGGCGCAAGTTCTGATTGGTTGCTGTTTAACACAAACGCTGCAGCGCAACACGTGTCCAGATTAAGAAACAGGCTAAAAAAAAATCATTAAATATTACTTGTCGTGTGTGAAAAGACATATTATTTGTTGCTTTTGTATTATTTTTACTTTCAAGTATTTAACATGTAAATCTTATCAGTGAGAAGACTTATAAAACAAGCTAATCAATTCTGTAAATGGGAATAGGCTTGACTGGCTTGACCCGACACTTCTAGAGTTTACTAATCACTAATTAAATCTCCTGGATTTAGTGGTAAAAGAATCTAATGAAGTCTTCAAGGATTAAAAAAAAGGTTGTGCTTTTATTTTGAAATTTCAACTTCTGCTCAAATTGGTTGCATTTCACACACATTTGCACAGTTTTAGCCAAAAATGATTTTGTTAAAGAGATCTTAATCAGGATTGCACGGTGGCACAGTTGGTAGCTTGAAGTAAGAAGGTTGCAGGTTCAAATTCCAGCTGCAGCCTCTCTGAGTGGAGTTAGCGTGATGTCCTACTCTGGCTTACTCGTGCAGATCAAAACATTGCTTTAGGTTAACTGGATTGTCCCTTGGTGTGAGTGTGAGACTGGATGTTTGTCTCTGTGTGTCCCTGTGATGGACTGGAGACCTGTCCAGGGTGTCTCCCTGCAGAAATAAGTGTGCAAAGGAAAGCCGTACCTAAACCATCCTGTTGACACTCACACCGCTGTTTAAAAGCACCATATATGAGGAATCCTCTCTGCATCCATAGTGGAAAAACTTCATGCACAAAGGGATCGAGAGCATCAACATAAGCTTGCTGATTGGTTGTTGAAAATATTTCAACACTAAATGTTTGAATTTGTTCTGATGACACGATAAAACCTCAGACGGTAAATGTAATGGAACCACTTTTACCATCTTTAGAACAAGCTCAGCATGATTTTAAAATGAGAAGTGGTGAAGTTCACGCTCCTTCAAAAATGTGTCACAAACTGAGCCTTTGATGTGCAAAGAAAAGCTGCTGGTGCTGAAGAGAAGATTTTCCTTTATCTGCTGTGAGTCACACAGGTGAACGCTCACTGGGTTTGAGCTGTAAAACAAGACAGAAGCGACTGATGTCCGTCACGGCCCGGATGGCGTTTGATTTTCCCGTGTTTTCTAGGTATTCGTGAGGCCCTTTCACCGAACACATCTTGCGACATGCAGGGAGGAGGAAACTGCTGTGGTTTTGGTTGCTGCGGAAACCAGGTGAGAGCATGTGCCGCCTGTGTTTGTGTGTGTGTTTGAGTGTGTGTGTGTGTGTGTTCTGGTGATGACGTCACACATTCCATGACGTCGGCGTGGCAACGAGGGGGCGATGCGAGGCACCTCTGTGTTCGATTGATCCTCTTTAAGCCAGTAAAGACCTGAGAGGAAAAAGTGAAAAAAAAAGCCCAGCTGATCATAAAATGATCAGTTTGTTCCACTGAGTCACTGAACTGCTGCTTCGTTGGTTTATTTATCCACAACATGTCGTTATTCATGAACGCTCCAGTGCAAAATTCCAGATGAATCATTGCTTTTCTGTAGTTACAGCATTTTTAAATAGAACCTTTTGGATGTTGTTATCATTGCAGCGGCTTTGAAACGTGTCTAATGGCATAAAAGTGATATTTATATAGATTGTGTCAAAAACAGGTGAGTCTACAGAAAAAAACGAAGCAGTTTGAGTTGTGAAAGAAAAAAGTAAAATTACAGCGATTTCGGAGGAAAATGTGGACACTTCTTTGTTTTTTACTAAATGAAATGGTTACGTCACCATTTCCCCTAAATTTCTACTCCACCATTGAACTTTTTTGTAATGTCAAGTGTGTAAATAATGACAGGCCACTTAGCTAAAAGCTAAACTAAAAAGGTGAGTCTTGAGCCTGGCCTTAAAAACATGAACGTTCTCCAAAATGTGGCGTTCAATGACCAGAAGAAGCTCCGTTTTTTTACAACGCTCTGTGCCGTGAATTACGTTTTTGTGAGGAAAGTCCGCCATGTTTTCCGGTTTTGTTACTGTAACCAAAAGTTCAGCTCAGCAACTCCACCGGACCATTCCGAGTACTTACCGCTGATCAATTACTCAGAAAGTTCCTGAAATGGCCCGGTCAAGTGGAGACACGCGCATGTCGGGAAGTTCCTGTAAATTTACCACAAAGTTCCAATAGTGGAAACACAGCTATAGATGATAGATAGATAGATAGATAGATAGATAGATAGATAGATAGATAGATAGATAGATAGATAGATAGATAGATAGATAGATAGATAGATAGATAGATAGATAGATAGATAGATAGATAGATAGATAGATAGATAGATAGATAGATAGATAGATAGATAGATAGATAGATCACACATTTTATTTAATGTCATCCTTGTTTATGGTCTTGATTTGCTATCGGCTGCCTTCATCTTGTCCATCCCATCTTTCCAGATGTTCAAACACGATTTCCAGTTTCCCGTTTCTGACGGTGCGATTACTCCAGGCTAGCAGCGCCTCTTCCAGACACAGTAAAGTCTACTACAGACCACTATTCATGCTCAGCTCTAACTCTCAGCAGGTTTCACCAAGGATGAACCTCTTAAGCTGCTTTTCACTGGGCTAACAAAACAGCAATCTGTCCTGTGATGAGCTGATGAAATGAGTGGTCAATGGACCTGCTGGAGGCTTTGGCGCTAATCTCACTATGCTGCTGAAAGACAAGCGCTGGGGAAAAATGAATGCAATACAGGTTGATGTAAACTATAATAAGTCTTTTATGCAGATATGGGGACGTGTAAAGCCTGCTAACTGTCTAAGAGGGTGACTAAATGATGCTATGAGTAAAATAAATTCATTTTTGCATCTTGGTTTCTCAAAAACGATCATATTATAGAATGCAGGTGACTCGCCAACGCCAGCCCTCCTCTTTAGTCCGCATTAATCTCCTGGCGTCGGGCCATGGCGGGAATATGTACTGGGGGGGTGGCCACGTGCCCCCTCTGAGTCTGAGTTTCCTCCTAATCTCACAGGTTTGCTCCAACTCACAGCTCTGTCGGCGCGGTCCAGCCAGGCCTCTTCCTCTGGTTCTCTCCTGCCCCCTAAAGCACAAACAGCAGAATCAACCTGCACCTCTCAGTCCAGCTGATGAAATCAACCACTTCTCAGTTTTGTGGCTGGAAAATCCAACGTACACCTTCCTTTGGAGCGTTAAACATGAAGAATTGCACTTTAGAATGTGATAATCTTCTGTATTGTTGCATGAGTTCCATGAGACGATGGAATAAGGAGGAACAGCGCTCCGATGCCGTTGGTTTGTTGGCGTGCTCCTTTGAACCGTCTTGATTCACATGCATTCCTCTCGCAATAGGAGCTGTCACTTTGTGTGGAAATTGTCCCTTCAGTGTGTGTGGCTATAGGGAGCGTCTGATGTCCACTTATCTGTGATGTGAATGGGAAGACAATACGACCCCCAGTGGCTCCCACTCTCCTTGACCTGCATGGGCTCTGATTTGCCTTGGCAAGGGGGACAGAGGCCCAAAACAAAGCCGAAGGAGTCTCCAAGGAAAGGGGGTTCAGAGGTCAGCCCCAACACCCAACTAACAGGCCCGTCCTCTAGTTCGGGCTCCTAAACAGGGAAGAGAAACCAAGACGTAGAGACAATGGGATAAAAGGAACCTCCAAAACCATTAAATTCTGAGGAAGTGATGCCCGTGAATGATGACAGAGACTGAATGGAGACTCTTGAGGTGGGAGGTACGCTCCATTAATGACCATAGATGCTCCATTATGGCAGCTCTGGGAGGTGGTGATGAGGTGGTACATTTTTTCCCCATTAGGCCTCTCTTCCCTGAGCGTGGAGACAATTCCAGACTGATGCAGGACTCCCGGCCGACCCCCGCTGCGAACTTCAACCCAGGAGGGCAACGTGACAACACGAGGGCCCCTTTAGAGTTAGGACGAGTCAAATTACTGTTTGTGTAACGTCAAGCTTTTCATAGATCCCTTGAGGGACGCTTTGATTGATGGACTCTCTTTTACAAAGAGCGTACGACAGGATGTGGTCATATAGTTCAAGGCATCAAAGTGCAGTAGATAATGGATCCACTTCTGATTGGGAGCAGTTGTCTAACTTTTCTAAAGGCTAAAAGGGATCTGGGACATAAATCATTCATTCATTGCTCAGCAGCATCATAAAGGACAAACCGACAGCTTAACATGTAGCTCAGCTCGTCTAAAACACACAGTTATCCCCCTTGAGTGTTTAGGTGTCCACATTAGGATTAGATCACCAGCATATGTTCTCTGTGTGCCATTAGGTGTACTTACCGTTCTCTCGGGGGTGCGTGTTCAATCTCTCGTACAGGAACTGATTATTATTTCACACCTACAAGTGTTTCTGGATAGAAAACACAAAATCAGTGACAGAAAAAATGACCAACTAATCAGAATTGTCTAAATATGCACAAAGACCATTTGTTGATGTTTTTTCCAGTTTCTTCCCAAATGGGTCCAAATCCCTCCGTCTTCCTCCTACATCTTTTTACTCTGACCTGATCTGATCCAGCATCTGTGATGTCACAAGTCAAAAGAATCCTGGATGTTTGTTTTCTTCAGACTCAAACGCACGATTTCTGGTGTGTTTTTAACCCTTTAATGCCAAATGCATCATATTTGCATCATCATTTCCACAGCTAATCCTCTGTCTCCATTTAGTCTTCTGCATCCTCTATCCTCACACCAACCACATCCACAAGTGTCCTCTTTGGTCTTCCTCTCTCTCAGCCTCCCTCCTGGTGGCTCCAACCTCAGCATCCTTCTGCTGATGTCATCACTGTCTCTCCTCTGGACATGTCCAAACCATCTCAAGCTGGTCTCTTTGAACAGTAAGTACTTAAAGTCCTCTTTACTTCTGCTCGCTGTAACATCACCACTTGTGTCTCTCTCATTTACACACAGGTGTTCTGTCTAGCTTTTCCTCTACCTGCAGACTGCTCTCAGTGCAGATCACGATGTCATCTGCAAACATCAAGACTTCTGTCCAACATCACTTGTCAGGATTAACAGGATTAGTACATTCCTCAGACTTCTGCCCCCCTGTGGAATATCTAAGTACTGCAGGAGATACGTGCCAGTAAAACTTGTATTCATGATTTTATAATTGTTTTATTTGTTAATGCTCAGGTTCTAAAGAGTTCATTTTTATGCTCTTGTTGCTTTTGTTCCATTCCAGTAGCTTTCACACCTGACCACCTGCTCTGTGTTCATTATTTACTCTCATTTGTCAAATCCTCATTAACGTTTTGTTCCAAATTGTTTGGTGTTCACACACACACACGCCTTGTTTTTAAATGTTTCCATTTCTTTCCTGGTTTCTGTAAATGAAACTTCTTCTGGACGTGTTTATTATTTATCACTGAGCCGTTTCATTTCTCTTCAAGATATTCAATAAAAAAAAAAACAATTTGGTGTGATAGCTTTCTGCATTTTTATATTTCAGCTCTGGTTTTGTCTTTTTATCTACTTTAACCGTGGCTGTGGTTCCTGTTTTAATCAGTGCAACAGATTGTCTCCTCCAGCTTCTTGAATTTTAATAAAAGTGAGTTTTTGAGTCACTTTTTTTCAGCTGTTTAAAAAATGGCAGAAACCTTTGCTGTCAGCTGCTGTGAGAACAAATACTCACATGTAGGTCACTGATGAAACCAGCTCCTATGGTTCTGAGTTGGTCTGACTCTGAAACATGAATTCAGCCTAAATGAAGCACTTGGCCGTGTTCTGGCTTTATTTTGGCACCTTACATGAGGTTGTTAGATTTGGCTGGACTCAGTGGACGTGGTCCAGTTTGGGATGCCACAGATGCTGCATGGTGCCAAACTTCATTTATTTATCTGTTTGAGATGTCATCAGCTAGGAGTGCAACAGTTCACCTGAGTCACATTTTGGTGCAAAAAACTGAATTTAAAACAAATGTCAAGTACTGGTTTTGCTCCTTTTACTCTTCCAAAAGCCCCCACCGCTCAGGTTCTACGGCAAGAGTGCAAAATAAAAAGTGACAGAAAACTGAATATCATCCTGGTTATAGGTAAATTAAACACCCAACTGCTCAGACAGGTGGGTTCTTGAGTGAGTAAGCTGAGAAGTATAAACCACCCCAAAACAAACAAAACACTGGCCTGTCCTATAACATTTCTAAGTGTCTGTTTATTTGACATAACAGCTTGCCATAATTACAGCATGTTGTTGCTGCTGCTGCTGATCACTTGGACGTTTTCCACTCAGCTTATTAGAAACAAACATGTCTTCACGCTTCCTCCTTATTCTGATGTGGAGATCTTCTTCTGTCCTGTTAGCAAAATGCAGCTAAAAATGTGAGTTTCTAAAGGTGAGCAGCGATCAGTTGTGACTATTTGTTCTGATGAAAAATCAATCTAATGTGTTGAATCTGTTACTGCTAACTTGTTTTAATGCTAAGCTAGCACTGGTCTAGCTAAAGATTTAGAACAGGTATCTCCAAAATGCGGCTGACGTTGTGCGGTCCTTCATTGAGTTTCTAGAATGATGACATTTTGTCCCTCTAGCAGCATGCTCATGTGGATCAACACTTTTTAAAACCATACTATGATACTTTTTCATATTTTTAAATACTTTTCTTGAGCCAGTATGTGCTAAAATGATCCTTTACAGGGTTAATGAAATGTCACTCAGACCATAACCGCCCTCTGTGGCCAGAATACCGCACTTGCAACTTCAGAGTGCCGGTCCGGTCCCTGTTGGACTTAGAAAAGGTGGAGCTGACATGCCTGGTGCTGCAGTCTGCTTCCAGCATGTTTCCTGCATGTTTTAGATCATGAACACAGCTGATTTGTTTGATTTAGTGATGAACTGCTCCTGTAGACACTAATGAAGGCTGAGGAGACATTTCAGCTGTTAGATTAAGGTGTTAAAAAGACGAACGCACAGAGAGGAGATAAGTTTCACTTTTGCTTTCTCTAACGAACACTAGGGGGTGCTAAAAGAAAGCCAACACTGCCAAGTGTTCCTTTAAGATTTTTATGTTCAGATTTTTACTAACATATCTATTTTCGGCATTTTTGAGCAGTACAAATATTTAAATCACCATAAAACACTTTTTTTCATTTTTTTTAATTAAAAATATTTTTGTGGCCTGAGGGGAATCCTAACTTGATGATTTTAGCCCCACCCCCACCCCCCCTCTAACACTAGATAAGAGTTATTAGTTATGAGATAAGCATAAAAGAAAAAGAGGATGAATTTGTTCAAAATGTTTGTTTGTTGACAAATCCAGAAAAAAACAGAACCAGGAGAGGTCTACGCATGCACAGCTGATGGTTTTTCCCTGAACTAAGACACAACTCTTCCTATTTTTGCCCTAAAATTCTGTTTTTGCAAACTTTAGGTTCATATGTAACTTCAGATCTTGTTAAAAACAGAAGCCTGTCTAGACTGTAATTGTAGGCCCACAAATAGCTTGATTTCAGGGAGCAAATCCAGATGTTTTACAGTTAGATCCCTGTATAGAAACACCTTGCTGATGTTGCTCGACGGTGGTGTTGGGAGGGTTTAACATTTTTCTCCCATTCAGAAAAATGCACCAGTTTATCCAAACATAGGCATTCCTCTCTTTCCTTGCAGGATGATATTATGTAGGACTTATTCTCACATGTGGCTCATATCAGAGGCTGCCAACACTGAGCTGAGCTCAATAACCTGCACAATATATCTGGAGCACAACCGGGTTTATGCAAAGATCACGGTCAGTGATAAACCTCTTCATGCTCCTCTACTCCTTCTAAGGGCACTTTCCAGAAAAAGTGCACTACAAACTGAAGTGCACTTAACAACATCTTCAAGGTTGAGTGCTTTGCATGTTGTTGCCTCTTCTGCACAGAAACAAGAAGCTGCAAGTGTTTTCTACATTCAGGGTTTTATATAGTAAAGGAACCAAATGCCTTTATTATTTTAGCGTCGGCTCCAAAACTCCACTCAGTGTGTTTACATGTGCATCAGAAAACCAAACCTTAAATCGACTGAAGTCTTTTTTCAAATGCATGTGAATGCGTTAGTCTGGCTGAAGGTGAACTGATTTTAATAATGCGGTTGGAAACCGACTTCCTCTGCATGTAAACGGCTCAGTCGAGCTGGTACCGGCTGGACACTGACCTTCCGGAAGTGACGAGTTCTGATAATAACATTGCTTCAAAGTAATGCGTGTAACACCATCAAACAGTAAAGTATGCACCAAATAAGCTGTGCTGCAGCATTCCTTCGGCCATTGTGCATATTCTGTTTTAACTCCATCTGCGTCACTCCCACCAGCGTTTGTTTACTATTTGTGTTGCTATAAGCTAACCGGAAGAATGCCGACATGAACAAGCGCGCGTCGCCACCTAACATAGAGGAGTGGAACACACGTCATTCACTAACATTCCAATGTGCACGTCAACTAGGATAAAGGCTCCCAGTTTACTGCCGTAGATCGACTTAGATGGGAACGTAAAAGCACTGAATGAAACATAGCAAGGTGCAGTCCATCCTTTGGCATGAGGATTTATCTGATCAAAGCAACTGCTCTAAAACCTTTCAGCAAGGGAGCGTCAGCTGCTTGCAGACGGATATTCAGGCTGCTGACAGAGCTTAACATGTGACAGTGGGGAGTCAACCAGGCTGTGAACTGGCTAAGCATGGTAATGTGCTCATTTAAATATGCTAATTGTGATTCCTGCAACGGTGCAGGAATTTAACCCGAGTAATGAGCATCTTAACAAGGGTCAGGTTCCACCTCTGGGACATGCGTGAATGATAAACAGGGCTTAGATAAATCTACACCAATCCACATGAAACAAGAGGTGTGTTCTAACAGAAAATTCAAAATATTGTGTAAGTTATTAAGATTTTTTCTAGTCTTTTAGAAAGATAATGAAGAGAAACCTGCTTGGAGCGAAGCACAGTGGATGCTCTTCTGAGTGTCTTAGTTTGTTAATTAAATTGGGAATTGCTTTTGTGTCCAGTGCACCGTAGCGTGCATAATCTAATTTTTTGTCCGTAACACCCCTCCACCACCACCACTTTGCCAATGACTGGTGTCATGGACTTGAAATAGGGTGAGCCAGACGCTCTTCTGATTCAGCTGTAATTAAAGTGGACTAATGCACAATTAGTTTGGTCTAATTTCCAGGACAGCACTTGTCTCACACTCACCTTTGAACCCCGCGGCTGACACTGGCACAACCCCTTCGGCTGAATCTATAGTCGCTTCTGTCGGGGTCAGCGTGGCGAACAGGTCAGCCGTATTTGTTAAGTCTGATTTGTCAATTACTTCTTCGCACTGGTCCATTCATGATGTCAGACACATAAAAGTAGTGGTTTAAATGTTCACCAACAGTTTATATAATTGTGTTCTCACACTATAAAGGCAGCCATTAGGACCTATTTGTGTTGGTATTGTTTTGGTCGCCTCATTAGGCTCGTGCTTTCTTCCCAAAGATTTAAAACTTTAGATACTCAGCTTGAGTTCATATGAATAGTGTTTAAAAACCAACACACTCACTAGCTTTTGCTTTCATTTTCAATCATTTTGATCCATAAAAGAAACATTGATGACTTTTGAAGGGTTTTCAGTCTGTTTACGACATCAGCTGTTTTGTGTTTACGGTCAGAGAACACAAAGCAATTCAACCATGAGCTACGAACAGTGATCGAGGTAATCAGCATAGGTTGTTGCACGTGCTTCAGGAGAATGATCGGCCCTGAGGAGGTTTAGAACACTAGAGACCATTATCTTTAGATGTCAACATTTTATGCATTTAAAAACTACTTCCACCATGTTTGAACGGCAAGAAGGAGACACCAATAGACCTTTTTCACAAAAACCGGAAGTGCGCCATCGTTGGGAAAACTCAGATTTCAGTCAGCAAGGATTGTGTCTGCACTAAAAACCTTTTACATTTGCCCAATATAAAATTCTAAATAGGTCGCAGAAGACCACAGAACACACAGCAATATGATACTGGAACGCAGAGCTGCTACCTATGAAAAATAAATAAATTACAGCGATATTACATTACAACATGATAATCTTATTGTTCTAACAATATAATTTTCACGTTCTTAGAATAAAAATTTCACTTTGAAACAATATAATATCATGTTCTAACAACATACACATGCATAATATAGAATATATAATATAAAATGTATGATAATTATATTGTACAACTGTGATAAACGTCTATGAACGTGAAATTTATATTGTTTGAACAATAAACTGTTAACGTGGCATCGTGTTCATTTTATTTTGCGTGGGTGGCAGCTCTAAACTATGAGTTCAGCATCATTTACTTGTCATGAACACATAAAAGAACTTACATTATAGCAGAGTTAGCTTTGGAGAACGTACCTGCGGGGGCTAACGTAGCATCATCATGGTCCAGCCTTGTCAACTACTTTGCCTTTTCTAGCTCCTGGCTCTCCAATTCCTGTGCTGCCCAAACTACCGTTTGTGTTACCGAACATGTAGACTGCTGGGGTGAAGTTATTCCAGGAGAATAGACATGGTACCGCATCCGAGTTAAGACGGCTAACACTTAGCCCCAGCACGTAAACATAGCCGTGAAGTGTCTGCTGCAGACTAAGTATTTCCCCTTTAATTAACAAAATTGAGCCTCTCCTCACGCGTGATCACCCTTAGACAGTTTTGTCTTACATCGGTAGATGTTGGAAACGAATGGAAATGGAGATAGGGCTGCTTCAGAGCATGAGAAAAACAGACTGATCCCCATAAGAAACGCTGCAATAATCCTTATTTTCCGCTGCAATGACATATTTCCGGTTAAAAACCCCAGAAGTGTGAAAAAGGTCTATCACACATCTTTTACATGAGCTGTGTTTTCCATTTTGGGGGGAGATGACAAAGGAATCATGCTGGCTCAGACCTCTCAGCCATTGAATCTCCATGAAAAATCGTCCCGTTCAGGACTTTGCTAAAACATCAGCATATCAAGACTTTTTCGGCAGTGACTGATGTCAGAAGGTGTCCAGGGACATTAATAATATCAAAAGTCTTATGATGTCAACGTACGCTGTCATTTAATCCATTCGGGGGACTGGGAGAGATGGCTGTGTGACGTAAAAAGCGGCATTCAAAGACCAGTAGGAGCATCTGTTTTTATGACACTCTGTAGGAGATAATAAAGTGCAGTGTGCTGTGGTGTGGTGTGGTGTGGTAGGGGGATTTCCGCCGCTTAGAAATGGCAATTTTAAAGATTTTCTTTTCTGCTTAACCAGCAACTCTTCCAGTTTTACAAATACCAGTTGTTCAACGATGTCAGTCGATATTATTTCTGAATACATACCCCAGTTTAGTTACTCGGTTAGTCCCTGGAATGGCCCAGAAAGTTGTTCTTTTAGGACAGTCCGGTGAAATGGAGATACTTGCATGCTGTGAAGGTCCGGTAAAATTATCCGGAAGTTCCGAGAGTGGTGCTTAATGGTGTTGCAAACCACTCTACTTCTCTTGGTTCCTCCATGTAAGCGTCATTTCTGAAAGGTAGCATCCTAAATTTAGTTTCATAATGGGTGTTTTCACTGCTGATTGGTTGAGTCCTTGAGTTGTGCGCTGTCCCATTTCAATATTTATCTCCTTTGTGGAGCGTTGCACCACATGGACCCCTGCCGCTGACAAACTCCAAGCCTGTAAAACTGAATTTCACATGATAAGACAACAAGAGCTGTCTCATTGAGATACAGCTGTTAACTGCCCACATGTGTTTAACATGAAGGGAACCACACAACGAGCAGAACCTCATTCAAGCTGTGCTTTTAACACGGCGAACAAACGTATCTTTGCATGTCTGCTTTTTTGAGTTATGTCGCATTCTGAGAAAACGCCGGGACGCCGTAGAAGCACATCTGGACACAAGCAGCAACAACAGACATGTCTGTTTCTGCAGATTAGCACAGGGGTCAAGTGTTCCAGAAACAGGGAGATGTTTCTTTGAATCCAGAAATGAATGATATTTTCTTCTATGGCCTTATTTTAAATGTAGGCAGCAGCTCTGAAAAGGTGCAGCCGTGTAAACAGATGGATGAGCACCAAAACGTCCTGCAAACCAGGAAAACCTTCTCTCAACACGAGCTGTTTGTTCTGCAGGGCAGTGGTGCCCAAAGCCTTTATTCCTAAAAACAACCTGCTTAGCCAGCTATACACAAGCAGCCAGACACACATAAAGAATAATCTTACATCAGTTTCCAGTTTCAGCACTTAAGACTGTGTACCCAGAGGTGGAAAGAGTACTAAAATATTCTACTCAAGTAAAACTATAATTACTTTAATGAATTTGTACTCAAGTACAGGTAAAATTACCTGTCTCAAAATCTACTCAAGTAAAAGTAAAAAGTAGCTCATTTCAAATGTACTCTGAGTAAAAATTACTTAGTTACTTTTTTGACATGAGGACGGCCTCTTCTGAATAATTAAAAAAAGACAATAGGGTATATAAATCTCGAAGCTGTTTTTAATGAAAAAAACAAATATGCACATTAAAGTACAAAGGCAGTTAAACTGCAAACCAGCAAATCAAATTAAGTTATGGTCACAGTCATAAGTCCTGACTGCCCCCCCCCCCCACACACACACACAAACGTTTACCTGTCAAAAATATAGAACAAGACAAATGAACTTAGAAGGTTTAAACTGAACCATACAGTAGCTGCCTGCAACAATGATGGGTTTTATTTTCCCTGCCCTACTGTTCATTTGTGTTCATCGATATATATCTTATTGTACCATTAGCGCCAGTTTGTTCTCCTACTTACCCATCATTCATTGCAGTGTCAGGTGGTCACTCACTAACCACGGGACGTTCCATAAAGAAGTTCAACTCACCTGCTCAGACATCACTTCATTCCCTTTCTCGAGCTCTGATCTTCTTAGATGATCCATCCAGTCATCCAAGTGGAGTCCGTCAGTGTTTCTTATTTTTTCCTTCATCCCTCATAACACAAATTCTCCCGTAAATGCGATGCACTGCACGACTCACCTTTAGCGTCTGCAACACTTCCGTGGTTTAATCCAGTATAGACAAACACATAGACACCCCATTAAGCTCTGGATCACTATCAAAGTGCATAATGAGGCTTCTACATTTATATATGTCTATGCTCTTGTCTCGGCTGTCTCTTCTCTGTGTCACTCATCCAGTGCTGACCATGGAGCAGTCAGGCAGCCGACACAGAATAGGGCTTGAGATCGTGTCGTCATCACCGGCGCGGCCGCCATGTTGGAAGCCTCATTACTTGTTTCTTGTAACTTCAGACAACAGCGCACTCAGTCTTGCGGCTTCATTTAATCTCTTATTCATTTGATCGAATAATACTCAACTATGGTAAATCATTGGTGTGTTGTGGGGTGCAACAGCGCAACATTATCATGATCGCCAGTAAAAAAAAGGTAAAAAAACGTTTTCCTGCTTGGATGCATAACCTGGGATCGCAGCTGTAAAGGCGACCAAACATCACTCTCCAGAGTATCCCGGTCTTGATGAGAGTCTATTCGTTGCATTTTCATTCTGGTAAGTTACAGATGATATACGTTTTTTTATACATCGTTACTTTAGTTCAACTCGCACATGCATAGATACACACACACCGGTAGGCTAATGCGGGCGCACTGAAACACAACTTCTTCTGCTACACTTCTTATATGGGATGACAGTTTTGATTGTTTTACTAGAAAAACCAGCAAATGAAACATATACCTCTCATCCGAACGTACACAGTGTACCTATTTACTGAATGAGACATCAGGTCAGGTGTGTGTCTCTCAGGCCCCGTCAGAAGCATGAATGGTGCAGAAAGCTCTTCTTTCTGCCACCGATGCACGTCACGTCCTTGAAGCTGGAAACACAGAGCTCCATCATTCCTTGTTCCCTTGATAAGAACGTTCCAACATCGGCAAAGCTAAATGTCCTCCGGAATCATGTTTTAATGAAGAGTAAATCTAAACTAGAATAACATATTATTACGAGAACTCTTTATCAGCTCTTGTAAATATACATATTATGTTTTATTTTTGTAAAATACAACAAAAAAAAATTTATTTGACACTTTCAGTACTTCAAAGCTCCACTAGAGGGCCGGAGAAGGCTTGTGTAGGATTCAAAACAGCAGGTGTTACAGTAAAGCACTAATCCTGTTACAGAGGTAGAGTACTTTAAAAAACTAATTTCATTTAATTTTTTTAACTTGTTTTGAATCAAAACTGACAGCATACACTAAAAAAGGCGTTTAAAAAATAGGTTTATTGCATTTTAAATATATTTAATTTAGGCTTTTTTGTGTGTTTTCTTTTTTTTATCAAACTTGTTGAATTACATTAAAAATAAATTTTTTTACTTCATCACCATCATTTTATTTGTAGAGCACCATCACACCACCAGTCAAGGTGCTAAAACCAGAGAAACACGTTAAAACAGATCAAAACATTTAGTATAAGAAATAAAACCAACGGACACGATTTTACAAAACGATCAAAAGTCAATAAAAACAAGAAAGGTAACAAAGCACAAAAGCAACCGACTAAGCAGATGACAAAGAGCAAAAACAGATTTAAAACTGCGCTGAAGTAGACCGACTAATGTCGGGTGGTAGTTGGTTCCATAGGTGCAAATACCAAGAATGCACGATCCTCTCGAGACTTCCGTCGCCTTCTCTGAACCACCGATAAATCCTGCTCAGATGACTGCAGAGTCTGGCTGGAGAGTATTTAGTCACCAGTGAAGAAATGTATCGAGGTGCCGTACCTACTTATGTATGGAAGCATTCTGCTGCCATACTAGCAAAAAAAAGCCATATAATGTTAAAACCATCAACCCACTTAATATGTAGCTGTAAGAATGTAAGATTAAATTTAGACCTCCATGCAGCTGCAGTATAAGGCAGCTCATTCACCTCATGAAAATGCACATTTGATCAAAGAATTTGGCTTAAACTTCACTTTTTTATGATATGTTGAATGAATAAAATGTTTTATCAGCTTCATTTTGTCCTGAAAGGCACAACTTATCCTTGTTTATATTTAATTTGTCTGAAGTGAGTTTAGATTGTTTAAAATGATATTAAATTTAAAGTTAATCGACTCCGAGGGGGAGATCTCTACTTCTGCATCAGCATTCTTCCATCCGTGCATCCCCCTGCAGCTCTGGACGTGTCTTTTGCGTGATCTGTTTGAACAGCGGGGTTTACATCCAGCGTGAGTTCTGAGAAGCAGCCAGTGTGTTCGGACTGACAGCTGATTGCAGCACGGTCTAATCTCGTTAGGGATTTTCAAAGTGCTGCGTCCACTCCGATGTGGAGATAGCAGCGCCACGCAGCCTTTGTGTGCAAAATTTCAACGCTCCTGAAAAGAGGCACAAAGGGCCCCCCTGGTGATGTCATTCCACTGTCAGCAAGCAGAAGAGAAGTGGTGTGTGTGTGTGTGTGTGTGTGTGTGTGTGTGTAGGGGGGTGTCCCAGGACAGGACGTACTGTGACCATCACTCCTCCGTAGCGTCCAGCACAGCCGCTGCTCTTCACAATGACCCCAACTGGACCTGCTGTGGAGTTCAAGACCAAAATCTGAGTTTGCCACGGAAAGATTTCTGACCCTCATTTACGTAAATCCAAACAAACGACTCACATTTGTGTTTCTCACATTTTTGACCTTTCAGGAAACTTTAGGTCATTTTTAATTACCCTCAGTGTCATGAAGGTGCAGCTGCCTGTGTGTAGGTGTTTTCCCAACTCCCTTATTTATCAGGGCAGTGTTTTATATCCACAAACCCAACAGCATGTTGCACATTCTGTCCAAGTGTTGGCAAACAGTTTAGTGTTTTCTCCTTTTGTGAAACTGAAATACTTAAAGAGTTTATTGATACACAGTTTGACCTTTTACCATCTTGGCTGAGATTTTCCATTTTATCCATAAAAAGCTGATAAATGAAAGTCAAATTTACAAAATTCCTCATTCTGATTCATTTTTGCTTCGCATCTTAAACTATCTGCATCATTTTGAAACACTTTTTCAGTGGTTTTCATTTAAAGTCCTTCCTTTTTGATCTTTAAATAAAGAAAAACTAAGTATTTCTTCAAAAAGAATCAGAGCATTTTTAAACAACGGCAATCAAACACTTTACAGCAGATTCACAATCAGGTTTATTGTCAAGTTTGGTGCATAAAGCATTTATTTAGTGTCCAGGAGAGAGCAGAGGTGTCTCAGCTAGTCGGTGAACACAGGTGTAAGCTTGTCTTGTAATAACCTTAACTCACATATTCAGCCTCTGCATTTAGTTGTAACCAGAGCTCTATGAAGCACTGGGCAAGCGTTCTCTTCCAGAAAAAATCAGCTTCATAAATCTCGCCAGTGTGTATTTGAGTGTGGATGTGGACTGATGCGTCCAAACTTAGCAAACGTCAATTCGCACCAACTCTTCTTACCAAGAAGTTGAGCATCACTGAGTGCGCCCCATTTTTAGAGAGCGTATCTGGGAATACGTCGCTGGCTAAAGTTTCAGCTGTCATCTTAAATGGACGAGCTTGAGTCACCAACAAGCAGACATCTAACACCTGGTTTCAGATTTACAGTAGCATTCAGGTCCAAGTGTTTAAGGGTATTTATGGGTATGAGTCATGCATGTTCATCAGAAGTGACTTTCCCACCAACTCTCCTCCAACCTGTCAGCGTTTATGATGTCCTGGTAAAGTCTGAGCGCTTCCAAACTACTGTAAATCACCAGCAGGTCTCATCAACCTGAGATGCTTACAGAGAAAAGGAAAAGCAGCTGGTGCTTTGAAAAAGTCCTCTGAAGGTCCTGATGACCACACTTGGGTGTAAAACTTGTCTTCTACCATAGCAAGGAGCTCTAAAGCCTAGTTATAGTTCTCCATCTGCAGCGGTACGGAGACATGTATCGCCGTCATCAGTTGATGCAAGCACTCTGCAACAGGCCCACAGAGGCTGATGGAGACATGTCTAAGTTTTTAACTGTCCGTCAAAAGATACAAAGAGCACAAGCCTGTGATTGGTCAGCCCGCCACTTCCTTTAAATTTGTCAATAGCACTGCAATTCATCATTTGTGTCTGCCAAAGATATCTACAGTAGAGCAGATCAAAGAAAGTATCACATAAGAAGTCAGACAGTATGAACCTTTATAGAACCTTCATTGAAGGAGCACAAAGATGCACAGCAGGCTCTTAAATCATGGAAGGAAATTGTGTGAAACGTGGGTTTGGAGGTGGCCGACCGCTTAACGAAGTGGAGGAGAATAAGGGACACAATATACACAAAACACAATATAAATACACTATCGTTGACCAGAGGCGTGACTGCAATGGTGGCAGAACCCTCCACAAAATTCGGTTGTCCAGGCAATGGAGAAATCTGAAGGGAAAACACGACTCCACACCCAAAATGACTGAGACGTATAAACTAGGTCTAACAGGAAAGCCTAGACCACTTCTGCCATTTCCTCCATTGTGACCCAACCCAAGGTGTTCCAAGGCCAGTCCAGAGCTATAAAACCTCCAGTGTGTCCTGGGCTCCTCTGATCACAGCACATGCCCCTAACACCTCAACCAGGAGGAGTTCAGGAGACATTCTGAGCACATAAACCACCTCAGGTGGCTCCTCTTGACATGGAGGAGCAGAGGCTCTAATCCAAGACCCTCCACCCTATCCCTACGGCCGAGCCCATTCACCCTGCAAAGGAAATGCATTTTAGCCGCCTTTATTTAAAATCACACTCGAAACGCACGACCAACCGTGGGTGAGGGTTGGAAAGTAGGTCGACCAGTAAATGGAGAGCTCCTGCCTACATGACACAAGTGTACCCATGTTTATGATAAGAAGCAGCACACCAGACACCGATGGAAACCTCCATGTGTGAAAACCTCCACCACAAGTGGGCGGACCCACTGACACGTTGACCACCTGCAGCTGGATGCCGACAGATGCTTCTCGTCTGCTAGGCGGAGTCGACTTTGACTTTTATCGTCCCCAAGGGGAAAACTCCATGTCATAGCGTTGTTTGCTTAGGGAAAGCAGCCATGGACGCAACAACACTCTTACTGTTTGACGTCATAGAAAAGTACACTAGAGTGAGTGGGATCTTGAAGCCTCTATTTCCTCTCTGAAGAGGAAGAAACATCAGCTCAGGCTCAACAAAGCAGGAAAGCAGTGGTTCTGTGGTGGCCATTTGAGGTTTGGTGCACGGGGGAAAACAAAAGGTGGCGATAAAAACACCACATGGCTTTAACTCTGTCTCATTAGAGGGCTTTGTTTCAGAGGAATAAAAGGAAAATCTGCATAAATATAAGTTTGATTTCTAAGTTTGTTTTTTCGGAGGGCATCTGGGCTAAATGGTAACTTCAGGCTGCAAAGTGACTGAAGTATTAAACCAGGGCTTCTGCTTGCAATAAGAGCCGTTTTATGTATATGAGGGCTTTTTGAAGTGAGGGCAAAAAAAACATCTATTGCAGTGTGTTCATTAAATACGTTGTTATACTTTCCTCCTGAAAGTTCATCATCAGGGTACTGAGTCACTGCAGTTTGAAGCAGGACCCCTGCTCTGCAAGCTTAGCCTCTACAAAGAGACCCAACGAGGACAAAGCGCACGTTTTCTCATAAATACCTGAATTTAGCCAGTTAATGATGCCTGCAGAAATGGCCCCGACCGAACCTAATAGCCTCGATTGCTGGTTAATTTATTAGAGACGAGCGCCGTGCTGAGATCAAACAAGCAGCTCTCGCTTGTAGCACCTTCGCTGCAATGAATTTTTTGACCGTGCCACTTTGTGCGTTTTTGTAAAAGCTGGGAATAAAACAGCAGAGTAGCCCAAAGGGGAAAGGAAGGTTAGCTCACATGAGGTTTGGGTTTGGTTAATGCTCGTGTGGCTCAATAAATCAGCTTGTTAGCTGATTCTTTTTGGGGTTTTTCATGTGCACGCACACACACAGTAGCTTAGGAAGTATCAGCATGGAAGCCAAATATCCTGAATGAGAAATGGTTGGAGAAAACAGAATCACACATGACCAACAGATGTGTGGACGTCAGGTTACACAACAAGAATGAAGTCCTGCAGTCGTTTCAGTCTGGGCTAAAAATACACGAGTGTGAAAATACTTTCTAGGGATGTCTGGGTTGATTTTTTTATTTATTTATTTATTTTACTGAAGCTTTTCACAAGCCAAGGTGAAGCTCGAGTTTCATTACGAGAGCTTTAATGACCAGGTTAAGGGCTTGGAATTCCCACAACCTGAACATATGAGGAGGATTTAGTTTGGTTCTGACATGAAACAGAACATTATTAGCTTTGGCCCGAGGAGACGGCGGGTAGGATGCACAAGAACAAGACCGGATCAGAGGACAGCGTTTGTGTTTTCAGAGATTACATTTAAACGGTGGTGCAGAAAACCCATGAAAACATAACAAATACATCTTGACCTCTATATCCTAGAGATGTAGTGTTGCAACGTTTTAATTTATCTATACAATTTATATTTGCATTTATTTGTATTTTATTGTTTGTTTATTTATTGTTTGTTTTTTGTTTTATTTATTTATTTATTATTTATTATTTTTTACTTTTTTACTTATTTATTTATTTTATTTTATTTACTTATTTATTACTTATTTAATGGTAACACTTTTCGTTAAGGGTCCTTTTATTATTATTTTATTTATTATTAACGTTTCTGTTATTGTTAACTAATAAGTGTCCTTAAGGTTAGGACTGAGGGCCGATGGGGGTGTCTGCTTAGTAGTGCATTACTTAATATGGTTAAGCAGTTGTTAATACTTATTTAATAGTTTATTAATGCTTAATAAGGCACTAAGTAACATTAATAAAGGGACCCTTATTTTAAAGTGTTACCGTTTATTTTTTGTACAATTATGTATTTTTTATTTTGGTTTCTGACATTGTAAACATCACGCCCACATGACAACCCAGCCATGAGTACAGTTATGAACATCTCTACAGAATTCCATGCCTGCATGCACCAGCAGCGCTAGATATTTACTGCTAATGGTGATATTTACACATGCAAATATTTTTCTAGCACTAAAACAAAACTGAAATGCAATTTCAAAATAAAGTTTACATGATTTGCATTTATAGATGGCAGCTCATCTCTGAGGACGTAAAACATTATTTCTGTAAACAGAGCTGGGTTGTGGGATGAAACCAGAACATGGAAACTTTGGCATTTTTTTACTGAACTGTTCAAGGATCAAAGCAGTACTACATCAAATTATTTTTGGTGATGCAACACAAATATTCACCTCAGAACAGAAACACAGAATTTACTAAATTTAAAACATCAACTCAGCAGAGCTGGCTTTGGTCCAATCCAAACTAAAATAAAAATAATAGGTTATTTGTGAAAATTACTGTAAATTATTTTTTAAAAATTGCATTTGATCCATTAAACTGTTTCTGCAAGTCAGAAAGTTTCATTTTGGCATGTTTCATAAACTTTAATGAGAAGAATTTCAAAATAAAGTTGCATTCTGAGCCCATTTTTATTATGTGAAAGGTAATTATTTGTCAAACTGTCGAAAGTGTACAGACATGATGCAGATATAATTGTATCATAGACTTTTTTGTTTCACCTCTCTGATGTTTGATTGTGTCCCGTCCACAGAGACAAGCCGTCTCACACACTGTCCTCTCGTCGTCTATTGAAATAAACCCTAAATCTTCCTTCTTCATAGCAACAGCCCCGTTTCTGTCAGCAGTTTGATTTGATGTGGGTGAATGTGTCAGGGTCACAGTCAGGAGGTCTCCACCCCGCTGGCAATGGACCCCATTTTCATGGAAGACCCCCCTGTGTGTTATTGAGACATGCTAGTCATCTGCATTATGAGGTGTAATTAGGTTGTTGTGCTTATTAACTCCTATTATCAGCAGAGCCCTGAGACGTCTGCATGCAGCTGGTGGTGCAGACCCGATGGAAATTCATGTTGGCATGTTGTTCTGAGGCCCACAAATCTTTAAATGTGAAACTTTGACACAGAAACGGATTGGTAATTAGTTAAAACAATAACGTTTTAGAATCAAAACCAAATTTAAGTCCAATAGTACAGATTTTTATTGGAAAGTGTGCTGCAAAGGGATCAAGTGTTGTGCTTCCTCTCCAGAAGTCTTCATTAGACACACTCAGGTAAACTTCTTCATTTTTAAAGCAACACTAAATACGTGTTCCGCTTCTTCCTCCTACTGGTTGAAAACATAATTACAACTGTCATAAACAACCCTGCCAGAGTGCTGTCCAGTGGGAAGCTGCTCACGTTTATAGCTCAATAACCACTTAAACCAATTTGAAAGCAACAGCTTAAAGTGACCGTGTGTAGTTTCCCTGGTGATAGGAGGCAGTACATATCTAAATCATTGCAAGCAAGCAGTATTTTTGTGTTCGAGTGAGACCTTACCAACAAATGGCCATTAAGGCCAAAAATCCCTGGGAGTGTCGTTGCGCAATTTTCAAATGAGTAGTTCTGATTTTGCCTATAATTCAACTGTTTTGCACGTAGAGGATTTAGCAAAGCAGATGTCAACAAAGATCCTCCTATAGCTACACCTAGCCGCCAGCGTTCAGTGTGTTCCTGTTGAGGAGGATCAGTAAATGCATTTTGTCCACATAGGCTCCTGTAGAAGGAAACGTGGCGTCAAATATGGCGTCCCTCAGAGACTTAGTCTCGCACCCATCTATTTAAGACCCGATTTTTATGGTTATATGTTACAAACGACTGAAGAACATTTTATTCATTTTCAATAACATTTTGATGGATAATTCCAGAGATTAATGGCAAAAACTACACACTGTCACTTTACACACTGTCCTGCTTGTCACTTTAGCGTTGCTTTAAGTCAGTTCACAAAAGATTGCTTTTGCTTAAAAACACTCGTAAAATATCTTCTCTAGATTTTTTTTACTTGCAAATGACTGGAAAAAACTAGAAAAAAAGAAAATTTGGTCAGAATGGCAAAAAAACAACAACATTATTTTCTGTTGCCTTTCAGGGGTTTCGTACAAATTAGCAGCAGCTGTAGGATCAGGCAATATTACAGCGACCTAAAGGACATGCTGTGCTCCTTTCAGATGTATGTTCTTCCTGCTGGTTTCATGAGAGAGTATTATGTATTCTTTATAAAAAGACATTTTTGGCGTTCTCAAGAAATGGGTCTTCATAGCTTTAAGAATCAAAGATTATGTCAAGATTTTTGATTAATTTCAAATTTAGGGTTTTCTTTTTCTTAACTGGGAGGGAAATCTGTTTTTGAGTGTATTTTTTAAGTGTAACTCGTTTTTGTTTTGTCCATTATAGAAAAAAGCCCTGAAATCGTTTGGATGGGTCTAAACGTTCAGGCATTATCCATTTCTTACCAACTCTCCTCCACCCCTTTAGCTCCACTGAGCAAATAGACTCCAGCAGGGAACCCAAAACCTGCTCCTCCACTCATCGAACACATCACGGACAGCATGGCCAATGAGCCCGCCTCCCTTAACTCTCACTGTACTGTCTCATCTGCCTCCGCGAGCATCTTAAATGAAGCTGCCCACTGACCTGAGCGGGCTCATAGATCACACTGATGACTCACAGAGGTGGGGTCCTTCAAAGGTAAAAAGGGTCATAAAGGCCTCCAACCCACTCTTCATAAAGGAAGGTGTAGGGGTGAGTCCCACTATGTTCCCCTATGTGAAGGATGTGAAATATAAAAGGTTTATTGATGCCCAACAGAGTAGAAAGTATGGGAAACCAGTATAAGTAGACATGATGGCGTGTTCATAAAACTGGCTTGTTTTGTACCATGGTGGATACAAGCGACTGAAATGAGTTTCCTCTACAGGGTGTCTGGGCTCTCCCTTAGAGATAGGGTGAGAAGCTCGGTCATTCGGGAGGGGCTCGGAGTAGACCTGCAGCTCCTCCACCTCGAGAGGAACCAGTTGAGGTGGCTTTGGCATCTGGTTAGGATGCCTCCTGAACGCCTCCCTGGTGAGGTTTTCCAGGCACGTCCAACTGGTAAAAGACTTAAAAGTAGACCCAGGACACGCTGGAGGGACTATGTCTCTTGGCTGACCAGGGAATGCCTTGGGATCCCCTCAGAAGAGCTGACCCAAGTGGCTGAGGAGAGGGAAGTCTGGGCCTCCCTTCTTAGGCTGCAGCCTCCGCGACCCAACTCCAGATAACCAGAAAAGGATGGATGGATGGATGGATGGATGGATGGATGGATGGATGGATGGATGGATGGATGGATGGATGGATGGATGGATGGATGGATGGATGGATGGATGGATGGATGGTGTTGGAGTGGACCTACATTTGCCATTTTGTTTATTGTAGATCCAATCTCTTGAATGCCGTCTTTTCCTTTGTTGTTACGTGACCTCACGGGACGTGGAACCCTTTCGCTGCCTATTTGCATCTAAAACGCTCCTGGTGAAAAGGGACACGTCGCTGAGCTTGCAGGTAAAGCATGTCTATTACGATATGCATCATTCAAGTATCCAGTGGAAAGGATGGGTGGGTTGGGATGATGGATAAGGACGTTGTCTTCAGTAATGAGGGCTTTGCTCAAGTTTGTTGAAAAAGGAGTTGGACCAAAAGGGCTCTGCACCTTCTCCTCTAAAGGAGTCAACTGGTGGTTCAAGCTCTCCTGGTTGACTCCCTTTGAGGGGTTTCTTGGAGCATACGACTGGGAGGAGACCCCAGAGAAGACCCAGAGGGGGGAGGAGTATCAGTAAAATAAAAATGGATGGAATGATTGGTGCAGCTTCAACAAAACACGAATGGAAATTCGAACACAACATTTCCTGCAAAATAGTATGAACAACTCTAAGGATCTGAAGTGAACCTGTACAGGTTTTGTGAGATGATTTCATTGGGTGGTATTTTTTAGTAGAATAGAATAGAATAGAATAGAATAGAATAGAATAGAATAGAATAGAATAGAATAGAATAGACTTTATTGATCCCACAGTTGGGAAATTCACTTGTCACAGCAGCACCATTACTCAAAGAGTAATTAGAAGAAAGATAAAAACAAGTATACATCTATATACACATAGGCAGTAATCTAGTATTGTAATCTTAGATCACTAAAAAAAAAAACCACAAATAAAAGATAAAAACAGACTTGGTACCAACACTATGCAGCATACTGTAAGAGACACAGACAACAATCTGAATCCAGTATTGCACAAGTATAGAACACATACTGAATATTGCATTGGTGTTATTGTGTACCAGGATGATACCAGTACAGCTTAAACTGAGGAGTTATACACTCTTACAGCAGAGGGGATGAAAGATCTGCGATAGCGCTCAGTTTTACATCTGGGATGTCTCAGTCTACCTCTGGAGGAGCTGTCCATGATCTCCACAGTGGAGTGCAGTGGGTGGGAGGGGTTTCTTAAGATGGAGGTCATCTTCCCCAGCATCCTCCTTTCACACGTCTCCTCAACAGAATCCAGTGGGCAGCCCAGAACCGAGCTAGCTTTGGTAGCTAGCTTGTTCAGTCTCTTCCTGTCTCGGTCAGAGCTGCCTACACCCCAGCAGACCACAGCAGAATGAATAACAGAGCCAACAATAGAGTGATAAAAGGATTTCAGCAGCTGGGAGTTAACTCCGAAGGACCTCAGCCTCCTCATGAGATGGAGGCGGCTTTGGCCCTTCTTATACAGAGCATCTGTGTTATGGGACCAGTTCAGTTTACTGTTGAGGTGAACACCCAGGTACTTAAAGGTGTCCACCACCTCAATGTCTGCTCCCTGGATGTTTACTGGTGAGTGAGGAGGAGTGTTTCTCTGGACGTCAATCACCATTTCCTTTGTTTTACTGGTGTTCAAGCGAAGGTGGTTACGCTCGCACCTGTCCACAAAGTCCATGATGACTGACCTGTACTCCTGGTCGTCCCCCTCAGACACACAGCCGACGATGGCCGAGTCATCAGAGAACTTCTGGAGGTGACAGCTGCTGGTGTTGTAGGTGAAGTCTGAGGTGTAGAAGGTGAAGAGAAAAGGGTGAGAGTACTGTACCCTGCGGAGCTCCAGTACTGCACACAACCACCTCAGACGTACAGTTGTGCAGCCTCACGTACTGTGGCCTGTTGGTGAGGTAGTTGATGATCCATGCAGTCAGATGTTCATCCACTCCTGCACCCCTCATCTTCTGCTGCAGTAGGCACGGCTGGAAGTGGGGGGGGGGGACCCCAGACACCCAAGGTTCTTGGTTTTTATACATAATGAGTGGATGTCAGATAATAAAGTCAGACCTCAGCATTAATATCACCATCTGGCTGGGACTGTTTTAATGTTTCTATATTTAGTCCAAAGACTATTTAAAACACCAGTGTTGTGTCTGACAGATTCAGGCCAGATTTATATTCAGAGACTCTAAAATACACCTGTGACGTCATTTTACCGTCCTGTTTTGGCTGCAGCAGCTTTAATCTATTAAAAATAACAAATAATCCTAGTTTCAGATTATGGTTTGTTCTTTTGTCTGATACCAGCTGTTCTTTTATGTAAGTAAAAAAACTTTACTTAACTGCTATACGTGGTAACGCTTATGATATTTATATTTGTGAGGGTCTGCTAAACCAAAAACAAACAGAAAACATTTTAGATGTGTTTTTGATTTTGTCATTGAGGATAAAACGCCACACTGCAAAAAAAAGATTTTCAAGAAGGTAAAACGAGTCTCGTTTTTAGACGTTTTCTTATTTTTATCTGCAAAAGCAGCTCTACTGGAAATAATGTAAAATATCTAAAATATGATCCAAATGTTCTCGTTTTTTTCTATTTTTAAGAATTATAGATAAGTAACATTTGCTATTTCTTTCTGGCCTATACCTAAACTACAACCCCCAGCATAAATGGTAAATGCCTGTATTTATATAGCGCCTTCTAGGGTTCTACAGCCCCCCAAGGCGCTTTACAACACAATCAGTCATCCACCCATTCACACGCTGATGGTGATGAGCTACATCGTAGCCACTGCTGCCCTGGGGCACACTGACAGAGGCGAGGCTGCTGAACACAGGCACCACCGGTCCCTCCGACCTCCACCAGCAAGGCAGGCGGGTTAATTGTCTTGCCCAAGGACATGACTACGACAGAGTGAGTGGGGCTTGAACCTGCAACCTTCCTGTTACAGAGTAGCCACTTAATTCCTCTGCCATCGTTGCCCACATGAATGTGAAGCTAAAACCCGCTTCCCTCGGCAAGATTTTAAAATTGTCAGGTTTTCAAAACATTTGTTTTAAATATTCACCTTTTGGTGAATTTTTTGCCCTCTTGACTTGAATGTAGAGTTCTTCCTATCTTATGTGATTAGTTTTGCAGAAACTAAGGCAACCAGAGCCACATGCTGAGATAATTAATCCAAAACAAACTTTCTATGGATTATTTTAGAGCAATATTGCATATCAAGGCCAGTAGGTCAGCTAACCTCATCATTATTAATGAAGAAAGTGATAATTTTAACTTGGCAGCTCATGTGATGCCCACTTAGAACATCACCCATGGTGCCCAGCAGAAGGTCAGAGCCTGTGAAGAGGCCAGGGTCCGAAATATGCCTGTTATCAGCCTAATGACCCACAGCACAATTAACACTCTGCTGCTCTGCATGCAGCAACCGAGGTGTTTATTGGATGTTGGCTCTGGTTCCCTGGTGAACCCCGTCGTGCTCCAGCTGATCATCTTCCAGACTGGAGCTGGAGGCTCTCCAGTCTGACACATGCACAGAGAAGTGGAGCCCAGCAGCCACAAAGAAGCCGGCTGACACACATAGCAGCACACAGGGACTGCTGAGACACCTAAAAATAAAAAATAAAAGCTGCTAGGGAGCTATTTTCATCCCTTAATGATATATAGTGGAGAGCTTTGCTTCATACTTTCTCATGTTGGAGTTTTGCAACAAACACAATCTGCAAAAATAAATGTTTTCATATAAAACTGTGGATGCAAAACAATGGTTGGTACAAAAGCTCCTCCGAAGGTCACATGGAGCTACTGTTGGGATAAATCAGCAGATGTACACACATAATGAATCATAGTGTTTATTGTCTTCGCTGCAACAAATTTACACAATAAACCAGCGTGATACAAATATATTACAACAGATCACAATTACTATCATCTATTTTTAGCAGTAACCTGAGTTTGACCACTTTCTGCAGAAGTAAAGTGATGCAGATCAACACGTCCCCAAAGGAATCACTGAACTCAGATCTGTTATCTAATTGTGACAAGCGGGACAGAAACTGGGGAAACTCCTCTCAGATCAGAGCAGCTTGTCTTGACGCTGAACGTGCCAGGCCTGGAGAAGCAGGTGCGTTTTGTCCCAGCCAGATTTTAGAGCCGCCGTCTCCTAGCAACAGCATCAGAGATGGGGGGAGGAAAACCACCAGGGATCTTTCCGTGCTCCAGAAAGTCCGGTCCTCCTGATACGTTTTAAACAACGTCACTAATTTGTGCACACATACACCAGCCTGGACAGTTTATCTTTTTGCTGGGTGGGGATTGTTTTTTTAGCACTGATGTCCTGCAGGCTGCCCCTCAGCCGTCCAACGACACAGCTCATTACGCTGCAAACAGACTGACTTCATACCATCATTTCAGTGCTGTTTTAGTCTTTTTGCAGAGCAAATATGTCAAAAATATTCAATTTAAATTTGACAAAAGATAAAGAAGTTTTGTTTGTTTTTATGACGTGATTAAACTTTATATACATCTATTATTAAGTAAATTTGGGATGTTTATGAAGTAATGAGTGCAAATCACAGGAACCGTAATATCAGTAACAATGCCAGAAGAGTTTGACCAACATTAACAAAAGTCACATTTGTGAACTGATGAATTTATCTCAAAAAAATGCTGCAGATTAAATCAGATTACTTTTAAATAGAAATGACACTAAAAAGCACATTACGACTAAAACGTTTGTGCCAAAATTCAAATAAGCATGAAAGTTCATAGTTTTATAATAATCTAAGAGACCCGAGGTCAAAAGAAATGTTAAAGTTACTGGCAGTGGCTTATTTGGGGTCCCCATGGCAACCCCATACCTGTGTCCGGGACACGCCTGGTACGCCAGATGGCCAGTCCACCCCTGTCTCTTACTCCCTGTCTGCTGTCCTACATAAAATGTTTCCTGCAATTGTGCAAAAACTGTAAAACATTATTAAATGCTAGTTTGCAGAGACAAAGCCCAACTTTCTGTACATCATTTACACTCTTAATGTTTCTAGCAACAAGTCGGCCTAAGCTATAGAGCTTCTAACAGGACTTGTTCAAACTTGGCGAGTATTTTTTGATTGGGACGCTTTTCCTCCAGAACCTTTCTGGAAACTAATGACGACATTAATCTGACAATCCGAATGTCGTTAAACTGATGGAACCACGCTGTGATCGCTGCTGTGTAAAGATGGAATGCGGATTAAAAACATGAAGTGTTTGAAGTGTTTTAAGTTTCTAGAAACGCACACAGAAGAAGCTGTCCATCTACCATGAAATGTTATCTATTGTCATCCATGTGAGTGCGAGCCTTTCTCTCTCATTGTTGGCCGTCCCAGTGGAGATTAGGGGCCAGAGCTGTTGAATGGAAGAGAGAGGCAGCTCTTTTTTTTCTGGATGCTTTCACTCATAATGAATGAGCACAATTCTGGGAAATGTGCCCCGTGAACAGCGGAGGAAACCCCCAAATCCAGCAGAGCTCCTGAGGAGATCCGTCTTTGACAAACGACTTCCCCCATGTGGGGAGCAGAGCCCGCGGATCAGCGAGTGCATCTAATGAAAACGCAGAAGACGTGATCTAGTCTGCCGGAATTGTACACCAGCGTGTGTGTGTGCGTGCGTGCGTGCGTGCGTGCGTGCGTGCGTGCGTGCGTGCGTGCGTGCGTGCGTGCGTGCATGCGTGTGTGCGTGTGTGTGTGCTTGCCTTCCAGTTCTCACAATAAAGGTCAATGAGAACTGATGCTGCAGGTCTCTTTATCTGTTCATGCTTTTCATATGAGATTTATCGTACCGTTCCACCTTAAATCGTGTACAAAAGGGCACAAAAGAATATTTACATCCAAGCCACGCAGCGATATCTCCTTACAGTAGTGAGTTCTAGTAAAACAAACACGTTTTATGGTTCTAGCTCCTTCCCTTCTCAGAGGGTCGGACATCAAAAAGCTGCTGAGTGAATGACACTGACAAATGCTGTCAATCCTGGTTGGGGTGATTCTGCCCGTGGTTAGCTGGTGGGGGGGGAGGGTTGAGGACGGAAGCAGACAGCTGAAAGGGCCTGATGTTCTCCAGAGCCTGAACAGCTGAGACCACTGGCAGCAGGACCTCTGGGACGCCGGCTTTTTGATGAGGAAAGCCCGTTGAGGTACAGAGGCGTTCCTGAGTGCTGATGACTAAACCTTAGAAAAGAACAATGTTATCATAAACAGTCAATCATGAGTGGTTTACAGTTACTCAGCAGCTACCTCCCAAAGTAAAGTGTGTTGAGATTAGACTGGTCAGGTGTTCAGGTTAAAGAGTCAAATAATGTTCATTTAAACATCATTAAATCCATCAGATTTGGTCTAAAATGGAAAGTCTAGAAGACGTCTCAATCTGATGATGATGAAGAAAATGATGATGATGATGATGATGATGATTACTTATGGGGTTTTTTTTAGTTTTCTGGCGATTCTTGGTTTATTTTTCTTTTTTTGTGTGTTTTTATTTTGTTCTTGTAGCTAGTTGTTTACCTCAGCTCTTCAGTTATTATCCTGACTCACCTGCTGATCTGTTAATCAGCCCAGCTGTTCTCACTTAAGCCTCATTCACACAGAATGCAGAATGGATGCGGATCGGAATCCGTGCAGCTTCTGCAAAGACCGAAAATCATTGAGCCCAATCAGAGCGATTATCCCGGCTGCAGTGCCGGTGCAGATCCGGATGCAGAGCTGTGGAATCTTTCCACATAGTTTGTATTTTTCCAGACATCGCATGCGGATCATCATGAAGCTGATGAAGTTTTATCACGTGAACTTGTGAGAAATTTAATGGAGACGTTCTGCACACGATCCACAGTCAGTGTAAATGACAGTCCATCCAGAAGCTGCACGGACAACAGTATTTAGGCAACAATTGTACTTGGATTTCCAGAGAATGGTTTGAAAAATAACATGCAGTGAGCAGTTGTGTGGATGAAATGTCTTTTTGAGGTCAGAGGGCAGCAGAGAATGGTTAGGTGACAGAAAGGCAACAGTAGCTCAAATAACCTTCTGACCAACGATGAGTCTTGATTTCACCTGCTACCTTCAGATGCTTCGATGTTCGTGTTCATATTTAAAGCTCCTGGGTTATTATCCGGGGTTAAATGAGGACCATGACCACAGGCTGTTCTTCTGAGAGAGGAATGCTAAAAGCTCCAGGACATGCTTCATGGTTCGGCATCAAATGATCCAGACAATACTTGAAGGATCAAGCTTCTATCTCCACTTTGCTGGTTAAGTGAGCCTTAAAAGAATGACTGCAGCACTTTTCACAATGTAAAAGCAGCTCTATTTGTTTTCATTTAGCAGGAGAAAGACACAAATCTGCTGCAACTGAGACACAAATGACATCACCAGAGTTTTCCCCTGTGAGCACTATGAACACCTAAAGATGCTTCAACTGGATAGGTTCTTGCACCACAGGGATGGGATGGAGGTGATCTAAATGCAGCACCTCCACACACCAGACCACTTCTACACAATAACTCACAAAGCTCCAGACGCTCAGCGATGTGCTCAGTTACTCTCCCACCTCAGACATGACCTCTGTCGGTCATTATCACTCCACTGGGCCCGCTGTCCTTCCTCCTGATGGTTATCTGAGCGATGACATCTGTTTCCAGACCATATTTACTAAACTTGGACAGGAGCAGACTCGGGGAATCCCAGGAGGCACTTTGTTGGGTCTAAAGGGCGTCAAGATGTGCACAGGCCATAAAATAAGACACACTGGACATAAACGAGTGCTTTGTGGGGCTTTAAATGAGGTTGTCATATGGTGCGCAGCGTCAAGGAACGTTAGAAACATTTTTCTTTTTAAAGCAAGTAAACTAATTACACTGTAAAAGGCTCTACTTTAATCCACTGAACTATAAAGTAAATTATAAATGGAAAACTAGTTTCATAAGGGATTATGCAAAATGATTCAAAATGTTTGCAAGGATTCTCATTCTGTCAGGGCGTTTCTCCAATGTCGCATGAATTTTGAACATGTCAAAACACTTGTGGTAAAAAAAATCTTTGTCTAAACAGAGTAATTACCAGAAAAATCTAAGTAAGTCTCCTCAGAGCTCAGATTAACACAAGGAAGTAATCGAGCTAGTGTACATGCAGCAAACTAAGCTCAGACTAGCAAAAACAGCAAAGTGAGCTCAGACTAGCAATAACAACAAACTGAGCTCATACTAGCAAAAGCAGCAAACTAAGCTCATACTAGCAAAAGCAGCAAAGTGAGCTCAGACTAGCAATAACAACAAACTGAGCTCATACTAGCAAAAGCAGCAAACTAAGCTCATACTAGCAAAAGCAGCAAACTAAGCTCATACTAGCAAAAGCAGCAAACTAAGCTCATACTAGCAAAAGCAGCAAACTGAGCTCATATTAGCAAAAGCAGCAAACCAAGCACATACTAGCAAAAGCAGCAAACTGAGCTCTGACTAGCAAAAGCGGCAAACAGCTCTGACTAGCAAAAGCAGCAAACTAAGCTCATACTAGCAAAAGCAGCAAACTGAGCTCATACTAGCAAAAGCAGCAAACTAAGCTCATACTAGCAAAAGCAGCAAACTGAGCTCATATTAGCAAAAGCAGCAAACCAAGCACATACTAGCAAAAGCAGCAAACTGAGCTCTGACTAGCAAAAGCGGCAAACAGCTCTGACTAGCAGAAGCAGCAAACTGAGCTCAGACTAACAACATCAACTAACTAAGCTCAGACCAGCAAAAGTAGCTGTATTGGTATTAATAAAGTTGTTTTATATCAGCAACACTGATGTCAGGACGATACCAGAATAACACCATGCAACTGGAAAATTAAATGAAAGCCTCAGAAAGCAAAACTTTACTTTACTGGTGTTTTAGGACTAATTGATTTACGTCAAATCAAAAACTGAATATCAAATGTTAATGCAGTCTGTTATGATCTCATCTGTTCCCTTATTGTTTCGTTCACCTGAAGGTTTGGTGTTATGTTTGTAAGTTGCTATTTACACCAAACAGCAGAGGATAAGATCATTAGTACTAAATGTGTCCCGTAGGTGATGATTAAATCTACACTAAAAACAAATGTTTGCCGGGTTAAAACAGTCCAAACAGAAACAAGCTGTTCACCTTTGACCCAGTTAGTGTGTGTGAATACGTCATCTTCAGATTTCTCTGTGTTTACAGGAGCAACTCTGTCACTGTTCATAAAGGATTGCGGTGGACATATTTGTTGCAAAACAAGTTTTTTGGGGATGTGGGTCAGAAAGTTAGCTGGACTATAATAATACACCTTCAAATATTTCACTTGGATGTGATAAATTGCAAGTTTGTTATTATATTAAATATAATAATGTTTTAAATGAATTTGGCGCTGGACGTTGCATCATCTGTTGGTTATGGATCAGTTTTAGGGGAAGCACTGAGAAGAGAAACAGGATGAGATTATTGTTAGTGAAAACAGATCTGGGTGTTTGTTTTACCGCTGGTCTAACGGCTTGTTGTTTACCCTCCTCTGTGCAAGACGTTTACACGTCTGTTTGTGCTAAAACAGTCTCCAGTTCATCTGAACTAACCACGTTCAGGAGAAACATCTTCATCCAAGCCTTTTAGGATCATCTCGGTGCCGTCAGACCTGGTCTTGGAGAGTGTGCACGACGTGATCAGCTGCACTCTTGGGACGTTGCCAGCAGATGATGAGCAGAGGCGATTGCGCTGTGAGATAGGGATGAAAAACTCTGATGTGGCAACAGCGTCTGTTGAAGCAAGGGAAGCGTGTTGTTTGCAAAACAGAAACACAGGTGGTTACTCACGGCCGAAGGTTCATATGATACACCTAGCAGTCAGTTTGGGGCAACGTCTCACCTGACACAGGTAAACATCTCTTACAGGTGTTCCTTCACCTGAAGACACACTGACACAGATCCTCTGACCTCTGGAATATGAGGAAAGGTGTTGAAAATGAACCAAGTACAGTTACTTTTTGTTGCAAACACATACAAATTAGTAGTTTATATGATAAATTATTAGGTCAGAGTTCATTTCACACATAATAGCTATAATTCTTACTTCCCTTGAGTGACAAAAAATTCTGATTACAGCTTTTAAAAAATATTTGGACCATTATGAGATGTGTTTATCATGTTTATCACCTTGCAAACCTCACAATACTTAATAGTTGTAATTAAACCCATCAATTATGAGTTATTTACATGAAATTTTGTTGTGATTAACCAGCAGAAATGTCACCACTCGTGGGCCAAAACGATTCAAATATTTCTCGTAAATTTCCTGTATCATGTGAAAGTGACTGGACTGGTGTCCAATCCTGGTCCTCTTACATGTTTTAGATGCTTCTCTGGTAAATTTCATTTTTAAAAAAGTGACATTGATTAGTTTTGATGAGCATCAAGAAAAAGGGACACTAGTTAAAACAAATTAAGCTGGTAGGATGTGAGGGAACATGAGGATAAAAGTCAAATATTTACCCCCAGACTATCATAGAGAGGACGAGCAGGTTAAGATGACCCAGGGAGAAGATCTGACTCCGATGCCTTTGGGGCCGGCGGATGACGAGGGGAGATCTGTCTGACTAAAGTGTGAATAAAACATGCTTTCGCATGTTGCTAGTGACGATCGAGGAGGCCCTCTGAATAATTCATGTGGAGTAGCACAGTGGAGGAGGATGAGGGGGTGATGGGGGTGGATAGGGTATGTGAAGGTGTAAGGGTGTTGCCAGGACCAAAGAACCAGTGATGCATCCTGCAGGGTAAGAATCCGTACTTCTATGAGTTAAAAGGAATCTGTGATTACATGCAGCCACGTTCACCAGCAAATCAATAGCCATTAAAAAAGGCTCTGAGGATTGATGCGGATGGGATGGATGAGAGTCTTTTAGCAGCGGTGGTGTTATCCCAACCTTACTAACCCCAGAGACGGGTTCTCCCATAAGAGCTGAATCAGTGTTTTCCCTTCTGCAGCGCAGAGCAGAGCAAAGGGAATATGTTCCAGCCAGCAGCTCTTCTCTCTGTCACAGAGGGGCCGACAGACAGAAGTGCAAGCCAAAGCTGATGCTACTGCACCACCTGCAGGCTCGCAGCCACATGAGTGGATGCATGTTACGCAGTGGGTGTGAGTAAGCTGAATTTTAACACCAGAAAGTTTTAATATCACATCAGAGAAACAAGAAAAGCTTTGGTAAATCTGGTTTTGTGTGCAGCCGGAGGAATGTTTGGGAAGTTTTGAATGTCAGACAGAAATGTTGCTGAGAGATGAAACTGAATGTGTCCATTGATTTGTCTGGTGACACACCCTGCAGATGAGGAAGAGGAGGAGGAGGTCAGAGATGAAGGCACTGCACTGCTACAAATATGCTTCTGCAAGCAGAAATCTCAACCGAAACTGCAGCATTTTAATTTTAGGATCAGTGTTGCCAAAAATATGAGGAAAATATTGCAGAATTTTTTAATTTAGGTGTATTTACTTATACTGTCACATGCAAAATTGTGTGCAAATTTTTTACCACTAAAAACAAACGAACGTCTTTCTGGAAACACATGCAACTCTCCACGTCAGTATGTCTAGGTGTTACTCTGCCACGAGTCTTTTTAAAGCTGCACATGTTTTGCTGCTGCCTTTCTAGTAGTGTAAGATTACTCTGCCGGACGGAGGTGGAGGGGAGCAGTGGAACCGGTGCCAGAAAGGCTTGATTACAGTAATGTGAACGCTCAGTAGCAGCTGGAGCTTCTGGGCTGAAGTCAGTGAGCAGACACACCCCCCTGTCTCTCAGATTATCAGTGATAGAATCAGATATGTTTTACATTTAATAAAATCTTTGTGAAAATATGAGTTCTCTGCAGTTTGGTGAAAAAGAGGTGTCCACATGCGTATGGAAAATAGCGGGGAAACAGTGAGATAATATTAGCTACAATCTGACACTCTGCTTGACTGAAAACCAAAGCAAACAGAGCGCAGTACCTAAAGCGACAACACTTTACTATAAGTTTAAAAAAAAGTATTTTTAAAGCGTGTAGGAAAAAAGAGCTCATGAACATTAATTTAAGCATTTTTGTGAATGATTCTTATAACAGGGATAATTATTAATAAAATGTTGAGATTACAAAAAATGTTAAGGACAAAAAGTCTAAATATTGTTTCCAAAATAAGAATGAAAGTAGATTTTTCTAACAACAGAGCTCTGATGTTCTTCTAAATCCGTATTTATTTGTTCTGTTTTATTATGATTATAACCAAACATTCTGCATTTGTTTTTATAATGTAATTTTTAAAAAGAAGCATTTTCTTGAAGAAGTATACAAAAGTCACAACACAAATACACAAGGCTTAACACAAATACAAAAGACGTGACACTAATACAAAAGACGTAACACTGATACAAAAGACGTAACACTAATACAAAAGACGTAACACTGATACAAAAGACGTAACATTGATACAAAAGACGTAACACTGATACAAAAGTCACAACACTAATAAAAAACCATAACTGATACAAAGTCACAACACTAATACAAAAGACGTAACACTGATACAAAAGATGTAACACTAATACAAAAGACGTAACACTGATACAAAAGGCGTAACATTGATACAAGACGTAACACTGATACAAAAGATGTAACACTAATACAAAAGACATAACACTGATACAAAAGACGTAACATTGATACAAAAGACGTAACACTGATACAAAAGTCACAACACTAATAAAAAACCATAACTGATACAAAGTCACAACACTAATACAAAAGACGTAACACTGATACAAAAGATGTAACACTAATACAAAAGACGTAACACTGATACAAAAGGCGTAACATTGATACAAGACGTAACACTGATACAAAAGATGTAACACTAATACAAAAGACATAACACTGATACAAAAGACGTAACATTGATACAAAAGACGTAACACTGATACAAAAGTCACAACACTAATAAAAAACCATAACTGATACAAAGTCACAACACTAATACAAAAGACGTAACACTGATACAAAAGATGTAACACTAATACAAAAGACGTAACACTGATACAAAAGGCGTAACATTGATACAAGACGTAACACTGATACAAAAGATGTAACACTAATACAAAAGACATAACACTGATACAAAAGGCGTAACATTGATACAAAAGACGTAACACTGATACAAAAGATGTAACACTAATACAAAAGACATAACACTGATACAAAAGGCGTAACATTGATACAAAAGACGTAACACTGATACAAAAGACGTAACATTGATACAAAAGACGTAACACTGATACAAAAGATGTAACATTGATACAAAAGACGTAACACTGATACAAAAGTCACAACACTAATAAAAAACCATAACTGATACAAAGTCACAACACTAATACAAAAGATGTAACACTAATACAAAAGACGTAACATTGATACAAAAGACGTAACACTGATACAAAAGTCACAACACTAATACAAAAGATGTAACACTGATACAAAAGACGTAACACTGATACAAAAGTCACAACACTAATAAAAAACATAACTGATACAAAGTCACAACACTAATACAAAAGATGTAACACTAATACAAAAGATGTAACACTAATACAAAAGACGTAACACTGATACAAAAGACGTAACACTGACACAAAAAGACGTAACACTGAAACATAAAGATATAACAAAACATTCAACAGAAGTAACAATAAACTGTAAGTAAAGAAATAACTAATATATAATAGCATTAAATCAGAAGTTTGCTGTGCTGTTGTGAATGCAATGACAAGGTCATGGACGTATGTTTTTGTGTGTTGCAGCGTTTGTATTCCGTTAAACCTTAATGGCAGTGGCATGATTCTGATCCAAATATTGTTCCAGTCAGTTTTGTAAAAACCTTTAAAATAATAGACTACATCTATTGCATTTTTTAAAATAAAACTAAACAATATTTATTTTGACCACATGACAGCAACACCAACAACAGAATAAAACAGGAATAAAATCTCACGTGGCACTTTAATTCTGTTGAACTTTGAACACAAAAGTTTCACACACACAGCCGAGCGTCCGGACATGTCGGATATTATTCAGTGGCAGGATGGCTGGAAACATCCTCAGTGGTGAAGCTGGTGACCACAGTTGCACAGTCATCAGGACTTTCTGATTCATGAGCCATGATATATGATCTGACAGACAGTAAACGGTCGACTCTCCACAGAACATACATTTGAGGAAATGGCAAAACTGCAACTGGAAGTTAATGTGGCCACAATAAAAAAAATAGATAAAAAAAGACCTACAGCGTGGCATTGTGATGTTAATCTTTATTCCAAATCAGAAAATGTTCTGGAAAATTATTGATGAAATTAGAAAAATATTTACAACAATAAATGGAATAAAGCCATTTACAGTGGAGGAAGCAAATTATCTGTTCTAGGAGGAGAATTAAGCTAATTTGAGCACTTTTTATAAATTTTTATATGCTTTAAATGATATATATATATTTTTTTTTTTTCAAAAACAACCTTTGTTTAGCTGCTTCAACCAATGTTGACTTTGACTGGCAGGTCTAACAAACAGCAGAGCACATAAATTCCTATCGCTGCAGAGACTAAACTTTTTTTAAAAGATTTTTAAACATTGGTATTTTTGAACAGTTAAATAATATACCCATAAATTTTGAGTATAATTTTTATATTAAAGATGTTTTCATAATTGTTCCTTCATATTTAGTTATAATACTTAGTGCACCAAATGAATTAAAAAACTGCAAAACAGACAAAAATAATATTTTTTTTAAGGGTTAGGGTTAGGGTTAGGGACAATAATGGACAATAAATGGAGAGATTAAAAAATATTTTTGTTGCTCAATTAATTTTGATGTAATTCTTTTTTGCAGGAAAATTGCTAAATGAGACATTATTACATGAAAAGTATGTAAAAATAAATTAAGCAAATAAACTCTTAATTATTTTTCATCTGTAAACGTTTCTTGATAATTCATTACACATACATTGACAAATTAAAGACTTTTTTTGCAATCAAAATCAAAACTTGTGCAACTGGACATTTCCACAAGCAACTGGAGGTTATTAAAGCTTTAACGCTTTAAAACGTTCACTTTTTCTCAGAACGCGTTTGAGGAACTCGTCCCATGCCATTTTTCTTTACCAAAGTGAAGCAACACTTTCACTGACTCTTAGTTCCTGGTAAAGGCACGGAGCAAATATCTCTTTCTGCGCAACGGACCGAGATTACAGCACCTCTTGGTTGAGTTTCGCTGGCATGAAACACAATCCTCAGTGAACCGTTGATGTTTTGACACGACTGATTAACTAAGACTCCCCCCGATTAAGGCAACGTACAGGAGGAAGTGGGATTTGGAAGAGGGGCTCTGCATCTGTGTCTGTGTGTTAGTGTGTGTCTGTGTGTGTGTATGTGTGTGTGTGGGGGGGGTGACATGGTGGCGGGTGGTCTCAGAGGATAGCCGTTGTCTTTCTCAGAAAAGTGAACTTGTCTCACCCAAGAGACAGATGAGCAATGTGTTAGGGGGCTTGTGGTTTATGGACAGAACACGTTCTCAGGCTGCTGGGGGGTTTCACTGGAATAAAACAAGAAAGTCTCTACTTGGAAATAACTGACAGTTGTGCCGGTTCACTCTGGCACATATTAGCCTCAACGTGAAAAAGCAACTGTAGGTGTCAAGAACAAAATAAAACGAGATTGTACGACTGTCTTTCAAATGTAGATTTCTTTTCGAGTTTTGACGCAAGAAACTGAAAAGTTACAACCGTCCTCAGTCTGTCCCAGTGACCGGGGTCAACCAGGGCACTTTCTATGAGGTGTGACCAACAACATAATTCACTTCCTCTGGATTCCTCTGTACAGTATGTTCCCGTGTTAGAGCTTACAGGATGAGTCCTGGGACATCCCTGATGTCTTTGGACCTCATTTGAAGTGGTCTTAAGTAGATTTTCCAGACTGTTGGAGTTCTTTCATGGTTTTTGATGGGCATCTATACTGTATAGTGATATTTAGCGTGTTTCCACTATGGGAGTTCCGGGACATTTCTGGGAGAGGGGAAGGTGACAGGGAAAGTACGATGGCTCGGTCCTCGTGTCTCCATTTAAAATGGACCTTTTCAGGACTTTGCTAAGACCTCAGCATATCGTGACAGTTTCTGCAAAAAAAGGCGTAACGTAAAAAGCAGCGTTTAATGACCCAAAAACGTGCTTGCTATGTTGCTAATACAATTTTAGATGTGAGGAAATTAACTGATCAAAGACTAGGTGCTTGAAAAAAAACAAATGGGCACCTTTTAGTTTAAACTATTCAAGGTAAAGACGAAACATTTCAGACCCTGTTGCAAAGGCTCTAAATAAAAGCTCAGCCAGGTTGAGACTAACATGATGCTGTTCCAATCTACTTTAAACATCTGCAACATCAGCATACATCTAAAAACCTGCACCAGGACATGTATCAGGTAATAATTACTTGAAAGAGGACTGAGTACTCAGCCTTGTGGTACACCTGTATTCATTTTAACGATAAATTCTTTTTTACCAATAGTAAAACATAGTTCAATGTTTACTAGGAATGATTTAAATCAGTGGAAATATATCCCGGATGTCTCAATTGTTTAGCAAAGTGAAAAAAAGCATTTTTGTGCAGAGTGTGTAATATAAATAAATGGTTTCAGAATTTAGAGCCAGCTTTACCTCTGAACAACAGCAGATGTATATCAGGTGGTGCAAAATGCACAAAGTTAAGTTTAGTATAAGTATCCATAACTAACCCTAACCAGTTACCTTTTTGAGGTTTTAGTTGTACTATGATACATTTATATTATAAAAAGACCAAAACTGTCTTTATTTTAGGTATTGAATATTGTTTCTCAAAGATAAAAAAAATAGAGTGCACCTTGTTCAGCTAAAAAAATATTTATGAATCCTGATCATGTTGTCAGTGTAAAAGCAACTTAATCAGTTTGTTCTCTGGCTCCCGTCACGCCTCTATACTATTAGGATCATTTTCTGCTTTGATGAATCTTAAAGGAAAGGTTGAAATAAGATCAAACACATCAGCTCTCCCCTCTCCGACAGAGAAGGTTCATTCATCTGAAGAGCAAAGCCGCCCTCTCCGCCTGCAGCCGGAGACGATGCAGGATGAGCGAGAGCTTCTGCAGCGAGGGTCAAACTGGGACACCCGCCGGTGCAGAACAAGGTCACTGCTGCAAATCAAGTCCTGATGAGAGTCAGAACCATCAGGACTGAGCTGCAATCATTCATTAAACAGATGCATGTCTTCTTTCATTATTTCTTTTCACCGTAATCTCCTCGTAAAAGATTTAAAACCCCACCCCAGATTCTCCTTCCTCTTGTTTCCCGTCTCTCCCATGTGTTAGTGCAGAGATGCTGCAGAGGACACACCCATCCACTCTGCTGCCTCGCTCTGACCCTGAGAAGTTGCATGGATGAGGGTGCCGCAGTGACCATGCAGACTGGCCTCGTTTTCTCTTCAAAGCATGCACAGAAAGGGGATAATGGATCCTAAAAGGCTGTTTTTTTAATGAAAAGAGAGACGAGCACTTGTCACTGACATCATGTAATTATGTTTCCTAATGAGCCATTAAACATATTAGACTTACAGTGGAGGGAAACACAAGAGGATGGGGCAAAAAAAGGATTGGAAATGGGTTTGCATCAGGGAAAGATGAGGTTTTATAAAAGCGGACAGGCAACTTTCACTTCAGTGTAGTACTCGTGATGTAGACCTGTAAAGCTGCAATGATTGGATTTCACGAGAACCTCAAAAACTAAGTCAATCGTAGTACTGCAGAAGATACTTTAAGTTATTTGGAAACTACTTTTTAGAAAACAAGTGAATCTTTCAGGGCTGAATGTGTTTCTCAACAGATTGGAGAATCAGAGCCGTTACCTTGACTAGTAGATGATCAAAGAAGGAATTCATCATCATCTCAAATGAAACTCTTTCCTAGTATGAGTGAAAACCTTTAGGTACATGATTACTTTTACATAAAACAGAGGATTGTTGTTTTTAGAACCTAAAGGTTCATGTTTAGGGATCTCCAATATTACAGCAGCCAATGTTGACATTATATTGTAATATCAGTAATAATTGGCATCACTGTTTATTCTTTTAATGTTTATATGCCATGCACATATTTTACATCAAACTCCTTACTTCTCTCACTCAAAATTCCAAAATCACAGATCTGAGGTTTAGTTTTTGAGATAATTTTGCTTGTTTGGTACAACTGAATTAAATGGAGGTAGGCTAGTTCATGTAGATGTTTAGAATTTAAGTATGCATGATAAGAAATATGTGATGTTGGATACGTAAAATTATGTAGTTCTTTTATTTGAGGGAATTTAGCCTATATCGGTAAAAAAGCAAATATCGAACATCGTATCAGTATAAATAAATATATATGCATCCATCCATCCATTTTCCTCCGCTTATCCGGAGTCGGGATGCAGGAGCAGCAGCCTAAGCAGAGACCCAGACTTCCCTCTCCCCAGCCACTTGGGCCAGCTCCTCCCGGGGAATCCCAAGGCGTTCCCTGGCCATCCGAGAAAGTCCCTGCATTGTGTCCTGGGTCTTCCTTTAGGTCTTCTCAATGTTGGATGTGCCCAGAAAACCTCCAGGCGTCCAGGAGGCATACCAGATGTCCGAGCCACCTCAACTGGCTCCTCTCAATGTGGAGGAGCAGCAGATCTACTCAAAGCCCCTCCCGGATACATATGTATCTATATCTATATATAGATATGTTGTTTGGATTGTAAATGTTTGCTCACATGGATTCTGCTTTAAATGGCTTATTTCCAGGGAGGCTTTGTTCAAACTAAGATCACCTAAAACCTGCACAAATACAATATCACTTGAAATAAGCATCATTCCTCCGAGTGTTTCCTGGTTGAGTCACACAGAAGCGCTCCAGACTAACTGTTGTGGTTTAAAACACAAGGATGAAAGCTGGTCTCATTTCTAAGAAAAGCAACTGCTGTTTGTGTTCATCTAATCAGAGGAACTGATCTGAAATGTTTCCTCACTGCCAGCTTGGTGCTCAAACACGAGAAAACTCACACCTTTCACACGAGAAAGTGAAGAAAAGCAGCTCCAGACACATTGAAGGTGATAAAACATGAGGACGAGCTTTTTTTTAGAAAACAAAAGTTCTCCTTTTAATCACTCCAGCCACGTCATGTTTGTACTTTTACTGTACAGATTCCAGATTTCATTTAGATTCTCCTCACATCACAGTTTAGTTCTCAACTGAAAAATACGACAATGAAAAGAAAACATATGCACAAATTAAAACTTATAAAAAATATAAAAACAGTACTCTAAATCTGTCAAGTACCGTTTCAACAACATATCTGATAATCCACAGCAGAGCAAACAAATGAAACAATTACTTTTTTAAATAGAAAGAAAGGGACATTCCCATCATGCAGAAAATGTAATTAAATAACCAATCAAACAAAAATAATATATACTTCTCTATATATCTCTGAAATTTTCAAGTCAAAGCACTCCCGTCCCTCAAACAGGGAAAAACAAGAAATGTTTAAAAACACCAGCGTCTCACATCTCAGCGCCAACCGTTTGGCACAGAAAAAGACATCATCACGGCAGTAGCATTTTGCATTATAAAAGTGGGCGGAGCCAAGCTCTTTTTCCATGAAAACAATGATCAACAAAACAAAAATGAACATTCTGTGCAGCTAAATCCATCAGGACAGCGAGTGGCGTTTCCCCCAGCAGTGTCTGCAGCCCGGTCCTACTGCAGCATGCTCTTGATAGTCTTGTTGGTTGATTCGTCATTTAGATGTTTGGTTGTGTACCTGCATTCCAGAGGAGAACAATCACAGGTCTATATGTTAATAACACTGGAGGAACAGTGGGATATGGCCGGAGGATGGATACCAGTCATCAGATGCAAGAACCACCTCAGTTGTCTCCTTTTGATGAGGAGGAGCAGTGGCTCTACTCCGACTTCTTCTGGGAAAAGTCCTCTCTTTGGGTTAAGGTCCACACATCACAACTATGTGTGTGGTTTGGGAATATCAGGGTCATTATTCACTCCATGTTTCTTCAGAAATACCTAAAAGCATTAAACATCTGGTGCAGTGGACTAAAACATAGAAAGCTGCATTATGCACATATTTAAATAATGAGGGTTAAAGCTTTAAGGCGCTGAACCGTTTGATTAAAACGGGACAAAAGAGGGATTTAATAGCAGATATTTACAGTTATTTGTATCTTACTGCATTAAACATGCTTTAAGCATAAATACTGTATTATTTTCGTGCATTTTGTCATTCTCTTTCACATCTCAGATGACAAATCTGTTTTTGTATGGAAGCGACTTGCAGACAGGAAGTGGCGTCCGGCCTCTGGCTGATTCCAGAGACAGCACAGATGTGAAGCTGGCTCAGAAAATGACCTTGTCTGCTCCAGTGACGCCGAGCGTGAGGACACGAGGGAGATCGTATTTAGACTGTGAGCGACGAGACGTCAGATGAAATGGGACTTCTCTGTAACGTCTTTGACACCGAGCTGGAGCGAGTCAGGGCGCTGGAAGGAAGTAAAACCAAAACTACCGGCAAAGATGGCTGGCAGATTTAATCACATGACATCATCAGCTCACCTGAGAGCGTTGAGAAGGCCTTCTACGCTGTTTTGCGGCTGATCTTTGAGGACTTTGATGCAGCCTTTCATCTGCGGGGCAGAACCAGATTATTAGCTGAAGAAGCTGTGAGCGGCATCACAGCGCGAACTGTACTCACGTCGATTTTCGACGACTTGGCAAACGCTCCAACCGGATGAACGTAGTCGTATAAGATGATGACTCCGACCATCACCCGGAGGCAGAAGGAAACCGTCTCCTCACTGGTGAAGCGGCTGCGATACTCCCTGATGAGACAAAGAGCAGCGATTAGACAAGAGTCCCGATGAAGATGGGAAGTAGACAGGAAGTAACTTACGGTGTTTCTAACATGACTTTACACACACTCGCCATTGTGCTTAAGCAGTCTGTCGTGTTTTCGATGGGCAGCGTTTTATTCTGTAAGAGGCAAAAAAAAAAAAAACAGTCAGATGTTTATTTAAAATAATGTTAAATTATTTAATCTCTGACAGCAACACAAATAATGTTTAATGCAGCTTTAGTCATTTTCATTCGTTCCAGCTCTCATTTAATAGATTTTAATTCATTATTCCTGCAAAAGAATTTCACTTTTGCACAAAATGAACCTTTAAGTCTGTCGAGGAAATTTGCATATTTAGGACCATTATGTTGCAGGAATTTAAGAGTTTAATGGTTCCTGCTAGGTTTAACTATTTATTTTTACCTTTTCCAATTAAATAATTCACAAATCATTAGCTGACATCCAAAAACCTCATGCCTGACAGCTGTTTTTACTCAAATATGTTGTTTTTTATGTGTAAAATGTTCATTAGTGCATTAGTAAAAATTGCACCAGGCTTGTTTAGATTTAAAATCTCACACTGACATTTATATTTAGTATTTTTCTGATGAGTTGATTACAAAAAATCTGTATTTTTGCAATATAAACAACTAGACATCACAACATAACCTAAATGTTTAACCAAAATGCCCCCTAGTGGCTGGCTGCAGTATAAGCCCCGCGCCTCCATGTAAAAAAAAAAAAAAATTATCTCTAAAAGCCCTGCTGAGGATGCTAAAGTCTCACCTCTGATACAAACTTCGTTGTGCCATCGCTTAACGTCTTCAGCATGGGAGTGGCGTCGGCGTAGAACAGAGATATCCGATTGGCCAGCTCATTGTTGACTTCATTCTCACCCTCTGCCTAGAAATCATAAAAAAGTAGACCTGGTTTTGGTTTATTTTCCTACTTGAAGTCAGATCCTCTTTCATCTGTAGAGATTTTGCTCATTGTTCTGGTTTTCTGACATTAATATAAAATTCATATAACGACCTTTAGCTGACCTCCGTACAAAAGTGAAAAAAATGTTATCGGAGCAGCCGCTGTGAGAAAATGACACAATCGGGTAATTTGAATGAAAAATGTCAAAGTAATAAAACAAAGGTGCAACTGAATCATAATGAGCAGATTAAACAGTACGAGGGAATAAAACTCTTCTACATTCGCTGGTTGTTGCAAAATGTTTCATTGAAAATCTTTTCCGTTAAAAGAAAACAGAAAACATAACATTATCTGCATATAAAAAAGATATTTGATCTGATGAAATGACAGGAAAACACTGATATGAACCGTATGACCGAGTACCCCCCCCCCCCCCCCCCCCCCCCCCCCCCCCCCCCCCCCCCCCCGTTCCCAGCTGACTAACCCGTCCTGCAGCTTTCTACGTTCAGACACCAAAAACACCTGGCAGAAAGCAGAGAACGAGGCGTCTCTGAACAGCCTGTTCTAAAATTGCCTACATATTTAAAAAACAACAAGAACACTTCCTGCCATCATGAGAGCTCTGATGTGAATAAATCGCCCCAAACTTTCAAACCAATTCTGCTTTAACGAACAATGACAGACGTGCTCAAAGACTGTTTGAGCGGGACGGAAGCGTTTCATCTCAGACGTCTGAATGATTCAGTCCTCTGAGGGCCTACTGGGGGGGAGGGGAGCGATGACGGATTCTAACTTGTCTGGGCCCATTTGCCTAATGGCAAATTCTGGATTGAAGGGAAAAAAACACCTTCTGTCAGTCTCAGACGGGTCACAACAGAGAGCAGTCTCCGTTCATGACATTAAACTCCTGCCAGCGCCGAGCCGTTAGAATCAGCTGAGCTAAGATCATCTACAGTTCAGCATAAATGATAAAAGAGACTGACTATGTTATTAAATATCATGAATGAGTGAGCCAGGACATTTTCTAATAGCCCTTAAATGGATCCCTTTAGATTTTTAGATGCATTCATGAGTTAAAAAAAAACTTTAAGGCACTTTCTTTTCTTAAAAATGAACTCTCTATATCTTATGGTGTTCCTCAGGGTTTTATACTTGGGTCAATACCATTTTTTCTTTACACATTTCTCTTTATGGTTCAATCTTGAGTAAATATTAGAAATAAATATAAATATATGGAGACGATACAACATTCTACATATAACTTAAGAACAGCAATAGCTGCAAAATTAAAACTAAATTTCCACAATTTTAAAGATTACAAAACAAAAGAAATGTTATCTGGATGTAATAACAAACCATTTTGTATGGATCTGGGTATTCTTCAGCCTGTTGGGATATTAATATTGACCTAAACTTTAACAGATTAAAACAGATGTAAACAAAATTCATTTTAAAATGAATATTTAAGTGAAAGTAAAACTCTGTTCCATTATTAAATGGTAGCCCAAACAAGTCCAAGTCATAAATGCATAACTGTTTTACATAAATATCAATTTAAAGGGATATTTTGAAGGGATTTTTTTGCATAAAAACTATAAATATTTATTATTTTACTCCTTTCAAATAGCTTTCTGAACAGCGTTAGTTTAAATTCAACAGGATTGAGGAGCTAACAGCTAGTCTAAGGACACCCTGGACCATCTCCAAACAGCACCAATCTCCAAAATCTTGTTGCAGATCACAAATATGTTATTTTACAAGCCTTTATACATAGAATTATGTTTATTTACAAGTAGAAATATCACCACTAGCAACATGTAGCACATCAGTGTCTCCAGCAGGATTGTTTAAATGCTGTTCCAAAAATAACTCTATACTGCAAACTTGATGGTGGTTAAAGTTTGATTGCATTTGTTTAAAGATGGCAAAAAAGCACTTAGGTCTTGTCTGCATTCGCACTAGCTGTTAGCTTATCAATCCTGTTGGGCATAATCCCTATCCAAACTGAAGCTGGTGGGGTGTATATTATTACCTTTACTCAGAAAAATCACTTCAAAATGGCATAATTATATTTGGGTATAATATTACTTTAACTCACTTAGGTCTGCAGCAGTTCTTCTAAACGTGCTTTAAATAAATAAACACGACTTGACACGTGGACACACAAGCAGGAAAATCATTATTTTCTCAGATGTCACAAAGGACTTATAAATAGACTACACTTGCACCTGGATGTAACTCAGTGTAGAGATGATCAGACAGAAATGGGACACAGCAGATATTCTGTCTTTGCAAAAAAAAAAAAACAAACATCCATTAATAGCAGCTTTGCACATTAAAAGTCCCGGCCAAACATGACAGTCGGCACGTAGAACAGAGCAGAAAAACCCTGAAACATTAAATCGTTATGATATTCCTTCACTCAGGTTTTTGCATACTTAGGCTAATTACTGTGCATTAACAGCATTGATAGAGATGTACGATCTTTGGTATATTTCAATCTTTTGTATGAAAATGCAAAGTCTTGGTGGCCATATGTCGATATTTTGTGCAAACTTGGAATAAAACACTTCTGCATCCCTCTATCAGATAAGAATGATGCTTTTGAGCTTTTACCTTGACATTCTTTTTTAAACTGCTCATAAACATTAGAGAAAACATAAAAATATCAATAAAACACTAAGTTCTGCCACATTTTCGCTGCACCTTTCTTCAGAATCTCTTCCTTTAGGTCTGACTGGTTACTTATTTACACATTCAGCCCACCGAACATCCCTATCAATCATTCTGGGAGCCGTTTCGCCTCTCTGGAAGAACCTGATCCCAAAGCACACTCTTAAGATCTCTTTTTAAAGGTTAAATATAAATTTTTAAGCAGTGAAGCGCCTCATGGTGTTCTCCTGCTTGTATATATGGGGTTAGTGACAGAAACAAGATGATTCCTGCTTGCTTTTTGAGCTGTAAAACAAAAACGTGGGTAGATGATGAGGACTCGGGGATAAGCGTTCTCACCGGTACGTTATTGATCCGCATCCGACTCAGTGTTCTCCTGTAGTAGCTGAAGTCGTTCTGAATGGCAGGATTTGTCATCTGTGAAGGGAGGAAATAAAAGAACAAATGAGAAAAAGAGTTGTCTGGAGGTGGCACGCCCTGCAGCGGGACGTCGAGGATCAAACGCGTCGCGGTGGTGACAGAACGATTTAGCCGGCTAAGCAGAAACGCAGCTTTGCGGAGGAATGACAGAAAAAGAGCACCGATACAATTACAGTTTTATTTGCTGGGCTGAAATGAAATCGTCTGACACCGATTTGCCCTCGTTATATCCTCTCGCTTCCTGTCAGGGGATGTTCGGAGTTTTCCCTCCATTTTCCCCCCAGATAGACGCTCTCATTAGGAAACGAAGCTTTACTCTGACTTTATTTACAGTAAAAGCTTCAAATCAAAAACCCACAAGTCTGAGGAAAATGACCGATCTGATTCTGACCTCGAGGAAAGCAGAACGGCCAATAAGAGAGCCGTTTTTAAAACCAGTGCCACCAGTGAGAGCTCATTATGTGGCTAATTATCCTTGTTCCTGCAGCATGTTAATCCTGCTACAATGGGACTGGTATCCATCTTTGTGTCCACCAGTGGAGACGGCCTGCTTCGTCAGGGAGGGGGCTGGACAACACACACACACACACACACACACTCTAACTGGGTCAGAAGCCCGTGCACAAGTGTGAAAGATTGATGAATAGGCCTGGCATGCCACCTTGCACCCCCTACCTTCATGTTTTATCTTGCCAGGATGGGCAGTGGGTACTAATTGGGGTGTCGCTGTAAATCCCCTCAGGGAGCTGTGGTTTGTGTCTCGGAGTGAAGACGGAGCGAGCTCAGCCGCTGTCTTTGGGTGCTCACGGATTTTTTTTATTTGAGCGACACCCACGCTTAATGTGTGATGTCTCCAACAGCATTTCATTAGCAGTTTGGGGTTTGAATTCAAGCCAGACTGGAGTTCTTCTAATTTCCTCCCTGGCTTATTTATAAAAGCTGCCACGATCGGGAGCTAAGCTCAGGATTTAAACGTTCATATTAGCCTCATTAGCCATTCCGTAGACATCCTGTGTATTATGAACAGCAGAGCAGAACCGGGATTTGGATCTGTGCAGAGCAAAAATCAATGCAAGGGCATGGGGAGCTCGTCGGAGGACTAATGGCTCCAGATGTGTTAGAGACGCAGACGTACTTTAAGCTCGTCAAAGCGCAGAGTGAAGTGCAGGATCTCGGCGAACTGCTTGGCCAGCGCTTGCTCCCGCTCCAGGTGCTGAGTCGGGTCGCTGTAAGTCTCACTGGTGAGAGCTCCCAAAAGGCTGTGCAGCGCCGCTTCTGTGAGACAGATTTAAAGATGTCAGATTACAGAGCCACAAAGTGAACGGTCATGTAGTAAAACATCATGAAAAAGGCCCTGATCAGAGACGTTTAGCTGAGCTGTGAAGACATTCTGGTCATGAGTCAGTGCTGATGAACATTTAGGGTTTTTGGAGCTTCGCTGACTCAAACAGCAGGATGTGCAAAGATGGAAAGGTCAGGAAAGATTTATAACAACTTTACAGTTAGGTCAGACTGATTCAGGGACAAAACACAAATATTAATAAAAATGTTCATCTAGTTTAAGAAAAAGCAAATAAGATCACTCAGAATGACTTAGTGCTGAGGACAGCAATAAAAGAACCAGGCGTAGCATGAAAGTTAAAGCAGAGACACCCCCTAGTGGTTGGCTGCAGTAAAGGTTTTCTAAACAACAAATGGAAACACAAAGAACATTTTCATGAATAAAAATTAAAAATATATTTAAAATCATGTTTTCTACGTACTTAAATGTTCATTTTTGCTGTATTTCAGTAAAATGGTAAATGGTAAATGGCCTGTATTTGTATAGCGCCTTCTTAGGGTTCTACAACCCCCCAAGGCACTTCACAACACAATCAGTCATCCACCCATTCACACACACATTCACACCCTGGTGGGGATGAGCTACATTGTAGCTACAGCTGCCCTGGGGCGCACTGACAGAGGCGAGGCTGCCGAGCACTGGCGCCACCAGTCCCTCCGACCACCACCAGCAGGCAAGGCGGGTTAAGTGTCTTGCCCAAGGACACACAGCAGCATTCTCTGGCCGGAGCCGGGATCGAACCTGCAACCTTCCGATTACTGGACAACCCGCTCTACCTCCTGAGCTACTGCTGCCTCCTGAGCTACTGCTTCAGTATTTGATGCTTAAAAAAAATCAAGATTGTGCAAAGCTAGCCCAAGGTTTACACGACTTAAGCAACTGCTTGGAGCTCTCTCACCACCAGGGGGCCCCCAAGAGCACCAAGATAGCGCAAGGAAAAATATTTATGTTTTAATAACTTTAAACAATACAAACTAAACGATATTACACATGGAAAAACTATTTATTATTTCCTAAAGTGTAGTTTGGTTTTATTTTAAAGATCTGTTCCAGGATTTAAGAACAAAAGACAGTAAACCTGACTTGTTTTCTGTAAATTTAGTGTTTGCTGATGTTACTGTCAAACAGCTGAATTAACCAATAGTCATAATAATAAATGTAAGCTAATTACAAATGACACGATAACAATAGGCCTCTTACACACAGAGTGTAGCCCAGGAATCATCTGGTGTTGTATGGGGGGCCCCAAAGGAACACCTACCTAAGACCCCACAAAGGCTTGGGCCGGCCCTGAGATTGTGAGTGGAGGCTTAATAGTTTCCAAAAGGTCTCGAAACATTCTGAAGAGTTCTATATTCCTTTGTGAGAATCTCAGGAAGGAGTTGAAGGATTTTTAAACACGGTCGAATAATTCAAGAGGTAATTTTCTTTTGCAGTAAACCACTCAGAGCTCAGAGCAGCACACAAAACAACTAAAACCAGAGTCGCACTCGGAGAAAATAGAAAGAAAAATACTTGAGTGAGTTTCATTATGAAAAATTTTTCTTATTTTTAGTTTTTATTTCCAGTGATTTTGGAAGGTTTGGCGACTTTTGAAATGAAGTTGCGACTAATTGGAGATTAAGTAAAAATAAAACTCGACGTGTGACAGAGTTGAGAATAAATCACCCAATTTAAACCAAACGTTTTAGATTGAGAATAATTGCTTTATTACAAACAAGCATTCATTGCAGATATGTAGTTTGCAAAGGGGAGTTAGAGCAAATTTGTTTCAATCCCACAAAAATGAGGGTTTAAAACCAGCAGCAAAACACTCGCAGGATTCAGAAGTGACATCTTTAAGGGACGGTTGGCTCTCTTTCGTTACATGAGGTCAAGGAACAAGTGTCGGAGCGGATCAGAACCCTGGTTAGATATGTGAACGAGTGTCAGCCAGCTGAAGCATCCTGATTAGGACGGAGACAGATAAAGGGACAGCGGTGGTGCCCAAACCGCCCAGGGGCCAGTGCCAGTTTCAGGGTCTGAGAGGCTCTCCTGTTCAGATGCAGATGAGACATGGGACTAATTATCTTATTGGCATGAATGTGCAAAGGGGGGTGGGGGTTCATTGGGGCAGGATTACACTCACTGTTTTGACAGAAAGTAAACACAAAGCCCTGACATCGCATACCCATGGACGGACAACCACGGAGGACCAGCAGGAGAACGAGGAACACACGAAGAGAAAAGCAGCCCAGAACTTCCAGGGAAAAAAACAAACATGGCTTCTTCAAACACTCCACTAGAAAACCTTTAGAGCCCACAGGGAGTTTTATTTATAGACGCAGACGGTGCTTCTGGGTTCAGTCTCCGCGAGACGGGCTTCAGCGATGATCCGACCCAGACGAGCCGAGCATCTCATGCAATGAGCTCCGTGGCAGCAAATTCAATTTAAACAGATTTATTCCGAGTGTATTTTACAGCTCTCGCTGATTACAGATGACGATACGAATGTCAACATGACCCAGATTCAGACGGGGTCCACTTAAGTCAAGTTGTAGGAGGACTTTTAGGAGACGGACGGAGAGCTGGCGATGCAGTGCAGTAAATCGAGCACGTCTGCCTTTCGGTAATGACTCCCATCTGCTTGGGCCAGCATTTGAGGCAGAGCAGCTGATTAAAAATGGCCTTAGTGGTGCAGCTTTACCCCCCCCCCCCCACCTCCATCTACAACCCAGTCAAAACAGAAGTTAGAGCTGAGCAGAAAGGCAGCGCTGTGGTGGGCGAGGTGAGGCGAGGCGAGGAGGGATGTCCCGTCTCCTCAGGAGAGCAGAACCTGGGCGTGTTTAGCTAGAGAGGATGGTCGGGCTTCACAACGGTTCTGGTGCTACGATCTGATGACTAGTTACGTAGGAAAATATACATATAGTGAAATATCGCAATATTTTGTGTATGATACTGAATTGATTTTTAAAAGCAGAATATCGATTTTTATTGAGAATTTACATCCAAAGTTCACCGTATTTCTTTTGTGTGGTGCAATTCAAACTACGACTGCTAGGTGGCAGCAGTTTTTACCACCTTTATTCTGACGGAACAACAAGATCTTGCGATAAATCTGGATGTGTCTTGGAAGCATCTGGCCTGAGTTTTTCCAATGAACTACAGTCCAAAAAATTGCAAATATCATCTTGTTTCTAGTATTGCGATATATCGTATCGTCTCCCTTGTATTGTGATATACATCGCATCGCCAGATTCCCCCCCCAGTGATGACCGTGGCTCTGATCCGTGCTTCTGTCTGCTCCAAACACTAACCAGGTTTCTGCCAGCTGAACATATAAAAGTTATTCAAAATACTTTGCTACATTACAGCCAAGAAAAAAAGTTTGTTTACGTTGTTTTTCATGATTCAGCTAAAAGCACCTTGGGGGGTTGTAGGACTCTAGAAGCCACTTTATAATCGTTTTAGCACTTTCAAACAATGCTGAGTGTTTTTAAAATACAAATAACCATTTGAGGGTAAAAAGTAAACACCTCTGCAGGATTTTTTATTATTTCAAACAGAAAAATAAACACGATCTCTGACAGTGTAACAAATTGGCGTTTATAAAACAGATCAACTAAAAGAGACGCTGGAAGAATGAACTGAATATCAAACAAATATGGCTCAAAGACATTAAAAGTGACTGACAAACTTAATTTTTAAAGAAAAATCTGCAAAATGAGGTGTTTGCATCTTAATAAGTTTTATATTTTATCAGTTTGTATTTGAAATTTAAAGGTAATGAAGAAAGAATGACCTGGCTGCTCTGTGTTACTTTTTTTATTAGATTATTATTATTTTCTGATAGTTTGGGACTTTGATTTGACTTTTATGTAGTTCCATTCAGACCAAAATGAAGCTAAACATTACATCACACATAATGTGATATAATGGGCTAATTAAATCAGCAGCATTCAAATAAAGCTGTAGGAAACTTCTGTTTTAAGAACTCAACTGGTAAAGGCAAGGAACTCCTTTAAGGAATGCTCGTCGCTCTCTGAGCTTTAAATTAGAATCATCATTGAGAAATGATGAAACATGGAAAAAATAATGCAAATTCTATCAATTTTGCAAGATCCAATATTATTTTGGGTTCTGAATGTTTCTTAGCTACTAAAACACCAATTGTTTACATTTTTAAAGGCATTTCCTGCCTGAGTGGGACATCTGTGCTGCTAATCTTTAAGTCTGAGTGGAGATCTGACCCCTTAAACCTAATATTATTATTATTATTGCTATTATTATTATTATTATTACTACTACATGAGCTCCTGTGCTCTGTGGCACTGCTCCAGGCAGCCCGTAGTTGACGCTCAGCTCCGTGTTTCAGTCGGGACAGCGGGCCAACGCCACCCCTGGAGCCAAAAGTCAAGGCAGTGAATTAGAGCAGCAGACAACGCAGAGAGATGACCTACTTTATTACATAACAGCCCCCCCAACCCCACCCCCCCAGTGAACGCCTCCTCCATCACAGAGACCACGGGGTTAAGGTACTGAGGCATGACAACCGCCCCCCCTCAAAACCAGGGTCATAAGAAGATCAGGGAGCGGTACGTCTCCCCACCCCCATTTGTGCTAATTAACCCCCCACACACACACACACTCAATCAGGGGTCAGTGCTACGCCAGCAGCATGCTGATGAATGCAAAGCATCACGGGAGGAGGGGTTAAAAGTAAGGATGTATACATTCATCCGTCTGTTAGGAAAGTTTTCCAGGATTCCCAAGCCTGCTCCACAGAATCTGTGTGTTCGCTTCAACAGAGACGTTTATTTTTATTTCTCCCCAACATCAAAGGCGTTTCCATACCTAATCTCTGAGAGAACTCGTAGAACTTCTTCAGTTTTCCCACTAAAGGAACCACAGCCGCCCACGCCTGCTCCTGTAAGGCCTCATCGCTGGGATTCTGGATCGCCTGGACAAAAACAACACGAGACCCGTGAGCTCGGGCTCTGTTCACGTCGACAGATATTCAGAAAAATTTACCTTTTTAGCTTGGAATTCAATAATTCTGTCTCCCTCCTGACATTTGTCGACACAGTTTTGTTTAATTTAGAGCTACTAAAATGTTTTCATGTTTATGAGGTCCTACTAACCTGAAATATCTATAAAAATAATAATAAAGTACAACTTTGGGTCTCAGGAGGATAGTACTTCTGCCAGAATAACTACAGTACAAAAGTACCAGGGTCATTTTGCAATAAATGCTGTAAAATATTGAAAACAGAAGTTGTTAAATGATGGCAGAAACCTGGACTAACCCTATAGGATGCAAACGCCATTTCTCTGAACTGAGGCTGATAGGATGGGAATGATTAGAAACACAGAAACAAAAATCTCTTTAAGTGAGAAATAAATCTGTTTACGTTTAAATTTACAAAAACAGGAAGCATGTGAGAGCGGCGCTTCTTTTTTATGAAATTAGGAGCCAAAAAGAGTGAAGCAACATGTCAGAACGTGTAAAGGTTTTGCATTTGTCATTTTTAAATGATCGCGTGTTTTTTGTGGATTCTGGTGTCGTTCGTACATCTCTGATCTCCTGTCCTGCTCCTTTATAGGCCTGCAGCTCATCCAGGATCCCCTTTGCATCCTTCAGCACCACATCCACCTGCTCCCACACCTCCCGCTCTGCCTCTGTGGGTTGTGCATCTGTGAAATTTTAACAGCAGGGAGAAAAAAAAATCTTAATCAGACTGGTATCTAATCCATATTCACACCCACCTGACAAAGTAAAAGGCAGCTCTAGGAAATCCATCAAAGTCTCCGATATGGAACCAAGTTTAATAAACAACTTTAGATTATGTAAATGAAAGTTGGTGGAAATAATCTCATCTCTCCACGGCTTCCCATTAGGTTCCGACACCGCCCACTTCCCTGGCTGAGGAGAAAGGAAATGGAAGGAGATAAGACAAGACAAATGAAGAGGTGTTTGTTCGCCCCGTGGATCAGACGGAGTCGGTTTCAGAACCGTTTTCTACTTTTAAATCAGCTTTGAGGACATGAAACACGACTGAAATCACACGGTGGGAGCTTTTTTGAGGTCTAACTGCCTTCTGAGTGTAAAATCTTTATAAAAATATGATGTTCTTTAAAAATGAAAGAGCCTTTCTCTCAAGGTATTCTTGAGATTCTGCGTTTGCCAAGTGTGAGAAGAGTGCAGCGTAGGTTCGAGCCGTGCTGAGGGGCCTTAGGCTACGCCGCAGCTGAACCTCTGTGCTCTGTGTGTGTGTGTCTCTGTTGCAGCTCTGCTCTGATTGATATTCTACACACACTCTGTGGTGGAAAACGGCAGGTTGGTGGAAAAGTGCAGAAGCATCGGCGCTATATCTGATTCTCTCGCCGCTGGGAGGACGTTAACGTCGCAGATAAATTAGGGTGAAAAGGTTTGAAGAGTTCAGAGTTGATATGGAGAGATATTCATACCATCGATGACAGGACGGGGGGGAGCAATTAGCTGCAGAGGAACTCACTTTCAAAGTCGAGGAAGAAATTGGGCTCCTGTTCCAGATCTGTGCATGTCAAAACTTTCAGTAGGTTCCCCATGTTAGAACACCTGTTGAGGGAAAGAAGAGAAATCGATGAAAGAGTGGAGCAGTAAAAGGAGCAGGTGTCGATACCCTGCTGCATCCGTGGCACCTCGCTCCAGCTCTGCTTCGCTGCTCCTGAGCCCAGGGGCTCCCCAGATGTGATCACAGCACCATCCGCTCCCCTCGGACCCCTGCACTGTGTTTCCTGCTCTCAGCCAGATGTCAAACCAAACAGTCCCAAAAATAAAGTTAAATAAAAACAGAGTTTTTTTCTTTTCCCAGCATTCGAAAAGCATTTACGGGCAGCTATATGCAAAGTCAGCGACCTCCACGGGGATCTCTGCTCTGATCTCCGTTCACACGTGAACCGCTCAGCCGTTTGCTCCACAGCTGCACATCCAATCAGAGAGGAATTCTAACAAATCCATCTTTTATTCTGTGAAATGCGCCTGAGGAGTGCACGTGGATGTGATGTAGGAACGGTTTATATTTTCTGCAGAAACATAACAGAAAGCTGTGGCTTTTTGGAACCCAAAAGAACAGATTTACACCCCGAGTGAAACGTGCAGCTTTAGCTCCTCTCCTAAAACATCTGATCCAGTTCCAGTTGACCTGAGTGTGCACGAACCACAGTCACCCTCAGGAGTCTCCTCACTGCCCACACACGGCCTCATGCACCAATCCAACCATATCAGGGAACGCTGCGCTGGGATCTTAGATCGGATCAGTCGGAGGGATGAAAACAGCTGATCCAGTTCAAGCTGCACTAAAGCAAAACCAAACCTAAAATACTCTCTGGAGTTTTTACCCGTCTGATGAAGTTAGGATTAGACTGACCGATTTCAAAGGAAATTCTTAGAAATCAGGACAGCCAATAGCAATTAATGAAAAGCTATTTTGTTGCTTTTAGCCCATGATTATTAAAAAGTTACAAATTCATGGACATTAAACCTAAAAACAACAAAGAATGAAAGCATTTAGGTTTAATAGTAAGTCATAACTCCTACAAAATAAAATAAAAATATTTTTGAAATGTATCTTTTTTTTACAGATTTATTTGAGCATTTAAAGAAAATGATTTTTGCTAATAAATATGAATCATGACATTATAAAACCTGACCGTCTTGAGCTTTGCTTTGCTTTTTGTTTCCTGTTAAAGCAGCAATTCAAAGTTTTCCTCCTTTCAGGAATTATGTATGATTTTTAGAAATCTGTAAGTGATGATCTTACCCTGTACTGTGATATAATGGAGGCAATACGCCAATATTTCTTTTTGCTAAGCCCCACCCCCCATCACAATTGCGCACCACTTAGCATTAGCCAATAGTGTTAGACATCCGCTTACGTACAGATGTCAATCATTGTGCGTGCGTGACCGTTTGAGGGCGGTACTTCTGACCTGTCAGCCAATAGCTGATGATGTTGCCCCAGCAGAGTGGGAGCAACGCTTCACCTATTGGTTCAAGAGGATGTCAATCAAAAGTTTGAAGCTAACATTTGGATGCTAATGGAGGTTATTAGAGAAACGCTTCCAAGGGAAAAATGAAACATTTTTTACGTGGTGTATTACGTTGGATTAGAAGTAGACCGATACTGATGCCGATATGTAGGTGACATGATCAGCCGATTGCCGATATGTGCTGCCTGATTTTTATGGGCCGATATTCAGACGTTTTCCACCTCATTTTCATGCCAAAATGTCATCAATAACATCAGTTGATGCACAAAATTTCTGAAGCTGAAGCTTGAACTCTGAATTTAACCAACTGTTAAATCTTAACTTTGTGCACCTCTCATTGTTAAAGTCAGACACCTAAATAAAGTTAATTTAGAGTATTTATGCAGATGTTATTAGTGAACGTAAAAATATGTTTCAATTAAATTCTGCAACAGCACTGGGCTGCCCGGAGATGTGCCTGACTTTAAATCGGCTTTACTAAGGACAAATATCAACCGATACCGATGTATAAAAAACAGCAAACATTGGCCCGATATATTAGTCTACGCCTACGTTGGATTGTGAGCGCAAGACTTGTTGTGGACCAACTATTTTATTGGACTTCTGGATGTAAAAAGACCATTCTTGTTGGAGAGATGGCTCGATTCTCTCAATGATACGAGGCTTGGAGCGGTGAGTTGGACATTGTTTTGAATCGTTGAGGTTTACATAACCCCGACGTGTAGCTCAGCTGAGGTCGTGGGACTCAAAGTGACAGCCTGGCGCTGCTCTATGCTCCGTCAATCCTTCAAAGAGCTGAACTGATGTTTCTCAGAAGCAAAACTCAACAGATGTTTGACGAGTCTGCAGCAGTTTGTTCAGGAGAAATGGCGCCTGACAGATTTAACCCCTCCTGACAAGAGTGGAGATGGATAGGAAGAGCTCAGGGAAAGGGGTGTGGGGGGCAGTGGAATGCTCACCTGAGATGAGTGACAGGTAAAGAGCTAAAGCGACTAAGTGGGGGCTGGTGGTGACAGGGTAAATCACTTCAAGGCAGGTGATGAATGACGGGGAGTAAAGCTCAGAGTCAGCAGCAGAGGGTTAACATGCATGAGTGCTCGGGGAGGGGCTGATGGACCCATAAACCTGCTGGTGGGTCAGCTCGCTTTAGTTCCACCTTAAAACACAAATCTGGTCATGATGAACAGGAAGTTTTTAAGAGTTGGGAGGAAACTCCAAAGACTCAAAACATAAAAAAAGGTGACAGTCAAGGTTTTCTCACCACATAAAAGACTAATTTATTAGTTAGTTTAAAATAAATCAGGACTGCTGGTGCCTGATTCATGAAGATAATTGTTTTAGGATTGTTTTTATGACTTAAACACAACAGATTTGATTATAAACGATCAGACTTGTTAGAATTTAACCTCTGAATTTAATTGAACTTGATAGCCAAGTAGGTGAACACTAGAATCATGCAGCACTGAGAAATGATCATTTTTCTTTTTAATTAGAGGCTGGAACGGCTGTGACGGGACATTTTAAATCTGCTCCACAGCAACACAGTTGTGCAGAAAAGGTGGTCTGATGGACTTACTCACATTCCTGATATTAAAACTAAACGATTCCTGGTCTAAGGATCCAAGATTCATGTTCCACTCCCTCAGAGATAATAAACTCTTCTTTCACTCTGATAACTTTATTTCCTCCTCCATACAACTTTTATTCCATCTATGCTTCAAAGCAAACCCCAGATTTTTTAAGTCTACGTTAAAATTCTGCCTGCGACTCTCCGGCAACCTGCAAAGCCCCACCTGCCCGGTCCGGCCCCGTCCCGTTACCCTTCACTAATGTGACCTGAATGTCTGACTGTGCCAGCGCCTCACTGGCTGTCACAGAGCAGCACCTGATGCCGCCTCAGACGGGGATGAGAGCTGTCACCGACCATCGCCCTGCTGGATGCTGCAGCCCTCCATCACCAGCCTTCCTCCGGTCCTCTGCTGCCACCTCTCAGAATTGGCTGGCGGGGCACCGACTCAGCAGCTCCGCTCCCCCGCGCTCTTTTGGAAATTAGGTCATTTTAAGGACGGGGATTCATGAGGCTACGTTTCAAAGTCATTTTGAGCGTTTTACGCCTCAAACGTCCACATGAATTTAACCGGTTTCTAATTACATCAACTTCAGAGTTGCAAACACTGACTTTGCAGTTTAGAGACTTTTCTGAGCTTCAGAGAGCCACTTGTGAGGAGTCAAAGTTAAGCTGAGAGCAGCGATAGTTGGAGACGTATCAGAGAGGGACGGGAGGACAGAAGTCCCCCCAAATCATCCCAGAAGTGCTGGCATGTCCCAGCGACAGCCTTGTTGTTGTTTTGAACCCCCCCACTGTGCCATCGCGTGCTTTGCAGTGAGTAAGAGAGGGGAGGGGGGTGTTGCTTCTAAGGCCGGGGGCAGAATCTGACAGGCTGGAGCCCGCGCAGCGCTCCCATTGGCTGAGCCCATCTACCTAACAGCTCGCTGTATCCATGGAGTCAAAAAAATTTTAGAGCCATTGAAAAAACACGGCAGCGGCCAATCAGAGGCGAGCGCCGGCGAGTACAGTAGTAGTAGGGAATCGAGAGCACATGAATACATTAATACAGATGAGGTAATGTGCCAAAAAAGCAGCGGATTAGGAGGGGAGGAAAAGTCAGCCGCAGACATTTAATTCCACTAGCGAGCTCTTAGTGATTTGATCAGAGCAGCTCAGCAAATTCACATTTAATAATTAAAACATACGATAACAAATCTGCATGACTTCATGTGTGACAGAGCTCAGGTGGGATCCTCGGGTCCAGAGCCACGCCCATGCAGCAGCCTGACCCTTACATGGCTCTCCCTCTCAACCTCTTCATGCTCTCTTTCCTCTCCTTTAATAAACACCGCCAGCTGCTGAAACCGAGCACTGCGGCAGCAGAAACGGCTCGGGGGGGCCGTCTGAGGAGAGGCAGGGATAGTGCTGACATTCCACTACTCAGCTGCAGCGTGAGGATACACGTGCCCCGCTGCTTTACTACGGAGGGGGAGGAAAACTGGAAAAAAGGAAAACAACGCCCTCCCTTCCTTCCTTCCCCAGCCACATCACGTGGGCTCCGCCGTGGACAGCCAGCCTGCGGTGTGTGTATATGTGTGTGTGTGGGGGGGGGGGGGGGCACGGCAGCCGTCTGTGTGTTTTAATGTCTGAAGCAGGAAGTGAGTTACACGAATGGGAGTAGCTGATACGGAGCTGAATGGAATATTCAGATTAAGGATAATGCAGGTGAGGATGTGTGGTAAAGACGGGAGCGGGGGGGGGGGGGGGGGGGGGGGGGGGGGGGGGGGGGTCACACTGCGGCAGCGGCGGGTAGAGCTAGGCAGCTTTAAACTTGACCTAGATTTCCCGGGTGACACGTCACATCGCATTAGTCCACTCGGCCAGACCTGGACCCGCCGGAGCTCGCTGACGGTGTCCTGATTCGACAGGCAGAAAATAGGGGACCACTTCTTCCCCCCCTTTTTCTCCTCACCCCCAACTGACCAAAAATGGCTTAGAGGCCATGCAGTGAGGGGGGGGGATGTTTACCATTTGTTTGTTTATGGGGGCGAACCCGATTTCTTCGGAGCCACGCCCCCTCACCCAGATCCTGGCAAATCAAAACAAACCCGGGAAGGAGAAGCTGGTGACATCCTGGTATCAGCTGTTTCATCTTACTCCTGCAGCTAAAAATACACCCCCCTCCCCCAAAGCATCACTGACCCCCCCACCATCATCGTGAAAATAAATGAGCTCATAAAAACGACGGTTTGTCCAGAACATCAGAGAGGAGGATGAAAGCAGGGAGAGCCGCGTCCTCAGATAAACCTCTCTTTAGACGGCACCTGATGAAAGTCGGAAACCATGGCAACAGGCACATACACAAGTCTGCGAATAACGCTCAGTGGAGATGCTCTGAGCACCAGTACAACACTTTATCCCAGCAGAAACACAGGTTTTTACTCCAGATTGGTGTTTTTTGTGTTGTTCAGATTAAGCTGCAGGATATAAACAAACCTTGTTTACATTTAAAAATATGGAATGTGACACATGTGAGGAGTCTGGAGCTCTGTGACAGGCTGTGTTTGGTGTTTACATCCAACTCCCCTCCCCGCCCTGCCCTTGAGAGTCCTCTGACTCCTTCCTGGGATGTGTTGGGAAATCATTAAGGAGGGCACATTGACTCAGTGTCGTCCTTCTGAGCAGCACCTCCCTCGGGGGGGCAGCTGCCTCCTGAACCCATTCACACAGATCTCCCATTCTTCTGCACAAACAGCCCGGAGCCATCATTACTTCCCTGACCTTATGACTGAATCTGACTCACCGACGTCAGCAGCACATCTAATCAAAACTCGGGAGCAAACGTCCAAGCACTGGGACAAATTCAACCAGGAAAACCAAAGAATTCCACCATAAATATCCGTTTTCCCTGTTAGCTTCAATCAAACGGGATTTTGGGTGGGGCACAGACAAGGTTTTTGGAGGGATGATGATGAGTGTCAGGTTGAGGAGTCCTTGCAGTTGCATTGAGTGGGAGATGAGCGCCATCTGGTGGATACAAACAGCTGCACATTTAAGGCAGAGATGGTGTAAGGACCACTCCCAGAGTTCCTAATAAAAGCATCATTTTTCCTCCAAACGCACAACTATACAGAGCAGACATAGAAACCTTTACAATAAACTCAATCTGACTCCAGAAAACTTTTAATGTTAAGAAAAAAAAATCTAAGCTGCACCAAATAAAATTAGTTTCTGGCGTTTCTGCCTGATAAAAGACCCGAGAGCGCCCCCTAGTGCTCACAGGCAGCTACTTCAGCAAAGCTGCTCATCCTGCAACACGTTCAAATAAGTCTGGTGGTTAAACTGGGCTTACTTCCACGCCTGCACGGGAATAACAGACAGCCAGTGAGCTCCTTCCAGAAACATGAGCAGGAAGTTGCACGGTGTCGAACCTCCAGTGGCATAAATAATAGATAAGTGAGGAGAAGCTGGGAGCTTTTAGCCACTCCCTCACATTACATCCACTCAGATGGATCATCTCAGATTACCTGTTCATAGGCGAGCCACAGGCCAGAGCATCTTGCTCATGCTGAGTCACGTTAAGGTTTATAAAGTCCTAAAACAGGGAATCCAGATTTGTCTCCAAGTCTTAAGATCTGCTGAAGTCCACAGACCACAGGGAGACGGACACGTTCAAGTTTGTCTCATTATTCCTGAAGTGATCTTGATATTCCTTTATAATGCTATTTTAAACAGCAGTTGTTGTTTGTGAACGCTCTTCATTGCTCCGTGCGATCCATAAACACCAGCTGGTGGTACAAAAAGAGCCGACCTTGTTTAAATGAATTCAGATGAAAAGAGCTTCGGTGATGGTGTGTGGTGTTCTGATCTTTCCATTTATGTAAATTAAACAATCAAATCTTAAATTAAGCCAAACAAAAGCTTAACTGAGATTTTAAACATATATTTTCATTGTTTGTCTTTTTGGACCCAGAGTCAAGTCGTGCTTTCCATCAGCCCAGCTGAGTTGGTGCCGACACAACAGGTCAACAGAGACCAGGAGCAGAGCATCACCATACTCCCTAAAAAAATCTAATTTCAAGCATTTCTGGTGTTGTTTTAAGTTCTGTTACTGATCAGGAAGCATTTTAAAGCCGACAACCTTGCAGAATGTATTTTCTGGGTGTAATCCTTCATCTAATCAGACACTGCAAGGCTTCACCAGCTGGAGGCAGTGTTGATTCAATTATTTAAAAAAAGAGCTCAGCAAACCTTCTCCACCCTGCATGCATTCAGGCATCTCTCCATCCTTCATGCATAATGCACCACACATTGTTTCCATGCTCTGCAGCAGGATGATGTCCTGTAAGCTCATTGTAACCGCTTCCACTCATTCAGCCCATCGCAGTGAATGGATTTGGAACACACACACACACACACAGTCGAGGCGATGACTTGAGTGACAGCTGAGTGTCATGGTAACAATCTCCAAGGAAACAGAGGAAATACAACAACAGGTGACAAACCTCTTGATGTCCAATGTGTCTTTTTCTGAGGACATTTTTTATTGAATAATAAAACAAGCACCTCCATGTTGGCTGCCAGTTTCTGATAATAAACAAATACTTTATGGATACATTTGGGGAAATGAGCTCTCCACATTCCACCCAGCCCCAAGAACTGGGCGGCTCACTTTCCACCTTCAACCACGCATTACTGACAATCTCAAATAACCTTTTATAGTGCAAGCAGCCATATTTGATTACATCTGCATGCTCTTTAAATGTGCCTGATTCTGCCAAATGTTCAATGCTACTATTGAGCAGCACAACACTTTCATCTTAACCCCACACACCCAAACTGGTGGAGCTTGGTCAAATATAAATCCATCCAGCAAGGACACTCAAAGCTGGAGGAATATTTCAGGAAAAGGGTGAATTGGGTGGTGAGTTATTGGATGCTGCCATTTAACTCCTCCACCGCTGCACATTTTTCAGATCTCATAAACCAAAACTATAATGTCCTGGAGTTTTGATCTAAAGACACATGACCCCTCAGTCTCTGTCCCCCGACTGTTGGTCTTCTCAAGCCTCCTCGATTTTTTAAAGAACCTGCTGTTCTTGAGCTTTTAAATAGCAGTCTGTCATCAGGTGTGGTCCTGATGTCTTTTAAACCTGCAGTAGTTCAACCTCAGCTGTTGATCCTCCAGTTCTTACTAATTACAGGTCTATCGCTAAATGACATTTTCTTTCAAGGATTCTGGAAAAGATTATTTCAAACATGTTGGTGGCTTTTCTGGAAGAGCAAAATACTTTAGAGGTTTTCTGATCTGGCTTGAAATCTTCACAGCACTTAATGCACTCTTTTCAAAGTTTTAATGATATGTTTTCAGCTACTGACACTGAAGACTGTGTTTTTGTGCTTTTAGATGTAACGGTTGTTTTTGTATTGTGTTGAGCCTCAGGGATGTAGCCCTGAAGTGGTTCAGTCTTACTTGGTGAAGAGGATTTTTAGTGTCTGTCTCAGTGACTTTAGTGTCCTGCTCCACTCCTCTCTCTGGTGGTGTTCCGCAGGGCTCAGTCTTAGACCCTTACCATTTCAATTCAATTCAATTCAGTTTATTTATATAGCGCCAGATCACGACAAGAGTCGTCTCAAGGCACTTCACAAAGTAAACATTCCAATACAGTTCAGTTCATAAGCCAATCAGTAAAAAAGTTTCCTATATAAGGGACCCAGCAGATTGCATCAAGACACTGACTAGTGTCATTGTGTTGGTACAATCCTCATACTAAGCAAGCATTTAGCGACAGTGGGAAGGAAAACTCCCTTTTAACAGGAAGAAACCTCCAGAGGATCCTGGCTCAGTATGAGCAGCCATCCGCTACGGCTCACTGGGGGTTGAGAAGACAGAGCAGGCACAGGCACACCCCGCACCCACACACACACACACACACACACACACACACACACACCACATATATCAAGTAGTGTTTCTATGGCTACACTGTGATTTCTTAGTAGAAGTTCTATTTAGTAAGAGTAAGAGAAACTTTATTGTCTTTATCTGAGTGAATCTATAATTAATTCAATAGGTGAACTTCTGCTCTATGTGCTCCTACTTAGTTCCAACCCCTGAAAACATCACATTGCATTCCACTACTACACCGATGACACACTCTGTTATCTTGATGACACGAAGGCCTGGATACTCAATGACCCTCGACTACCTAAAACTAAAACAACTAAAAAAAATAGAGGTAGTTGTTTTAAGGAGCTCTACTAAAGCCTCGTTTATACTTCTTCATCAGTGTTGTGTAGAAATTCTCCACTAGGACAGCAGAGGGCTTTTCTGGGGTATCCTGCCAACAATCCAGTCACGTCTCTAGTGTGTTTATGTATTTCAGAGACTTTTTAGCACGGACTAATTTCATGCAGTCACCACCTCTAAACTCAGTTTCCCATAATTTCCTGACACGAATAAAAAGTTTGCTGCGTATCTTTATACTCCTTCAGTCACCATTGTATTAACGTTTATATCGATGGAGTTTTACCACGAGGCGTTCTTCCATCTGCTCCGTGTCTGCTGCTAGATATCTTTGGCTCTTGTTTTATTTTTTTTGAGAGGGGATGGCGGTGCTGTTGACAAAGTTAAAGGAAGCAGTGTCCTGACCAATCACAGGCTTGCAGTCTCCATCTTGTTCGACGGATGTTTAGAAAAGTGGGTTCTATTCCGTCCATCCTTGTGAGCCTGTTGGAGCCCTTGTGACGATGGATAATGGCGTTGCATGTCTACGCATCGACGCAGAAGTATAAACTAGGCTTAAGGCCCCCCGGGTTGAACAGGGTTCCTTGGCCCTGTACAATAAGCAGCTCATCACAAACCTGTGGGGCCAAGAGGATGCTGAGCTTAAATTTGACAGTCACATCAAGCCAGTGGTTAAATCCAGCTTTTTCCTGCTGGCAAAAGCAAAACCTATTCTGTCCAGGCAGCACTTTAAAACTTTAATCCATGCCTTGTTCACCAGTCAGCTGGATTACTGTAATTCTCTGTCCACCACCCATCTTCAGAGGGTATAAAAGGTTCTTAAATTGTCCTTAAAAAACAAATAAATATAAATTACTCTGAAAAAAATAAAATATTCTACAGTAAAAAGTTCAGCTTCAAAAAAAAGAATTTGAGGCTTGAACACGGATGCCCTGCAGTTACAAAAACACGCTGGCCTTCAGGGGGGAAAACAGGAAGCTGGGAACACCTACTCTACTCCACTCCTTTTTATGGTCAACAATACACTTCATTTCCTGCTCCAGCATTACACATAACCCCCACACCCCAGAGCACATTAAGCCTGTAATAGGCGTGAATGCACTACAGGCCCTGTTTCATAATGACATGTTTGTGTGAACACCAGCTACTGAGGCTTTTGATCATGTTTCGATGGTTTAAACAGTCATCTAACAAACAGGTCCATCTGTTTGAGTGTTCTCCCATCTCAGACTCAAACTAAAAACTCAGGGATTCAAGCAAATCCAATACAAGAAGGGATGGAGGAGTAGCTATGATCCTTCTATGCTTGCAGGAAAATGCCATAAGTCTGTTATGAAGAGAGCAGCATCATCTGCAAACAGCTGTAGGGGCAGCAGCATCAGAGCCATGATTATAAAAACAGAGCTGTTCAGGTGAATGCTCTGAGGCCAAATGTGCAACGGTAGATACTCCGTAAAATGAAAACAACACAATGATCATCCTCTTCACAGGACAGTATTTCAGCAACAGAGTGTCTTCAGTCAGACGGTCCTTCAGAGCTTCTGCTACACAGACCACTAGAGAAGACCTGTCCTCTCTACAGCCAGAGCCAGAACCAGTAACTCTTAGCAGAAACTTAAATTACGGGTTACTACAGGATGTAATTTCCCTCTGGGATCAATAAAGTGTTTTTGAATTAAATTTGAATTTATTTGAATTATGTCTTCTCTCAAGAAGTATTTTATTGCTGGCCACAAAAACTCCAACGAAAATCCAAATTTAACAGATCTAAATATTCCTCCATCAGATTAAAAGAAAAATATAGACTGAAGCTTTGACCCTGTAGCTGTGATAAAACCCAAATCCCAAACCGGATAAATTCTCTCAGTTCAAGTTAATTAATATCAGACTGTTGAGACATTCTCAGTTACTAAATAATTATTTACTATTTAAAAGAGCATTAGCACTGTATGTAGGTCATCTGGTACCCATTTTTGCTGAGCTCACATCTGGATGCAAAACTGACTAATAATCCAATAATAAAGGACAAAACATCCATTCAAAGTTTCCTCACAGTGACCCGAACAGGTTTGACACGAGTGTGAAAAGAAAACCGGAATAACGCGAAGCTATTCCACAAGCAGGCGTCACGGTTTATTCAAATGACAACGGATTACAGAGTTATGACTACAAAGGAATATAAATAGATATGTAAACAAATAAAAAAGTATGTGATATCATGCAGCACATAAAGTTTTTGGGTTGAACTTTGCATTGACAAAAATAATTCAGACATGCAAACTACAGAGAAGATATTTCCGCTTTATCTTGTGCAGGTGTCAGAGACGGTCACAGACCCGTACAAATTAAATTTATCTCATATTCAAGGTGTTTTTATGCATTTATAGCTATATGGTTTATCATAAACTAAAGCACAGGTAACAATAAGCACAGGTGAGACTTACCAGTAGTGGATTTGTGGAGCAGGGATACCCGGCCTGGCAGGTGACCCCTGGGTCACAGTCCTCCAGCAGAGGTCAGCCTCTGAAGCAAAAGGTCAAAGGTAACAAACCTTTAGTCAAAACAAAACCCTCAACCATCAAATATGGACTGAAAACAGCAGCAAAACTCATCCATGACCCAAACGATACCTAAATGTGTTCCTTTAGACTTTTATTCACTAAAATAGGTGAATTAGAGAATAAAACATCATCAATGATCCAAGTACAACAGAATGGACCTGACTGCAGAGTTTTAAATATGACCTAACAGACAGAGTTACGTAAAGAGGCCCAACACTTCCTATTGTGTAATACTTCCTCTGATTTTCTCCAAGGCTCCTTGCTTCCTTCTGCAACACACTTCACTCACACAGCTGATGTTTAAGCCCACTCATCAAGAAAATAAGTCCAACTAAATAGGAGTTAAAAAACTGATCTGAATATTTAACGAAACACGAGCTCTGTCAGAGTTTAAAGACCCAGCCCTGTTTCTGATATCTCCTCTCACAAGTTGTGGAGCTCTAATTGAAGCTCGGTAGACTGTGAAACCGTAACCAACTGGGCTTTTTCTTTCTTCCTTCCCCTGCCTGCATACAAATGATCAGCACCCGCAGAAGAGCTGGTGATGCATGAATGTGATTACACTTCAAACCCTGAAACTTGACAATAATGGTGATCGCTGAGGAAGAGTGGGCTGGGAGGATAAATAGATGTGATGGAAGAAGACAATCTAAGACAAACGCATAAAGAAATGGGTCGATTTGAAGGTAGAAGGAGAAGAACTTCCTAAATCTGAAAATGAGACTCACTTGTCTCCTCGTGTAAACCGATAGCGGTTAACCCCAACAGAGCTCGCATGACACAGCTGACATCTGCAGCAAGGCATCCTGGGAGTCAGATATGCATCACGTCTACAGCTGGGGATCATAACATATGGGCAGTAACTCAGTAGCCATGTGAGGTTACAAGGTCAAACCTACAGTATGTGGAGCAGCACGTTAGCCTTTCAGACGAGCTTAAAATGTTTATCCACAGAAATGTGTCGTTTGGTTTGTGTTTCTCAGTGTTTGATAGGGATGCGAGAAAATATTGATGCACTGAAATATTGTGTATTATAATACTGAATCAATATTTAAAAACACTGTATGGATTTTCTATTAAGGATTTACATCCAAACATTTACTGTTTCTTTTGTGTGGTGCAATTCAAACTCCGACTGCTAGGTGGCAGCAGTTTTTACCACCATCATTCTGATGGAACGAGATCTTGCAATAACACTGAATGTGTCTTGCCCTGAGTTACATACAGTCTTAAAGGGTGAGTAACACCATGGGTGGAGACTTATTTCATGCAGACTTCCTGTTAGATAAATACTTTGAAAAAAGGCGTCACCTGGCGTCACTATCAAAGTCTGAGGAGTCACGCCGAGGTTGCATGCTTCTGCTCTACAGGTAACATTTACCGTAATGTTTTTTTTAAGCTAGCGACAGTCACGGCAATATGGTGTAAAACTACCCTGAAATGTATGTAATACTGCCCCCTATCACCAGGAAACTACACACTGTCTCTTTAAACAGGGCAGGAAAATTTTCTCATTTATATCAAGAGTTTGTCAATGATGCATTCACTGACCAAAATGAAAAAAAGGTTGACTTTTGAATTTTCTGATTAGCCGATCACCAATTAAACCAATCATAGCAGGTTTTCATCACGTCATTGTTCATCGTTGCTCGTTTTCCTTTAAAAGCTTTCAACATTGGTACAGTTTTGTATTATTACAGCGATGTATATTTAAGCAGGCTGTATGATAAAAGCAGCACGAGCTCCATGTGAGTGGAACAAAGCAGCACCTTGGCTTTAAAGTGATAGTTTTAACACCACGTGTGGATGGAGGTTTGGTGCGGGGGTAGTAAAAACCACGCTGATTTTCCATCTGCAGCAACACGCCTGCTTGGTGAGTCCACTGACATGTAGGCAGAGACATAAGGACATCATGGCTGCTACAACAGGCCGAAATAATAAATCCTACCAGAGAAATTCTATACATGTGGGAGAAAATTCAACAGGTAGATATTCTCAAATCAGTTTTTCTGATCATGTGTGAAAGGTGTGGGTATTTCCTTTTCCTCCAGTAGGCCGTACTATTTATAGCTCCATGTTGACAGATTGCATGCAAGGTGCTCTTTGCTTTGTTTCCACGCCAGGGGTAAAGATGCTGCTGAAAATGAGGAGCAATGAAAATCTGAAAGCATCCTGCTGAAGGCCTTAAACGGCCTGCAGGGAAGAGTAGATGCAAGATGTGAGCACACTCGGGGTTTCAGATGAGGCAACGCCCGAGGATGGAGGTGAGAACGTTAAGAGGAATGCTCGAATCTAGAACACACACACTGAGTCACACATGCCAGAAGCAAACATCAAGCACAGACTGCTAGTGGGGTTTCACAAAGCTCCAGACGAGGGGTTTGGGTCATTCAATGAGCTATCTGCAACACTAACTAATCATGACCTTTCCACAGAAACCCAGTTCCTGTCAACCTGATTATACCTAGTTTACTAATTCTGATAAATAATCACCCACATGGAGAAATGTGCACATGGAAACGGGTGACCAACGTCAGGTTTTCACACTGATGACTTAATCATCCTTTCACCTTTGATCTGCTCATAGACAAGAGCAGACACGTGGAGAGCAATGAAACGAGAGTTATGTTCCAAGGGGGGCAAAACTGAATAATATAAAATCAGGAGACTGATTTCTGGAATATCAAATGGAAAACTGGATGTAATATGGAAAAATATAAGACAACAAATCTTAAAAGTGGAATAAAACTGAAGCATCTGGATGATGGTGTTGGAGCCGATAACCAACGTGGATCAAGAGCCGTTTTCTGGACACCAACAGCAGATCTCAGAACATTTATATTAAAATATGAATTACAGGAGGAGGATGTTGTGATCTAAGGCCTGCAGAAAGTCGCACAGAGGCTGGGCTGGTTTAAGCCTTTAGTTGTTTCATCACACTGCTTTGTTACACAACTGTACGCATTATTGTGCCAACCTACCAAGGAGCACGAAAACAAGCCATTTCAACACAAAATAAGAAGCTTAAAGCTTAAAAATACCCTTAAAAGTAGGTTTCAGCACACTGTTTTTACTTTAGAAGGATGTTGTGTAAAGGCCCAACTGGTCGTGGGGTTTAACATGTGTTTGTGACCACTTGTTGGTAGTAATTTTGTCTATAAAGCACTACATTAACCATGAAAAACCATTCAAAGGGACACACCATCTCACGTTACAGTGTTTTAAATTCAGTAAATAAGATATTGTATAAAAAACTTAGAGGTTTTTGCTGCAGGTTGGTTAAAAAAGCATTGGATAAGGGAAAACACTGGAAATATGATCATGATTGGTTTGTCAGGACGGCGTAGCTGCACAGCATCTAACGCGTGTATAGTTTCTAGGAAAAGGTCACACCAGAGCGCACCTGCAGGTCGGTACCTGCACTAGACTGATTTAGAACACCGTGCCAAGAGGAGTAACCCTGATCTCTGTTTGACAAACGCAGATAAAAGAAAGGAACAAAACTCAGATTTTATATCAACATTAGGTTGATTTTTGAAATTTTGGGACAGCAGCTGCAGTTTTTATGTCTCAGTAATCAAAACGAGGATTTTTTTTTACTTATTTAAGAGAAAAGTCACTCCTATTTTTCTTCGCTTTGGTATGACAGACGGTGCAACATGTTTTACCACGTCTAACTTCTTCCAACCATGGCACTCGTCAGGTACCGTCATGTCTGCCAGCCGGCTTTATAAACTACAGAGAAGCAAAATATAATAAAGAGTTCACTTAGAGAAACATTTGCTTCTTTCAGCACATTCAATGACAGATGAAGAAAACGGGAACACGAGAAGAAAAATGAACTGAAATAACCTGAAGGAAGGTTTTTTTTTGTTTAACATTTACATTTTTGCCACAAATGTTTGAGGTTTGAAATCGATTTGCAACTTTTTGTCGTAAAAAGAAAGTTGACCAGAAAACCAGTAACCCTTTCTTCAGCAAATACAGACTTCAGCACAGGCTTTTATTAAAACATATCTTTTTTCCTAATCTTAAAGCAGAAATCCGTGTTTACGGAAGTACTGGAAGCAACGCTTCTCGTTCATGAATGCACACCTCTAGCCAGCCAACAGAGCCGAAACTTTTATTTCACAATTATTATGTTATGTTGTTTATCCCTAAATATATATAATAAAGACTTGTCTATAAGAAATGCTGCCAACTCTGCATCAGTCTAGATACGTCCACAAAAGCACGAACACGCTCAGTGATTGACATCTGTACGTAAGCAGATCATGTGTCGTTTGAATTTTGAACATCCCATTGCTGGAATTGAGAACCTGAATCCAAACCATCCCAATTTTTGTTTTCATCAGTCAAAATGCAAGAACTGCAACTTTAGACATTGGTGGCAACCAAACTCATTTGGTCTTTGTCACACTTGAAACAAAAGTGTCTCAGGTACCAATTCAGTCCGATTCCAAAGGGAAATTTGCATTTTTTTCTATTCAAATGTGTGTGTTCGACTGGCTTTCAACAGTCACAACTCAGCAAGATAGTGGTTAAAGCCAACGGATGCTTTGTGGTACCAGCATCACATCATTGCTGTAAAAACAGGTTTATCATAGTATGGACATAGTTTGATTTTAAATTCAAACTGAAATTTAAAAACAAAGGGTACACATGTATTTATTAATTCTAACCTAGGGTTTCCGTGGGATGCATAGATGGTGCGGTGGACGTGTTTTCTCCATGACCTCAACGGCGTGTCCCTTCCAACATTTCAGACGTGAATCAGTAGCGAAAGTTTTCTAAGCAGATGTCTTGCAATGTAACGAAATCACCGGAGAATTGCAGGACCATGCATGATTTTGGCAGTTTACATGAACAAACAAGAATGTATCCAATAAGGTCTGTGGTTTATTTTCTGTTCTGTTTACCTCAGCTATGGAGGTTTCACAGGTAGTGACCTACCTTTGTTTACTTGTTAACGCACTGAAAATCTGAACATGTCTTATTTTGAAAGTTGCCTGATGTTTTAAACTATTTTCGTGTTCGACTTCCTGTCTGGCCTGATCTGAACTGCTGAACTTGACGCATTCTAGAAGTGTACCGCATAAAGAATAGACATAAAGCCTAAATTTTAACGGAGCAATGCAACACTACGCTTGTGGGACGCATCCAAACACACTGGGGTCAAATGCCTGGGTTAGAAGGAAACTGGAATTGGAAAAAATCTGCGATCAGAATCAACCCAGAAAACTGTAATTGGTGCATCTCCCTTTTACAGCCACACTGGTCTTGTATTCACAATAAACATCTAGAAACAGCCTGCAGGAGTAACCTGTTTACTTTACTGCTGCTTAATGTGGTCTAGCATGGAAACAGCACGAGTCCATTGAGACGAGTTTAATGATTAAACCACACTTTCACAATCTCTGAACAAATTCAGCTATCTGGATGTTTCACTTCCACTTTCAGAAGCTATTGCACAGACTGGGCAGGAAGGAGAAAACCTTCCGTTGCTTGCTATATGGTTCTGTGGTTAAATGGGCCATTTGTGCAATGAGGTGTCACGCATGTTTCACTGTGATTCATCTTTAAATTAAATTAGGATGTCAAGAGAAGCCTGTGTATAGATCGAATTGCACAACATTAAAATAAAATGTTTAATTTGGGCCTTTCTCATGTGTTATAGTTTTATATAATACTAATCCTCTTACTCTGTTAATCGCTTTGAAAAGTGGCTAAAGGGAACAAATTATGATCAAATTAATTTTTATATTACATTATAATTTGTAGTAGATAAAAATACAGCTCTGAAGATGTCCCAGCTGTCAGTGTGTGCATTTCTCTTACTGATGCATCCTTTTCAGTCATAGCTGAGTGTAGATAATGTGGCTCAGGAGGGTCAAACACAGCTGACAGATAGCCTGGTTATGGGTCAACCGTGTAACGTTCACTGACTCTGTCCGAATTGGGAAAACGCAGCTTCGTAGCTTTGAGACTCCTATGAGAAACGAACCGCTGTTCTGAAAAGAGGAAGTTAACGGTACAAGTACAGGATGCACCACGTCAATACTAATTTTCTCACATTATATTGCTTTTACGCTTCAAGTTAACACTAAACGGGTGTATTTTTAGCTATCCTGAACGCGTTTATGACTCATTCATTTAGCTAAATCTTACACAGAAAAAACGAGCTTTGATTAAAGGCAACCAGTGGGTGGTAAAGGCGGACTTGACAAACCGAAAAAATGCGATTAAAAGTAGGAAATGTTTAGTGAACTTATTTACCTTGATGCTCTTTGGTGAAAACGGGAGTCGACGTCTGGATACCACGCTGGAAGTAGCAGCGGTCCGGGCTCGAAAGAGAAGAAAAGCAATTTGCTGCCGCTGTTTCCTGGTTAGCTGTCCAGCGTCATTGTGATGTAGGTGAGATTGGTTTGTTACACCGCACAGCGCGGAATGAAGCGAACACCTCCGCCCTATAACTGACTAACGGACCCGCCTGCACAGAGGATATCCGCTGTACTCGTTCAAACAACCTCTTCTCCATTTAGTGGTGGGAATTTCTGTCCTTTTTCAGGATTCAAATCATTTGGATCAACTCAGGGAAAAGAATCGGCTCTTTCGGCTCGGTTCAATAAATAAAGTTTTAAAATTTACCTAAAACATGTGATTGCACAATTATTTTAAATGCAATGTCCAAAGTAATCATCCCATCCTTTTACATTTAAATACAATTATTTTATTTAATGTTTGCTAAATAATCTAAAACAAACAAAAGATCAGAACATAGCTAAAATTAAACAAGTGCCACCTTGTGGCTGGTTCCTGTAAAATTCACTTGAGATCTATATTTTTAAGGTTCTGACTTTCTTAGTTTTTACCTTTCTCATACATTTATCTGTAATTAGTTAGTCAATGCTTAAAATACAACTATGATCATGTCAGTGGTTGATCTAGAATATTTTACACATGAGGACAAAGGAGGTGCAAAGGTTCTAGGGTGGCTATACTGGACCTCCTTATCGAAGTATTTTAAAATGTCCTCATATGTAAATAAAGCTAACAAAATATCGACAATTTTTTTTAAACTAATGTGTCATTATTTCTTTTAAGAACACAAAGATAAATTAAATGAGATAAAACTAAAGTAATAAATACAGAAAAATTGCTTAATTTAGCCTGTTGTACAGTAGTGATTTCAGCTGTCATTTTAGGAAAGTTTAAGGTGTTACTTAAGGACATTAAAGAAGGCAGACAACTAGGCGGGGCTAGCACAGTCAAGGCTCCATGTCAGAGAAGCATTGTTTTCATTAAAAAAAGGGAGGAAAATAAACTTTTCAGAGAGAAATCAGTTCCAGTCATTCACTTAAATGAGCCGGCTTATTTATCTGGCTCGGTCGTGACTGACACATCTATGGGATTACTACAGCTATTTATAAATCTCGTTGCTGCTTTGATCAGGGCTGCAAACCCCTAAGAGCAGTTTGAATATATCGTCCTTGAACTAGATATCATAAGATTGTTTACACAGCCATAGCGCACATGAATAAGAAGCTACACTAGATCCTCCTGGTGGTGCTGTTGTGTTTCATGACCACCAGTTTAAAGCCATCTGTTTTCATTAAACTAAAATCCAAGTGTGCAACTTTGGCTTTGACACATCATTAATAATAATATACCAGTTATTATTATTATTATTATTATTATTATTATTATTATTGTGTAATCTCTTTATATACTGATTCATATAACAACATTCTGAAAATAAAACATCTCTAACTGTTGTTTATGAATATTGTGGTGAATAGGTCTGTGAACAACCTCAGCTTGGAGGAATACACTTGAATTCTGATTGGATTGACAAGCTAACAGTAAGTTTGAGCAAAATCAAGACCAAAGTGCATTGCCGCCATCTTAAAACATCACCTTAAACACCTATGAGGTTTTTAAATCAGATATCTACAAGATTTAAAATACCTGTTTAACCGTTTTAATGTTTTTTCTTTGCATTTTTAGTTTGTCGGGAGGCGGTAAAGGTGTTTAAATACTAATATCAAAATTAATAATACTGTAACTAGGATGTATGCCACTAATGTTTAATTTTTCATCTAAATCTACATGTTTTCTTTACAGTTCTTTTAGTTTAGTTGTTTGTTGAGAGCATATTCATAAGAAACCTGCCAGTTAAAGTTATTTTAGCAAAAATAAAAAAAACAATAGATCTAAAATAACTCATCTCTAATATTTAAATCCACTCTGCTCCAAAACTGACAATTCCTTATTCTTCATAATCCAAACAATTTCCTCAGTCATTTCCTAAAGGTGTTCATTCATGATTTTGTTTTCTTTTCTGCTGGATAATCTGAGATTATCATCTGATTCACTGTAAAACGCTCCAGCTGAGTCTAACTGCTGCTCTATTCTCTCTAATCAAAGATCAAAATGCAGCTTTTGTTGTTTTTTCACAACATAAATGAACAGATCCATTTTTCTCTTCACCATTCTCCTGTATCACCCTTCTTTTGTCCTCTTTAGTCATGGCCAGACACCAATTAAGCCTAATTAAGCAGCACAGCTGCCTCGAGTTAAGCATTCCTATAAAGACACTCTGAAAAAGCCACCCAGATCTATTTCATAGAAGAATCTAGAAGAGTGTGTGAGTTTTAGCTAAGCTGCCTTCAATTATGGCAAAAGAGAAGACCCACATTAACGTGGTAATCATCGGCCATGTGGACAGTGGAAAGTCCACCACCACTGGACACCTGGTCTTCAAGTGTGGAGGTGTCGATCAGAGGAAGCTGGAGAAGTTTGAGAAGGCGGCAGCACAGGTGAGAAGCTGAAACGTGGTATTTAAAGGCACCACGATGGTGTTTTTATGCTTTAATTAACTTCACAGATGGGGAAGAGTTCCTTCAAGTTCGCCTGGTTGCTGGACAAGCTGAAGGCCGAGCGGGAGCGAGGGATAACCATCGACATCTCCCTGCTGAAGTTCAACACCCAGAGATACAGCATGACCATCATTGATGCTCCAGGCCACCGTGACTTCATCAAAAACATGATAACTGGGACGTCTCAGGTAAATCTTAAGAACTGGAGATGAATTTTCTCTAAAGGACTTTGCTAAAGCTTTTTTTTCCCCCCAGGCTGATGTTGCCCTCTTGGTGGTCTCTGCTGCCAAAGGTGAATTCGAGGCTGGTGTGTCCAGAAGTGGTCAAACCAGAGAGCATGCCTTGCTGGCCTACACTCTGGGTGTCAAGCAAATAATCGTCTGCATCAACAAGATGGACACGACTGAGCCGCCGTACAGCCAGAAACGATACGACGAAGTGGCGCGAGGTGTGAAGGTCTTCCTTAGGAAGATTGGCTATGATGTCACAGCGGTACCGTTTGTTCCCATTTCTGGCTGGACTGGAGAGAACATGATCACCCCAACTCAAAAGGTAAGTGTTCCTGGCTTCAGGCTACCAAATGTTGAGGTGGATTATGTTGACGTAAGATGTGTGCAGATGCCGTGGTACCAGGGATGGAAAGCTCGGCACCGGGAAGGAACTGCAAGTGGGAAAACTCTGCTTGAAGTCCTGGACTCCATTATCCCACCTGTGCGGACCGTTAACAAGCCACTACGGCTGCCTCTGCAGGATGTGTACAAAATCGGAGGTTGGTTATAAATGGTCAGTTTGTGGTTTGAACCCAAATCAGGTGTCCACATTGAATAGTTTGGTCACTTTTCCAGGTGTTGGTACCGTTCCAGTGGGCAAGATTGAAACTGGGATCCTTAAACCCGGCATGACCCTGACGTTCTCCCCTGCCAAGCTTACAGCAGAAGTGAAGTCCATCGAGATGCACCACCAGGGCCTGGACACGGCTCTGCCAGGGCACAACGTTGGCTTCAACATCAAAAACGTTTCTGTCAAAAACCTGCGGAGAGGAGATGTGGCTGGGAACGCTCAGCAGGATCCTCCATCAGACGTGTGCAGCTTTGAAGCTCAGGTTTGGATTGACGACTAAACTGATCCATGAAGCCTTCTTGTTTTCTAGACTTGAACCTGATCTCCAACAGGTGATCATCCTGAACCATCCAGGGAAGATAAAAAATGGCTACTCCCCTGTGCTCGACTGCCACACCGCCCACGTCACCTGCCGCTTCGCAGAGCTGAAGGAGAAGCTTGACCGCCGTACGGGCAGGAAGCTGGAGGACCACCCTCAGATCCTGATGTCTGGAGATGCTGCTACAGTCAGACTGGTTCCTGTAAAGCCCATGTGTGTGGAGAGCTTCTTCAACTACCCTCCTTTAGGTAAAGCACTCATATTTTAATTTAACATTTTTGCCATGTTGGACATTTTCTAACCATGTTGTCTGAACAGGTCGCTTTGCAGCCAGAGACCTGAAGCAGACTGTTGCCGTTGGAGTCATCAAGTCGGTGGAGAAAGACCAGGGGTCAAAGGCTTCACACAAAACCCAAGTGGCTAAATGAGTCAGAATCTGTCAAACATTTCTTTGTACAGTTAACTGTGATAGTTTTGAGGAGAAAAGGCCTTTATGTTGAAGTAATTGGTTTAAAGTGTATAATTATGCTTGGTTGTAAAGTAAAATTTTGGTTAAATTATTTAAAAAGGAACTGTAGGGAAAGTACTAGTTGAGTACAAGGTGTAACTGAAATATTCTGTTGAATAAAATGTTTGCGTTTATGGGATGTTTTGATGCATTTTTTAAGGAAGTGGAACAAAAGTCATATAAAATGTTGACTTAAATATTTAAACAAAGTTCTCTGGGTTTGCATTGAGGCTAAAATTGTGAAGGCATGAAAATTTCTAGTGGGGAAAATTGACAAAGAATCTTTGACCAACATTGGCATCAATGGCCAACCAAGGAATTTAGCTTGTGCTATACAAACACAATTGGTATGGATACTGAGGAAATATGAAAGAGACTGCTGGCATCCAAACTAACACCTGTTAAGTAAAAAACAAAACCTAAAATGCCAACAGCTAAGCAATTGGCACTAAAAGTGTACAGTTAAGGAAGTGATTCCAAGTAAAAGATCAAAGGAAATGTGTTCATGCAAACTCTAGGAGTAGAAATGAAGTGGAATAAATGCATGTTAGAAGTGATCTGAGCTATATTAAAGTAAAATCCACACTTCAATATGAAACGCACCAAAGCGACATCTAGTGTGTGGAGGTTGTAGTTGCAACAATAGAACAAGGTTTCCAGCCGTCAAGATGTCAGATTTGCTGCTGTGAGCAGCCAGCACCATGTCCAGTGACGACCTAAACTCACTCTGGTTTTAGATCTTTTATGGTCGCTCCTCTTCTGAGAAGGATAACGACATCTTCTGGGCTCAGAAGCAGCTGCTTGACTTGCTGAGTCCATTTTCCACAGCGCCCGGGCACAGATGTAAACATAAACCCAGTGTTGTGCCCATCAAAATATTTTATTTTTTAATAAATATAGCTTTTAAAGGAAATACTGTACCTTCATTCTGCACACCTCTAAATGCCCCAAGGAGGTTTTTTTTAAAAATATAGATTCTTATTAAATTGTTCCATATTCAATCTTTAAGGTGAAGACTGTTGTGCAAACTACGTCACACTGAATGCCATAAGGGGGCATCGTGCTACCACGCAATGCTTCCTCTAGATTGTTTGCAGTTTAAGTAAATTCATAGAAAGTGAGATTAACTGGGTTTTTTTAATTGGGGATTAATAAGAGGATAATCGGGATGATGCTATAAATCCTGAGCATCAACAATAGGTCTTTCTGCTTAGAGCTAGAACCATCTAGAGCTCCCTGGAGAAACGTGATTTCTCTTTTCCATTAAAGTATTTTAATGTAAAACTTCAGATTCAAAGTCTCCATTAAGAAAATGTCATCAACTCAAATGAACCACAACTACAAACATTTGGAATCAACCAACAAGTAAAGGATCAGGCTCGGAGCGTTCAAGTACAGCGTTTTCCTTTTTTATTGATACAATGGGTTTGTTCCTTAAACATGGGAAGAACTGCAAGTCTGTGAGGACTGGGTGAAAACACATCGTCTCCAACCTTCATCTGAGAGACATTTCTGGTTTACAGGCAACCTGGAAATGTCCTGAATCCAGTAACATGGAATGATATTACACAAATCAAAGTTAAAAAATTAAAATTCAAGCTCATGAGGTTTTTACAAGACACTGAACTGTGAACACAGGTTGTGAAACTTCCTAGCCTGTGAGAAAATCAAGTTATTGCTAAGATGTCCTCTTCAGGTTCCCATACTTGTGGATGATAGTGGCTTAAACAACAGGATACAGTTCTTTTTTTTTACTTTAATATCAATAGTGGCTCTTCAAACCCTGAGGTGTTTGAACGCAGCACTCCACTCGTTTCCAGTCGTTACACCATGCACAGAAAAAAAGGGCTGCTGAGATGGCGTCGAGTTCACACACACACACACACATGCGCGCACACACACACACACACATGCACGCACGCGCACACACACAGTGAACAGTGTAACAAGGAGTAAATTAGTGACCTACAGTGAACCACAGGCTTTGATATTCCACCACACAGTAGCAGCAGGTTTCTGTACGGTAAAAACAACCAGAATACACACAAAGCAAGCAAGAAACAGGGAGCACGTTTAATGGAGGGGGTGTTGCGGGGTCCGATCTGCCTCTCTGGTCAGCTGTGGGGATAAACAGGGATGCAAGACACAAATAATGACCTATTTCACATTCCATTTCATATTTGTCCTGTTTTTTATCTCCCTCCCTTCATAATTAATTACTCGCCGGCCGCTAAATGAACACAAATAAAATCCGGACTCTGCTGACCTGATGCTTCATCCGACAGGCAGAGAGCAACGGTACATGTTTTGTACAATAAAACATGTATATACACTCACACACAAATATATCTATTTACATACATATATATATATACACAGGAACAGCATAAACATAGACTTTTAAGGTAAGTGCTAGAGGCTTTGAGAGTGGCTCTGTCTCAGCCATGCTATAAGGTTAAGATAATACTGGTAGAGGAAGAATACACACATTCTTTGTACAGCATGGATGTGGCATCCAGGTCTAGAGGAGTCTTCTTGGTTCGTTATTATTGTTTTTTTTCTTTTTCACCTGTTATGTGATCAGGGGTAGTATTACTGTTTAATAGGTATTTACATGGTTTAAAGGTAGTGCAAGTCTGGCTGTCAGTCACTTAAAATGTGCACAAAAGACATGGGGAATACCCCTTTTCTGTCCGGATCTCCTTCGATGTGTCCGATCTGGGAGGAAAAACAGGAAAAGAGGTGAGTGTGGTTTGTTTTTGCTGATTAGACTGAGAGGAGTTATTAAAACACCACTCACCCACCACTCCTGGTCCTCCTCTCCTGTAACTATGATCACCTCTCCTTCCACAAACGTCAGCTCGTCGTCGTTATCGGCCTGGCAGTCGTAGATCGTCTTCACCCGACGGGTTTTATTCTTGCCCTGAACACAAAGGGAAGCAAAACTATTCTATTAAAACTTTTTTCTGTTATTTTCTATCATTCCCGGCCCTGCACCGCACACTTGGTAGTTTTGCCTTGTTTTTAGCACCCCCTAGTGTCCGTTAGCAAAAGCAAAAGTAAAACTTATCTCCTCGCTGTGCGTTGGTCTTTTTAACACCTTAATCTAACTGCTGAAATGTCTCCTCAGCCTTCATTAGTGTCTACAGGAGCGGTTCATCACTAAATCAAACAAATCAACTGTGTTCATGATCTAAAACATGCAGGAAACATGCTGGAAGCAGACTGCAGCACCAGGCATGTCAGCTCCACTTTACTAAGTCCAACAGAGACCAGACCGCCACTCTGAAGTTGCAAGTGTGGTATTCTGACCACAGAGGGTGGTGGGGGTCTGAGTGATGTTTCATTAACCCTGTAAGGGGTCTTTTTAACACATAATGGCTCAAGAAAATGATTTAGAAATATGAAAAAGTTGCATAGTATGGCTTTAATGTTCTAATTCACCACAAATTCAATTAAGTCAACTACTCAACAGGAGAAGTAGCACAGCAATGTCTGATAGAACCACTATTTATCTGCTTCAAACAGAAAAAACAAAGAATAAAAATAAAATAGTAACTGAAAGAATTTCTTTTTAAAATTTAAGAAAAAGTCCATCAGAAACCAAGCAAAAACCTAAAGGAAAATTAATCTATCAGGATTTAATAAATGTGTAAAAACGCGAGTTCAAAGTATATTTTAGAGACAAGAAAAAATTTGGGCCTATTAAATATGTTTAATCATCACAAAAGAAGACACACAAACCCTCAGAACAGAACAGATTTAGGAACAAATATTGCAGTTTTTAATGTATAAATAGTGTCTCAAGTATGAATTTTATTGTGAAAATTCCTGTATTTTCTCTCAATTTCCTTTGAGTGTTAGGCCTTCTAAAATGTTTAAAGTATCAAACATTGTTGAACCCATCTCTTTTCCTATGGGAACAGGGAACTTTATGACCAGTTTATCATATTTTATGCTCTTTATCACCTAATATAGGTGCTCAAAAAAAGACACGATGACCTACGAGTATCGTTAGGCTTAGACTCGCTCAGTAAATGAATAAAAACAACATAAAACAGAATAAAAACATCCATACTGTGTTGATCTTCCTTGGGAGGGGGACAGGGGTCTCAGCGGTCCCTGGCGGGGTCCCGTTGGTGTCCTCGGCAGGTTGCTGGGATGGAGCTGCTATATTTGCCTGCTGATTAGGTGAGGGGGAGTCTTGTGGCTGAGGTTGAGGTTGAGCTGGAGGTGTAGGCGGAGGTGGAGGCTGTGTTTGTGGCCTCTGTGCGGACTCTCCAGGCGGCGGCCTCGAAGTGGACTCTATTGTCCCTGGTTTGGGGGGGATGTCGGCGAGGTGGGGTTTGGGAGGGAGGTCTTTGAGCTGCGGTTTGGGCGGCAGGTCTCCCAGCTGAGGTTTAGGAGGGAGGTCGGACAGCTGCGGCTTCGGAGGAAGCTCTCCCGGTTTTGGGGGGAGGTCGGACACCTGCGGTTTGGGAGGCAGGTCGCCCGGCTGAGGCCGGTCCCCCAGAGGAGCTTTATGAATGGTTTCAGTTGGTGGAGGGGACTTCTGGAAGACCTCTGGAGGAAGGCTGGGTTTATCCACAGACGGATGGTGGATGGTGTCAATCTTACGCAACGCCACTGGACACAAAACCGGGTAAAAAGATGTAAAATTACAAATGAGATGCTTTAAAAAACACAGAAAAGTGGCTAAAATCGTACCTTTCTGAGGTAGTTTGGGAAGAACCCTTGGACCAAGTGTAGACTTTGTGTTGCTTGAAGTAGTGCTGGGAAAGGATGATCAGATGTTCTCAAAAAGCAAAGGTAACGGAAACATTTCACAGCAAAAAGACCCCAGCGAGCGTTACCTTTGCTGCTGAGGAATGCCTTCAAACTTGTTGGAAACGGGGGACATCTTCGTGACCGGCGGAGGGGTGGAGTCGCTCCCTAAAAGTTTAACATCGGCAACAACAAACACGTCACTTCAGACCACATCAGAGCAGCCGTGGAGGAATTAATCTGGTATAAATGTGGAAATAAATCAACATGCTGTGATGGTTAAATAAAACAATGAGGGAAACGTCATCTGGCTGAGTTCTCCATGAGCTCATCTTTATTTGCTGTGGCTTTTAAAGTATTTCATTTGCTGGGCTGGGTGTTGATGTAGGTGTGATATAGAATGGTACTAAATGATAGAAATTTAAATATATGCATCTAAACGTAAATGGAACCATTTTAATGTCCTTTCTTTATTTGTTTTGTTTACTATCTGCATGTTTGTGCTTCTGAGACTAGAACTGCATCGTCTGCATCAAGTAAAACCTGGAAAAAGCTACTACAGATGCACTCACTCATGATTTAATAGGAACTATTTCTAAAATATATTGAAATATTGAATTAAAAAGCTGAACTAAATATAAGTAATAAGATTTATTGCCCGTTAAAACATTGTTTTATGGTGTTTAATAAATAAAAAAGTCCAAAAAACGTCAAACAGGGACAGAAAATGGACCAAATAGCAGATAAAGATTCTATTAAACTTCTAAAAAAAACTCTGTTTATATGTAGACAAAACATTATTTCATTTAATTAAACTCTGAAAATAGAAATTTGAAAGCCGAGTTTGATAATTTGCTGTTTCTTCCTAACTGGAGTTAAATAATCAGCTCTACTGCTTAGGTGTGCTTGCGTCTCACCCCCGGTTAATCCCCCTTTACTGTGCGGACTGTGAGAGAGCGGGCTGGGTGGGTCGGACAAGGTGCGTTTGTGTCCAGGAGGGGGGGGTGGAGGTCTCTTCTTGGACAGGGTGGAGCTGCCTCCTGGTGTGAGTGTGGAGGGAGGGCCGGATGGGGGAGGAGCTAGAGGAGCGATACATAACACACACATGAGGTGATGAGGTCAATCCCCCCAAAAACAAATGAACACATAAATAGAAAACATATCAAAATAAAAAACAGATAAAAGAGAGAGAGAACGGACAGGAAAGTGAGAACGGAACACGAGTGATGGGATGGAAATGTACAGAGGAACACGATGACCTGGACGTTTTTTGGTGTTTATTTAAATCTGAATCTGGTTCTACTGGAACCCTAAAGCACTGAGTGGTCACTAATGTAGAGAAGAGTCAATGAAAGCAGCCGATAGAGAGCTCAGCCAGAGAGGAATCAGCTGTGGGTCAGAGTTTACAGCTCAACGATGACAGGAGATCATTCCACAAATTCAAACAACTCCATCTTGATTGGCCTAAACAATAAAGAGATAGCTCAGATCTTTTAAAATGAGGAATAATAGATTGCTTTCTGACATGACTGATAGGCTAACGGCTAGACCCAGCAGAGATTGCTGCCGTCTTAAAACAATTCCAGTCCCAACAAATCACCAGCATAGGCTGATGTTACATGCTACCCACAATGCACTGCAAGAATATCCAACCATACCAGTGGAGGTGCAAACAAAACATTTAGTATTCGGCTAAGAAAAGTGCTCATAGGAGGATTAGTTGATTAAATAGACGTATGGAGGTAAATTTTTTATAATGACATTGATGCATCATATGAAAAGATCTAATTTGAAGGTTTTTCCATCTTTTCAACCATTTAGTTGTTTAGATTTAAAAGTTTCTATCAACTTTAAATGTATCAGCTCCATGTCCTGAAGTTAAACAATTGCTAAACATAAACATTTTCTCAATAAATGAAAGTAATATTTACAAAATCATTGCCAAAGACAGTTTTACCAATGAGGACAACAAATTGCCATGGCAACAAAGTGTTTATTTCCTTCTACATCCTTTTAGAGTTCAGTTTAAGACTGTGGTTCACTTGCATTGACCGTGACTGGTGTGTTTGCACCTCCAACAATGCTATGGTAACGTAGTTCCTTTAAAGCGCCCCAGGTTGCACTGCTGCTAGCAAACAATAAACGTATTTTAACAAAAGCAAAATGCAAAACTGCAGGAAAGTTTTAGGATGACAGAAATCTGCTCTCAGACTAGCCGTCAACACAGAACACCACTTTAAAAGATCCGAACTATTCCTTTAAGTTCAAACAAGCCTTTTGACTCTGAACATCTGAGCCGTAAAGGAGGAAACAACCGAGGGATACAAAGAGGGGGAAAACATAAAACAAGATATTCACTGATGTATGGTCGGGTGCCAGCCAGAGTGGCGTAGTGCGAATGAGAGCCAAGGAATGCCAAGTGTGGAGCTGAAAGAATAGAGAAACAAAACAAAAACAAAAAATAAATAAAGAAGAAGAGGAAGAAAAGAGAGCGAGATGAGGAGTGTGGGAGAGAATCTTCCAAGCATGTCGGTCTTATAAAGAGCTGCTCCCACACACTGGAAAAATAACGAGATGAAATCTTATCAGTGACAAGCAAAGAAAAAAACAAAACAAAAACAACCAGAGGAGAAACGGTGTAAAGCAGGTGCTGAGCAGCGAGCTCCTCAGCACCTGCTGGGAGGAACATCTGGAGAGTTAAAAATGTAAACTTTCATTCAGAAATAATCACTCGTAATTACCAAAACGTGTCATCAGCCTCTAACCACAGGAATCTCTCAGGAGTTTTGCCTTTTCAACACATCGCAAATAACTTTAAAGGGGACAAATTATGCTAAACTCACCTTTTGCATTGTTTGTGCTGCCATGTGGGTCTCTCTCTACTACCTCTATAGACACTCCAAATGCGAAAAGAATATGTCAATCTGTTTTCTGTCAGTATTTGGTTTTAGGGATTATGTGCCTAAAACAAGTCGTTTCAGAAAATCCCCGTTTGTGACATCATAAATGGGGAAACTAGCCAAAGAAAGGTACTGGCTCTACTCTGAGCTCCTCTTGGAAACCTGAGCTTCTCAGCTTTTGGCAGCCTATCAGGAGAGGGGTGGGCGTGGCCAGCTCCAGATTGATTCCTTAAAGTAACAGAGCGCTGAAACGGCTGATTCTGAAAGGTACAGTGAAAAATAAAACTGCTGAAATTGCTTTATGTGAGAGATTTTAATGCAAAGAACTTCATAAACATGTTTTGTATTGATCACAGAACTATAACTTAAAAAAAGTCATAAAATGTCCCCTTTAAAGCTAAGAGGTGAGTTCCATCCTGAAAACCCCACATCAAGGCAAACTAATGTCTGCCTCATTTACATTCAGGGAGGTGCATTTGGAATTGACAGGACATCTGAAGGAATTACTCATAAAATTTGGATCATAAGCATCTACCCTGATGGAAAAATCCCTGAGACATTCCCACGATGCTCCTTCAGAGCAGGGGTCTTCCACTTAAAAACATGGTAGATGCAGCTTGAGGTCTTGCCAACTTTGGACTTGTAGGAATATTTTAGTTTGGAGGTCCATCAGTGCTCATTTCCTCCGTAAGTCATTAAATATTGAAAAGAATGAGCACTCGGGTCTTCAGAAGTGCGTTTGCAGACAGTTGTCTCTGATGTTAAAGGCTTTATGAGAGGCACGGCTCCTGTCAACCAATCAGACTCAAGAGTTTTTATCCAGCTACACATTTTTCAACCTGATGAAATGAGAGAAATAAAGCAGAAAACACAAAACCTGGACCATAAATGTAGCTTCCTCTTTTTAATGTTGGAATTTTATCTTTATCAATCCTGCACAGACGACAATGTTTTTGCAGCTTCTATGAGCTACACACTGTTATTCAGTCCTGTGCATGAAACGTCTTTAATTAGCAAACTCGCTGATAACAGAAAACCTGCTGGCAGCAGAATTAGCATTTGTTGGTGTAAACTTGTGTAAAATAGAGGAATGAAGTTCCAAGACTTTTATCTTTCTAAATCTTACATCTGCAGTGCAACAACCTCAGCATCTGTAAACACAGACTTGGTGATAGATGAGTTGTTGCAGCAGAAACAGGATGAATGACCCTGCTTCAATTAAAAATACCTTCTGATGCTGAAATAGTGGATGGATCAGATGTTGCAACTCCAGCTTCTGCAGCGTGTGATGTTTGTTTAAGACTTTAGGTTGTGACAGATCAACAGAGGGAGGAGTGTTATTTTTAATTGCAATCCTGCAGAGACAGCACGCCCACAGTCGTGTGTGTGTGTGTACAGAATTAAAGATGAACTGTGTATCAAGCGTTCTTTTCCCTGCCCCCTCCTGCAGCCATGTTTTCCTTAAGGTTTACTTTAAAAGTAATCCTGATGACACCTGCTTTCCGCCCTCTGATCTGTTTGCTGACAAACTGCATACCACTGCAGGGTGTGTGTGTGCGTGTGTGTGTGCACGCGTGTGTGTGACTGAGTAAAATATTAACAGACATGAAGCTATTCTGGGTAACAAAACCAACTTTCTCCCATTAAAAGCAGATTAAACCGCGGCTCGTCTACAAACGGAGGCCTGAGCTCCTGGAGCAGCCATGTCTGACCTTTGCCCTGGTTCCTGGGCGGCAGCGGCGGCCCGTCGGCCACCGGCGAGGAGCTGAGGTCGGTGGAGGCGCTGTACATCTGGTTGGTGAATGCGCTGTAGGAGAGACGCTGCTGCTTGTCCCGCTGGCTGATGAAGCCCGGCAGGGAGAGCTTGTCGTGGGGGGAGAGGCTGGAGGAGTGGCAGAAGCTCTGAGGCCTCGGGGAGCGGTCCTTCTTGATGGGACTGGGCTGCAGGAGGGACATCGGGTCGTTAATCAGAGCAACATCACCTGAAGGGAAGCTCTTCTTCAGCACTCTCTAGGGAATGATGTGAATATTGAACAAGGAAGCATTTTTATGCTCGTTTCTTCTATTTTTATATCAAAATCCTGTTTTCTGTTTAAATTCAGTCATGAAATGTTACTTACATGAATAAATTTGCCAGTTTGAAAGCCTAAAAGTCTCACTGGAGCCACATGCGGCTGCTCTTGACTTTGACTAAAGTTTTAGCCGTTTCCCAGTTCAAATCTTTACAATAAGTCCATTAAGCTTGTGCAAAAGATGCTTCAGGTGTACAGCTTCTCATGACTTCAGCATCGTTTTAAGCTAAACGTGACTCAAGCTAGCAGCTCTCCAGTATGGTTTCTGCACATTTCTGACAATAAAGGTAGAAAATTCTGCATTTTTCTATGTGGCAAAGGAGCAACTTAAGTCTTCACTGATCTAAAAACGAGCAACAAATCTCAGACTCAGGAGAAAAGTTTGATTTTTCTAAATAAATGTTTTTGCCCTAAAACAAAATTAAACTGGAAATAGGTCACATTCAGTTGTATATCAACTTCATAGAGAAAGAGGGTAAAAATAATGTATTTTTTGATTTTATAGCTTTATATAATTTATATTTACAAAGTAAAAATGAGAAAAGGTCGAAGCTTCCTGGTCTTTTTGAGAATTCCTTATTCTTTTAATAAAAAAAATCAACAAAACCTTTGAAGTTCTGATGTAATGATGTAGTTTTAGAAGATTTAGTTCAAATATAACCTTTTATGGATTATATTTATCATAAATAACATTTTTGTAAAAATAAGGTATAAAGCTGCTGTATTTGTACATAGGGAGGAGGATTTTGGTTTGTTTCAATTTCTTTTTTGTTTTATTGCATTCACAGCCAGTCCTGGCTAGAATAGCTGTTAACTTGATGAACACCTAGAGACACAGAAAACTGGCTCTCCTCCTGAGTGAAGCTACAGAGTGATCAGAGATTAGCTCTCACTGAAATTCAACAATCTACCACCAGAACAGCAGAAGAAAAGGTCATCAGGGTGACTTTTTACTGGATCTTCCTCTGATTTCTGCCTCTTTTTGTTTAAAATTCACAGGTTTTCCTAAATCCGGGAGTGAATTCCAGCAGTTTTGGCACCTTATCGTCCAGGTCGTCGTCACTCTCGTCCATCTCCTCCAGGCGGAGGCTCCACTCATACTCCACGTGGATGTGAGGGTTGAACTTCCCCTCTGCAGCCTGGACAAGCTGAAAGAGACAAAACAATCCTAATCTATAATCTGCTCTTGTTATGGAAAATTACAACGACATGGCAGAAGCTCATTCTCTCTAAACTGGATTTATTTTTGTCCCCGTTGCTCTGCTTGTTCAGATCCGCGTTAATAACAAACACACATGAACAATTCCTTCCACTCGGCTGCTCGTGTCCCCTCCGGATGGAGACAGGAGCTCGGCTGCCATCTAGTGTTCAGACTCGTTGACACTCATCCCATCGAACAGCTGCAGCTCCAAAAGCTTTCAAAGCTTCCACTTTGTAATTTTGTCCGTGTTTTTAATCAGGAGGGCTCATTTTCCTCCACAACGCTGGTCAGATTCGGCTGCTCGGCCTCCTGTACTTACTGCCTCCTCACACTGACTGTTCCTCAGTCGCCTGGCAACATCCAGAGCTGTCTCTCCGTTCTGATTGGCTGAAATGCAAAGAGGGAAAAAAAATATATAAAAAAATAAAACAGCATAGACACTTAGGAGGCTGATTTGTGCGTACGGATGGCGTAAACGGAAGGCTGAACCCTGACTCACTGATGTCTGTGGCCGGTTTGCCCCTCAGGAGTAACTTGAGGCACTCTGGCTTCTCGTACATGCAGCAGTAATGCAGGGCGGTGTTCCCCCACTCCGTCTGCTTATCCAGGTTACCACTGCAGAGGAAAAAACAACTCATATGGTCAGCACACCTGGAGGTGTTTCCTAGACAATCTGGAAAAAAAAGGATAAATTCACATGTCATAATGTAGGAAGGGCATGTTTTAAATAAGCTAAAACTGTTAAAGTGTGGTTATTAATTAACAGAAGAATCTTGCTTCTTCCTGTGGAGGCTGGTGGAGCTGTGGTGGAGAATAAATTAAGGCAGAGAGGAAGAGCTTGACCCATTTGTGTTTGCCTTGTGGGAATGGGAGCCGTGCAGCGTTGAGCTACCTCTGCTCTTCCTGGCTTCACTGCAGACCAAATATAGACTAATAACTCTGCCTGTTTTCACTAAATCTCCCTGATTTTCTTCATGAACACGAGGGTTTGATGACATTTCTGCAGCTCCCTCATGTGTGACGGGATTTAGATGTTTCTGAACAGAAGTCTGTACCTGTTCTGCACAAGGAAGTCCACCAAATGCAGCGAGGTCTGATCGGATGTCCTTACGGCGTAGTGCAGCGCTGTTTCTCCAGACTCCTGCAGGGGGCGATAAAACACAGCAAAGGAATGGTGAGACACTGGACAGCGTCTGTATTCTGTGCGTGTGTGTGTGTGTGTGTGTGTGTGTGTGTGTGTGTGTGTGTGTGTGTCAGCATTTAAACAAACTGCAGTAAACAAAATGGCTCCTAAAAATAAAAATTCTGCAATCTTGACGCAGCTTTTTTTGTGTTTTTGGGGAGACTAGTCATCGACACGCGTTGAAACGAAAAAGATGATTTGACTCGATTGAAAGGTGAACATAAGGACTCTGCTTCTTCTGCATTTCCAGGGTTTGGATGTCACTCTGCAGCCTCTCAGAGTCCCTGACAGCAGCAGATCAGATCCAGATGAGTCAGACTCCACGGTGCAGACACCAGCAGCAGCTTCCTCCGTCATCACACAACATCCTCTCTCATCCTTTGTGCCGCAGCATCCCGGTTTTAATCAGGGAACCACCGCGTTACTGTTATGAAACCGTGACCCGTTTACGTCAGATCGGGTCTGATCACGCGTGTTGTTTACGGCGCAGCGTCTTCAGCATCCACCGTTTGTTATTTAATGTTCATTCATGCCTGAAGCGCTGCTGCAAAAAGCCAAGGAAAGAAAAATAAAAAGCAGACACGTAAAACGAGGCGCCACAGATAAAAACTGTGGAATTGGAGTAAATGTGACTGTATTGAGCTGGATTAACAATCCTAATCATCTCTTTGCACCTGCTGATGTTTCTGGTGTCAGATCAGGTCCTAAACCGCCTCCACAGCCCTGCTGCGTTTACACTTACAGGAGTTTCCCTTCCAGAGAGACAAATTCAGCACGTACTTAAATGAATCACAGCAGCTAATTGCTGAGATTTTCCAGCCGCCAATTACATCACTTCATTTAAAGTCTGACACGGGCGAGAGCTGCTGATGTGGTGGAACAGCACCGAGAGGAGGGAGCACGCGGACCAGGAGATCCTTCGTTAGAGCTCGTCTATGAGGAGACGCAACAGAAGACGACACCAGGAGCTCCGCTGAGGCGCTGCTGGGAAAGTGATGTTTTATATATGATGGGTTTTTTTACAAGTGGTGCCTCACACCTAGAGGTGATCTAGTCTTAAATCAGCCTGACATGAATGTTTTTGGTCTTTTCATGAAAAATGCCACAAAGGAGCTTTTTTTATGCCTGATTAAAACTGTTAGCATAGTGGCAGAAAGAAAGAAAACAGAAAATAATTTTAAAATGAAAATTTCTAAGATAAACTTTTTTATTTTCTTTATTTGAAATGAAGAAAAATGAATCTATCTAATTAAAAATGACCAAATGTAAAACTATTTGACATAAATAAACACATGAATCTGTATTTTCTTCCATAAAGCGTCCCATTTCTCACGTTCCCATTCTAAACCCCTCTGACCCCTCTCTAAACAGTCCCACTCACCGGCCCTGTCTCTGGAAGCGGCTCCATAAGCTCCACCCCCTCGGCGTAGACCTGAATGAGAGCCAGCAGGTCCCGGGACTGGACCGCCTCGAACAGCTCGATCATCTTAGCAGCTGCTGACGTGCACGTCTTCTTCGCATACTTGTGGTCCACATACTTAGCGTTGATGAACTCCTTCCTCACCGTCCTGTAGAGGGGGAAATGTGAGGAGGAGGAGGAGGAGGAGGAGGAGGAGGTTTCGTTGTGAAACTCTGGAGGACTTACATATCACTGGAGGGGTTGGGCTTTGGTGAAGGACAGGGGAGGTTCGCCTCCATGATCTCATTGAAACTACTGTTCCCTACATTCTTGGCCAGCTGAGGAGAAAGAAACAAACATGAGTGTCACAAACAGAAACCCTGATCATGTTTAATGAGGCTGGAAAGAGCAGCTTTTATTTTTGGCGTCCACTCACCAAGAGTTCTGAGGTTCCTAACTTGTCGAGCTCCATGGATTGGATGCGAGAAATGTGGACGCCCATCTCTCTGTGGATCCCGGAGCACTCGATGCAGGTGAGGATTCCCAGGTTGGTGGAAAGCCACTTAGGGTCTGAAACAACAACAAATATCTGTTTAATGTACGCAAAGTGATCACCGTCACAGCTGGATGTTCTAATCTGTCAGATTTAGGCCCAAAACTGGGCTGTGGGGGTTGGAGGTGAAAAAAACTCTAAAACAAACGAGGCAAACCACAAGAAGGCCAGGTGTGAGCAGATGACAGGTCACAAAGAGCGTGTTCTACATGATGAGTGAATTACTCCGCTGTGACCTCCAGAGAGAGAGAGAGAGAGAGAGTTCCTGGTAGAACATCAAACGACACGACGACCTCTTTCTTCTCATGCCGGCAGGAACACTGTCACAAACCGTTTTGCTAATTCTAAGAAAAACAAATTAAAAATGGAGCCTGGTGGCACCGCAGCCCATCTGAAATGTGTTTAATCCACTGAAACCCGGCATGCTGAAGGATGCAGCAGCACCGGCGCAGACGTGACAAACGACCTCCCGTCCCGGCAGGTTTTAGGGGTCGACAGAGCGCGTGTGACTTATGCAACAAAGTGATGTAATGTTGTTTCTCAAGCCTTAAAACGGGTCTTTTTGTCCCTCCTTCAGAGCACAAAATAATCCAATCAGCTGGTCAGAAAGCTGCTGTTTATATAGACCGTGTGTGTGTGTGTGTGTGTCTGAAAGCCTACAACACTCCTGAGTGATGACTCTTTGCTTCCTGATGTGAAGGGGGGGGGTCAGGCCCAAGCCAAGTCCTGAATGCTAACAGCTTTAGCGCACACGCACGTTCACACACTTGTTTGTTCAAGGCTTCGGGGTGGGGGGTGGGGGTGGGAGGTGTTGTTGAGGCATGGTTTGTCCCGTTAGACTCTGAGGAGCTGTGATTAGTTAAAGATCTGAGGTGAGATCCTGGAGGTGGCGTTGGCGGCGTCACGCACCTGCAACGCCGCAGTCACAGCAGATCTCGTTGCCCGGCATGCGCAGCACGTCCTCTATGATGGCTTTAGTCAAGTCCTCTAACCCGTCCTCCCCTCCGCTACTCGGCTCGCCGCGAAACGCCATGTTTAAAGCCTCCTCTTTGCTGTTGGTCAGCACCGAGATCCATCTGAAAAAGAGGGAAATGTTAGAATTTACAAAATTACAACAAAACAAGCAAGAGTTCAAAATTCACCCCTCATTTGTTTACGTTTTGTTTCCAACTTTACATAATCCTTATAAAAGGTCTTCATCAATAATAGTTTTTGCTTTGGTTCCTCAGCTAAAGAAAGGGTCAACATAATCTAGCTTGATGAGTAATTATGTTTTAGCAACAATAACGTGAGCTATTAGCTGAACAGGATTTTTCTTAAAAAGAAATTAATCTAAATATGGTTAATCTGCTGCAGACAGCTCACTAAAGGCCTTTAAAGCTCCCTCTGACCTAGGTACAGGTACATGAAAATCTCATGTTTTATTAAAACTTCAGAAGCGATTTTAGAGACGATTGACTTCTGATCGTGAGTCAATCATCTCAGGCTGAGGTCGAACATCGGTGCACAAACGCCCACGCAGGACTGTGGTCAATCACACAGGCAGGAAACACTAGAGCCCCCCCCCTCCCCATAGGCCTCCTGCAGCTCACTGTGCAGCACAATCTGCTGCTGCAACACGCACACAAACACACACACACACGCACTCACGCACAGACACACACATGCACACACATGCGCACACACACATGCATGTGCACACACATGCACGCACTCACGCACATACACACAAATGCATGCACACCAACGCACACACAGATGCACGCACACGCACAGACACACACATGCACACGCATGCGCACAGACGCACGCATGCACACACTCTCAGACATGCATGCCTGCACAAACACGCACGCACATGCACACACACACATACGCATGCACACACGAGCACACACACGCACACACACACACACAGATTATACACAATATCTGTTTCCGAAGCAGAAAATAAAGCTCTCTGCGTGTCATCCACTCAGGTTGGTGCTCTACAGCTGGAGGACATCCAGAATGAGAAGCAGAAGAGCTGGAGCACTCAAATGAGTAAATATTTTTTCATAGGTGCAGACAAAAGAAACTAACGTTTCCACACCTTATCTTCATCTGATGAAGACATATAAGCTCTTCTGCTTCTCAAACATTATCTGTTTATCTGCATGTGTGAAAAACTATTATTTGTATTTATGACATTAGAGTAAAATAACTACATGGATGTGTGTGTGTGTGTGTGTGTGAGTGAGTGAGAGAGAAACTACAGTACAAGGCTACAGCGACCCGACTCGCTCCAGACCACAAATCTTACATCTGTCCTTGATGTCAGACACCGTCTCCGCCCACGAGGCTCAGAATTAAACGAAATCATTCCGACTAAATAAAAACGTTTAAAAACAAACGATCAGATTGAAGCCTGAAGGCGGAGCTTAGATCTGGTTTGACCAAAACTAAAAGTGTAAATAATCAGAATGAGGCCATTTTATTTTATTTTCCCAGAAGGAGATTCTGTGGAATACTCACGCCACAAACTCTTGTTCATCCTCAGCCTGGAAGTGATACGTCCGGTTATCTGTAGAGAAGTCACGAGATGCTCAGCAGGAAAACGTTCACTTTTACATTTTATAACAGAGCAGGTGGGTGTTTGGGTGGCCGTGTGTGTGTGAGAGACTTACGAGAAATTAGATCAAAGCATTTCCTGTCCTCGGCACTCGGCTTCACCTGGCAGGTGAGCAGGTTGAGTTTCACCGGCTGTCGATTGGACTGAAAAAAGTCACAGAAAGTGAAATTAGCTGCAAGGCCTGAGGAGCTCATTATGCTTGATCTCCTTTTAAAATCAGGTATTGTTGTTTCTAGTCGTATTACATCGTTAGAGTAAAGGCTAAAGTAGATATCTCCAGTAATTAGTCTTCCATTGTGTCTTTTTGTATTTCTAGAATTAGAACATTGTTTTCTACTTTCCTGCTGATGGTAGCCTGTAAAGGATGCCCTTATGTGATTATCTACCGGGGGAATAGCTCAGCTCAAACAGAGTACCGGCAGTATAGCTAACAAGATATGAGTTCTGCCTCTCAGCAGCCTCTCTGGAAGCCTGTAAATTAGAAGTGAGTGGGCTTTTAGAGAGCGGAGAGATAAAACCGCTTATGCCAGACAAACGTTCAGTTAAGGAGGCAGCAAGGCCCACATCAGAGAGATTCAGAGAAAGTTTGAATACTAGAATTAAAAAATTTAAACAGGTCACCTCTACATTTAATACCAGATGATGCTGATAAATTTTGGGTTTATACAGTTTGGACGTTTGAACCAGTCAGTTAAATGAATAATGGAAATGATCCCATATGAGAAGCCAGAGCCACCAGATGGTATTTCTGCCTGATAAAACATTTGCATAATTACTGCTGATAAATGCATCGACTCCTGTTCTAGTTATTTAGCACAACTTTAGCAAACTAGGCTACGAAAGCATCTCACCCACACCCCATCAGGAATCTGGACTTCACTGTACTGTAATAAAGGACCCATTTGGCACGTTCACACACAGATTTGTCTCCTGCCAGCGTCTGGGCAGAGGAGAGACCAGCGCACGTGCTAACGAAATGCTAACGAGCCGAGATGAGTCCTGGCTGGCCTGCTGGCAACATGCCATGTCAACTAAAGTCACCTAGAGTTCAGCTGCCACCAACACTGAAGAAACACGGAGAGGTGGCAAACCGCTCCCACACTGAGAGGAATTATAAGCTCCAACATGATTAGCAAAAGCAAAGCCCATGGAGACTTAAAGGTCAAAGATTTAGCCCCCTCACTGCTCAAAACCTTTTCTTCGTGTATTTCTAGGGCAACCACTTCCTCTGATGTACTTGTGGCTCACAGGAAAGATGTGTGGGGCAGCAGCTACGTGAATGCTCACATCTTAACCACAATATGGCAACATAAAAATAGCAAACACCAACAATAAAACAGCACAGGCAGCACACAAGTAGTCAGAACTATCCAGCACCAGCTGAGCTTTTCCTCTCTGCTGGCAAATAAAGGACAAATCATCAAACCTGACTCAAAGCTCGTTCTCGATGGTGAAGAGTAACAAAAGTAAACAAGGAAATGTTAGCTCACTTATGGAAGCAGGCAACACAGAAATCTAAGAGTAAGAAAGCCTGAAATAATGCTCAATTATTACATAATTACAGCAATAAAACATGTTTCTATTTATGCTAGCATAAGGTTGGAGCTGGGTTTTCTTTGGCTGTTATCTAGATTAGCTAGGCTAGCTAAAGTCTTCTCCTGCTGTTAGCTAGTTAGCCTTAAAATGCTAAGGTTTTCCTTAGCTGTAAGTTAAAATATGTAGGTTTCCCATTGCCATTAGCCAGATTAGTTAAACTTTTATCATGTTGTTAGCTACCCTCTGTAAACTAAAAGTTGTAAAAGTTTACAAAGGATGAACAAACATCAAATAATCTACAATTCATTTTATATAACAAAGCTACAACGGCAAAATCTGCAAAACATTCTAGCTTAAAAACTTTTTTCCATGCCTCTTAACAACGTTCTAACATAGTATAGCTAAAAATATTTTGTGGAGATTAAAAAAAATGAAAACGAAAATGAATTGATTCTCTGGCATTTGTCTAAAAACCTCAGCCAATAACACGGATTGGTCCGAAACCAACGATTGGACCAGCCGGTTGTGTGTCTCATCGAACCATCGCACTTACGTATTTTGCAACAGAACACCACTGGTGTGAGAGGTTCTCCGCTCAATAACATCAGAGAAGGAGAACCAGCCGGCTGCTACCACTTCAACTTTAGGACAAACTACCAGAGTCCCAAAAAGAAAAACACCATTTGAAGTCACGGACAACAAAAGACGTTTGGATGTAGAAAACGGTGACTGGTGTTTAGCGCTATCTCGTTTCCTCTGGCAATGCACGTATCCATATCAGGGGGCGTGGCCTAGGGATGACTGTGTTTGTGTTTCAAAGCTAGCTTGTTTTGCAGATTTGCTATAGCAGCTTTAAGATTATTTTGTAAAGAATTTTAAGATGTTAAACCTGAATCATTTTAAAATGAAACATTCAAGTCATTATTAAGCAAAACTCATAATTTCTAATATTCAGGAAAAACAAAACTTTCCATACAATAGTTTGACTTATTTTGATGAACAACACTTAGGTAATGGTTTTAATTGATGGTCAAGTGAAGTGCTTTGCTGCCTGTTCAAGTAAGGTATACCTGGTTTGTCTGTGATTTTATTATAGTTTACAGACAGAAAAATAATCCAGAAAAACTAAAATCAGAGAAAAGCTGAAATAAAATCACTGCAGAGATTTACTCCAGATGAAGATTAACTCGAGTTATTTTTACTCTTTACAAGGAAACAGCTGTGGAAAATAACGGAGCTAAAATTTGAACAACTGTTCATTCATCAACACTTTTTAATATCAATTTAGTCAGCTTAAACCAAATCTATATTCCCTTCGTGTGCATTAATAATAAACGTATGCCTAAGCTTTATCAATTTTTCACATGAAGTATAGACACCTATTAATGTTTCACTGCTGGAACTCTGATGGCATCCTATTTATTTGATTATATCTTTTAAATTAATTACTTCTGTTTTTCTAAACCTTTAAAATTCCCTTTTGCCCTCATTATTTGAAGCACATGAGGTCACCGTTAGGATGCACGTATTGTTCGAAGTCCCCCAGACCAGCTGCTCCCTTTGAAACGTTTAAATATAATATAACATAATGTCGTATAACATAATATAGTACAATGTAACGTAACATAATAACACACATGAATGCAGCGGTAGTCTCAAAAATAGGATCATACTGTGCTACATCTTCGGCACAAAGAACAACGGAGATGTGCCAGCTTATACAGTACACACACACACACACACACTATTAGAGATGAGTCACCGCGGTGCAGCAGGCAGCAGGGGGGGAGGGACGGAGATGGGGCACATGGAAGAGGAGGGGGGAGTTACCATGGCAACCCATCTATGTCAATCCGACTCTTGCCAGCCTCCAGATTGGAAAAGCCCGGCACATCCTCCCTGCACAACAGTCCCCCTCTTTGATCCACACAGTCACTCCTGAGGGTATTGGGTGGGTTCGCATGAGTGTGTGTGTATGTGTGTGTGCGTGCGTGTGTGTGCTTGTGTCGTGTACTCACTGTGGCGTGAGAGATGGTGAGGATGCCTCCCTTCACGGAGCACTGTCTCCTCTGCCACACCTTCCTCAGCCTGTAAGAGGATGCCCCACACATTAACAAGATGATGTTGCGTCATATCTTCCCTGTCTGCCTTATAAATGTTAATGCTACTATGTTTATATTACTGTCATCACAAGAGCATTTGTTTTTATTTTTTAATATCCAATTTCTGATTTTCTCATTCTAATGTCTTTCCAAGAACTGTAATAAAAACCAAGAAAAAAAAATATCTTTCTTTCTTATAAAATCTGTCATTTGGTGGCCTCATACTGCAGACTGTTTGTAAAAACTAACTATGAGTTTTAGTCATAATAAAAATGTTCCTGTTCCTGTTAAAAACTTCCTTTTGTTATAGAAAACTACCAAACTACCTGCTTTTTTGTGTTATTTTTATGTAAATGACAAAAAAAAAATCACATTTTTTTCCTGTGATGGAGGCTGGTCTATGACAGCAATTTGGGGCAAATCAGGAAGGAAAACAATTAGAAACCAAATGTTTTCATCCTAAGATTTGAGTTTAAAGTTAAAAGTTGAGAACAAGATCAACAAGAATATAAACAAATTATTTCCAGAATACAGTCAAAATATTGAGAAAAAGGTTCATAAAATACTTTCTGATAAAAGGGAAAATGTTGAGGGGAAAAATGTCTAAATACTATTTTGAACGTCTTTTAATATTTTAACACCAACCTCAATATGTTGCCTACAACCTCACTGTCGATTGCAACCTCACGGTAGACCGCAACCTCACTGTCGATTGAAACCTCACTGTCGACTGCAAGCTTGACATGTCGACTGCAACCTCAACATGTCGACTGCAACCTCGACTGCAACCTCAACATGTCGACTGCAACCTCACTGTCGACTGCAACCTCGACATGTCGACTGCAACCTCATTGTCGATTGCAACCTCGACATGTCAACTGCAACCCCACTGTCGACTGCAACATCAACATGTCGACTGCATCCTTGACATGTCGACTGCAACCTCAACATGTTGACTACAACCTCACTGTCGACTGAAATCCTCAACATGTCGACTGCAACCTCAACATGTTGACTACAACTTCACTGTCGACTGCAACCTCACTGTCGACTGTAACATCAACATGTCGACTGCATCCTTGACATGTCGACTGCAACCTCAACATGTTGACTACAACCTCACTGTCGACTGAAATCCTCAACATGTCGACTGCAACCTCAACATGTTGACTACAACCTCACTGTCGACTGCAACCTCACTGTCGACTGCAATCTTACTGTCGACTGCAACCTCGACATGTCGACTGCAACCTCAACAAGTCGACTGCAACCTTGACATGTTGACAACAACCGAAAACATGTTGACTACAACCACAACATGTCAACTTCAACCAAAAACATGTCGACTAAAACCAAAAACATGTTGACTACAATCGAAAACATATCGACTACAACCAGAAACATGTCTACTACAACTACATGCCAACTCGAATCAAAAACATGTCGACTGCTTTTTAAAAAGTGACTACAACCTCAGCATTTCGTCTACAACTTCAACATCTTAATTCCAACCCAAATACATCGACTGCAACCTTGACATGTCGACTGCAACCTCACTGTCGACTGCAACCTCACTGTCGACTGCAACCTTGACATGTCGACTACAACCTCACTGTTGACTGCAACTTCACTGTCAACTGCAACCTCAACATGTCGACTGCAAATTCACTGTCGACTGCAACCTTGACATGTTGACTGCAACCTTGCCATGTCAACTGCAACCTCGACATGTTGACTGCAACCTCACTGTTGACTGCAACCTCGACATGTCGGCTGCAACCTTGACATGTCGACTGCAACCTCAACAAGTTGACTGCAACCTCGACATGCTGACAACAACCGAAAACATGTTGACTACAACCACAACATGTCAACTTCAACTGAAAACATGTCAACTAAAACCATAAACACATTGACTACAGTCAGTACTTCCATCGCTACCCGATGCACAAAAACTGTATAGTGCAGTAAACAGACGTGGGACCCCCCAACACTATCACAGGTATGAAAATGAACATAATAGATAATACTATGATGCAAAAACTTTACAAAAAGCATAATTTTAAGGTGTAAAAGTTGCGGAAAGTTGCTTTAACAATTTTCCTTTAATCTCCTCATTTCACCATCAGCATTTTGACTTTATTCTGGACTTTGGACTGTAATCCTGACAGGTCAACTTTCTTTTGTAAATAACATTTTTACTTTGTTCTCGTTTCATTTTTAATCTCAACACTGACTTTAAATTTCAAAGCGTAACCAAAAAAAAAAAGTTTTTTTCTTCTGAGTGTCCCTGGTACTTTGTTGAACTGGTCAAACTTGTGCTAAATATCCTCCAATTCTGATGATCTGTAGAACAGCTGGTGAATCCATTGTTTTGTGTCTTCAGCTTACCCATCACTTTTCTTTGACAGGTAGCCTTTCTTCTCACTGCCAAAATCCTTGTTTCCCTGAAGCTGGTGCATGCTGTAGCCACCTTGTTTACTCTGCGAGTCCTGTGAGAGGCCAAACAATTCAGACATTTTACAAAAATGAACATTTTTGTAAAGGGAGCTAGTTATAACATGCAAGAATGACACATACACTCTACAATTGTATCTACACTAACACCAAAGTGAAGGCTCTTATGGAAAACAATAAAAAGTGCTAACAGGAACAACAAAGTGATGCACATGGCATGCTCTGCAACACCCCTACACAGTCAAAGCACACTACTGTCAACCACAGCATGCTCAACATGCAGCTGCACTTACTCTTCTAGACTTGATTCCAGAAAAGCAGAAGGCAGAAAGGAGGAGATAGAGGGGAGAGGTGTGAAAGATCTGGCTCAGGTGCAGGAGGTGGGTGTGAAGAAGTGTGTCATGTGCTCATGTGTCATCCAGAATCAGACGTGATTACTTTTACAAGTTACCAAACAAACTGACCATACAGATAAATTTAAGTGTGTGTGAAGTGAGAGAGTGGAAAGAGCCCATGCTGCTGAATAAGATTAGTTCTGATCTAAAAGTGCGCGTGAGAGTTGGGCAGTGAGTGGCTTTCCACTGAGCAGCCAGTGAGGCACAACACTGGTCACCAGCAAAGCCGACCACACACTGGCTACCAGCATGGTACAGCACTGGGCGCTCGCTCTGTGATGCAGGAGACAAGCTCCAACGTGGTAATGACCAGACTGAATCAGAGCTGTCCTGGCTGTTTCTAGACCAATGCTGCTTGGTTTCTGGCAAAAGATTTGGTTTAAATTTAGCTTTGTGTGTCTCATACCTCTTTCTGGTCCAGCTGGAGCGAAGACTTAATCAAATCGCGCAAAGCAGTAAGCTGCTTCTTTTCCTCATCCTGAGTTTGTTTTATCTGTGGAAAGAAGACGCAACGGTTGAGAAAGGCTGACAGATCTTTAGCTGCGATCACTTATTATCACCCTCCGCCAAAGGCAAGAATGATTTTAGTCTGTAGTGTCAGCTAAGTATCACACAAACCCCTGGATGAATTTGAATGAACCTCCCAGATCACACGATCTACAACTGATCAACATTTGGAGTTAACCCAATCCAAGATGGCCACCACGGTGATCTGAATTTCCAAACACAACACAGGCTAAAACCTGGCAAATTTTACAGATATTGAGCAGAATAATGGGGTGTTTGCAGCTGACAGTCATCCCCAACACATACTCTGAGTGCTAACAGATGGTGTGGGATGTTGCAATATAACTTCAGATTGTGCATAACGTTATTTTCAAGATTTGACCAAAACAACTATCTAGCTTTGTTTAAGACAATTGCATACAAAGCAGCATAAACCATGCATTCTATCAAGAATCTGTTTTAATGAAACTAGATTTAGATTTTAGCAGTTTTCTTTAGTTTCTTCACATTTCTACACTAAGTTTATGTATTTAAAAGTACAAATAATTAGCAACAGACTATTTTAAGTGGTTTAATGCAAGTCTGGAGTCAAACGTTAAAGTAGCATCACAAACAACACCGCTAGTTTCTGTGTGCATTCTTTGATTGGAGACTTTTTGATATATTCTGCAGATAATTTACATGCAGAGAAACGTATTCACCAATTTAAAGGGTAGAAAGCCTCACAAAGTGTTATGGATGCTTAAAAGAGGAGGTAGGGTGTCTAATGAAGGTGTGTAATGTGTAGAGACGAGAGTATTTACATTGTAAAGATCAGCTGCCAGTTTCTCGATGTACTGCTTCAGCTTATCTGCTGTCTTCAAGCCATCTTGGAAGAAACTGGTGGACAGAGACATGCAGCGTGTGAATTACACCATCCAAACACACATCAGCCATTTATGGGAAGTATTCCATTTAAGAAATGTCACGTGCTACTATGTGATATTCTGTTGGCCTTTCTAAAGGTCGAACACAGACAGAAATGGGGGGTCAGTTCGTGTTTAATCTACAGCTCAGCTCGTTCTCACACTTTGGCACCTTTGGCTTTAGGGACTGAAATCAGATCTGGCCCACTCTTTGGCAGATTTGCAGAGGCGTTTAGCACATCCTGAAATCCATTACGGATCTGTCAGCGGTACGCACCTCGATGAAGCTCTGCAGCAGCAAATCACCACTAATAACCGTCCCCTCCTTCTTTTTCCTTCTTGGAACGAACATCTCCCTTCCTCTTCTCATTACTTTCCCCGCCACATCGTGTTCGGCTCGTTTTCTCTCAATCACCACATTGATGATGCCAGATCTCTCCTCCCACTTCACCCGGAGCTGCTTGACGAGCACTGCTTAGCTTGCAGACTGTCACAATAAGAGTCTCTTAACTGCACTTGCGGACAAGGGTTCACCTCCCTTAAATTCTAACTCATGCAACTATAAAAAAATCATTTGCACAAAGTCACTGGATACATCGAATGACTCGCTCAGATCCAAACAAGAATGGTTCAATGTCAAAACCAAAATGACATCTGGGATCACATGTTTAGTAGACTGCAGTAACACTAAACAGTTGTTAACACTTTACGCTATTCATTTAAAAATGGGTTTCAGTGACTGTGTAGGTAGAAACTTGACCAAGTTTACCTTGGTCAGACCTTTGCAGCCCTCTGCTGATCAGAAACTGGATGGGTAGGGGCCCTAGGGTGAGCTCTTTATCTACTTAACAGCTGTTAGCTGTTTACAGGCCGGTAGCTCATATAAAGGCTAGCAGTTAGCTTTGTCAGTTTGCCGACCGTCAATATAAAGCTTTTATGTTGGTATGGTGGTGCATGGAAGTAAAAGTAAGAGAGTGAACATCGGAGCGGCCTACACTAGTTTGAGGGAGCTAAAGGAGGCTACGAAATCACGGACTGATGATGACCTGGCTTTGTTGCTACTGGACTTGTAAGTAATATTGTTTGTCCAACAGTGTGGATCTTTTTATGTCATGGTTTATTTTAGTATTAGTTAGCGCATGTTAGCGTTAGCTCGTTGTTAGCACTAGCTACAGTAGGCTGCTGCAGGGTTGTTTGCAACAGTCGTAATTCCACTTGCAACCAGTTGGAGGCAGAAGCAGGAAACTGTTTAGTGTTACTTTAAATGAGACATGTAGCCATTTTTAGGCTATATTGGCCAAAAAAGCCTCAGAGGTCTTTAAAAACCATCAGCTGAAGGTACCTGTAACTGCAGAGAAGATTTACAGTCAACTTCTACTCCATTTTCGTACATAAAAGCCAGTTTCATAATAATATAAGACCACATTACAATCATCACATTCAATCTCCATAAAACGCCCAATCAGCAGTAATAGCAAACACATGATAACGTTCTGCGTCTGCGAGTCTCGTAATCATGAACATTACTTTCTTCTCCAGCTTTTGGGAGTCGTACTTATTCCTCAGCAGCTCTCCATCCGCTGCCCTAATGCCTCTAATCCATCACTGCTGCAGCCTTTCTATCCGTCAAGACCCAGGTTGAACAGATTAGCGGTGGATTGTATTGTTTTGTCCCGGTGTTATGACAGGACGTAGCAACGCTGGAAGAAAATCTGTCATTCTGTCACAGCTGCAGCTCTGGCGAGGAGAGCACCCACTTTATTTACCCACCAAACCCCACGGCTGTCAGAGCCTATCTCTATGATGACCTGCGTAGATTTATGGGAGCGGTGCAGCCGAACCGCCCTCCAGTCTGTGAATCATCTGGGAGGAAAATTGTCATCAAGTGGTGCAGAGGAGAGGAGAGGAGAGGAGAGGAGAGGAGAGGAGAGGAGAGGAGAGGAGAGGAGAGGACTTGTTTCCTGTTGTGAAATATTTTCTTAGTGAGTGTGATGCACACAGCAGGGGAGCGTTGCACATTTGGATTGGAGGGGGGATTATGGTGGTACTTACTTGCACTGTGCGTGGTAATACTTAATCAGGTTCTGCAGGAGGTCCACTCCTTTCTTGGTCTTGATCTCATTTACTTTGATCAGGTACTGCAAGCAGAAGAGAGGAGCAGAGTTCAGACACGAGTCAAAATTTGTGGTACGCTAAAGGGATTTTTCTTGGTTTTAATGAAATATAAGCAGGCAGAAACGGCTCGTAATACGAGCATTCTGCAGAATGATAACCGCACGTATGATTCACGTCGGCTTTGATGTAGGAGCAAACACTGTTGATGCTGTCTGAGCAGAGCAGATGAGAAAATACTGTGAAACTTGCATCCTTCTGCTTTGATCCGTGTTCCAAAGAGAAACTGGAAATATTAGCATCATAAGAGGAGATCCCTCAAAGAAGAAGCTTCTCCGTCTGGGAGTCTGAGGATCCCAGACAAACGTCATCAGACTGCACCAAACAGACAAATAAAAGATAATCTTTAGCTAATCCTACAGCGAGCCTATCCACACTGACTCAAAGCTAAACTAGAGACCAAATTTAACCCCACACTTAAGTGTGATGTGTTCTCTAAAGGCAAAAAACAGTTTGTGAACAAACGTGGGTTAACAAACACACCAGTACGTGTGTCATATGTGTGCATGCATGCGTGCCGTGTCCCTTTGTCTGCCTGACAGAGCTCGTCGGACTGAAGATTATCCACATTATGTCTAAAGCTGGAGTGGGAGAGTGCCGCCGCTGCAAGCATACGAGCTCTTTTGTGTGAATGAGCAGCGACATTCACTCTGCTGCAGAGTAGAAAGCAGCCCGCTGAGTCCTGCCTTTCCACACTCCTCCTCCACTGGCGGCGTGGGATGCAGAAAAAAACGGGTGAGAGAGTGAGAGCGTCGTGTAATCTGGTGATTGAGTAACAAGGAGAGAGTGTGAGAGAGCCAGAGTGCACGCAACGGAGAGAAACGAGGTTAAGTGGGATGAACAGATTGTACCACTGATGCAGCGCGCGCACACACACACACACACACACACACACACACACACACACACACACACACACACACAACAGCACTGAGACTTTCATCATTTATGACTGTTGATTTAGGAAATGCCTGGTGTTTGTCATTCTTCTGCATCCTCTCTTCACTGGCTGAGAGTTTGCAGGAAAAAAATTAATAAATAACAGAAATCTTCCAGTAAACGTGACAAAAGTAGGTCACTTTTAGAAAAAAGGGACAGATTGAAGGAGGATGTAAATAAAAGCAGGATATTTGTCACAATTTATATAATAACTTCCACGCCAAGAAAAAAAGCTATTTTCTATTCTTTAAAGGCAATAATAGTCAATATTTAACGTACGGTAAAAATAATGTAATAATTAAAAGATTTATAATATTGTACTATTGGTGCAAGACAAAAAATTGCAACTTTTTGATCATATCTCCATGCAGCATCTGTAAAAGGTGCAGAAATATTTCTACAAAATCTGCAGTTTGTAAAAGATTTTATACAACTTCTAACAAATGCAGCAAACCTAATGACCTGAAGCAAACTGATATTAGCTTAATATTAAAAGTGTCCCAGAATGCAATTAATCAACAATCTAAAACAGAGCTTTGAGCCTCCAAAAAGCATAAGAAAATTTTTTTTGGCTTTTATCTGTGCCAGGAGCCCTGATACAGGCCATTCTAAACCCCCTTAAGGCGGGCGTACACTGTGCGACTTTTTCACTTTTTTGAGCCGATTTTCCCCTCGTGCGAGAATCTACGAGCTCGGGGCGAGGTTTGCGCTGAGCGTCGTGTAGTATACAGCGGGTTACGAGAGGCAATTAACACCACATGACCAGCTACCAATCAGCAATCGTAAGCTCTCACGGATTTTTGGCGTGTTTGATATTTTGCTCGTCCCTCGTGAGGGTATCGCACTGTTGAAGCGGCGCTGCGAGCGTCTGTGACCCAAACAGTACCAGAACCGCACACGGCGCATGCGCAAACACAGAAGCAGTAGCGCAAATGAAGGAAGTGGAAGTGAAAACAAACCAAATAGCTAACCCACTATCAAAATAAAAGCAGCGTTGCTTTGTTTTGATGAAAAATAAACTTTTTTTGTTCATTTAACAGCGGGAAATGCTGGTAATTTATTGATTTTGATCAAAAGTGGATCAAATATAATACAAATATGTTTTCGTTGTTATTTTGTTATTTAAGGAACAAACCAGACTTTTATTTTTATGTCAGATTGATTTTTCAACCGTAGCAACAAGCAGCGCTTGCCATGAAGCAACAGAGTACGCTTCTATTCCAAATGCCCTCTCCTCGGACCAACGTGTTGCGTCATATATACTTTTTTTGCTGCGACGAGTTCATGCCAGACGTACAGTGTGAGCAGTCAGGTCGCATCCGAGAACTGGGTCGTACAGTGTGAGCACATGACTCGTGAGATTTGCTCTGCGAGGAAGTTGTACAGTTTGAGCTGAAGCTGAACGCTACGAGTGAAAAAGTCGCACAGTGTACGCCCGGCTTTACTCAGGCCTTCAGTGAAAAGAGCTGTTGACCCCTCCCACTCGGCCAGGACATGCTGATTGGTTGGTTTCCCCAGAAAGCCTCAGACACATGCAGGTTTGAGGAGGCGTGGCTCCCCCTTATGACGTGGTAAGGAAGCTTTCTCAGAACAGGAGGTTTTCTCTCGCCTTTTTCAACTTTCTAATGTACATAAAAAGTAGGTCAAACACGGCTTTGACTTTTTGGCTACTTATGACCACCCAAGCTGTCTTTATTCAACAACAACAAGGAAAATGTTGGTTTACATTCTAGGTCCCCTTTAATATATATGTATAAAGAAACAGCTTACTTCTGTTCCCACCTTTGGAACAGTTTTATTTTTAGATGGTATATTTTTAAAATCCTTAAAGCCTAATTAGAAAAGTGGGAAACTAAGTGCTGAAAACACTTGTGCATTGATTCAAACCCTACAGCACAAATTTAGAAATACAAATTCCTGGACGGGAAGCCGGCGTTAATGTGTTGTATGATCTCAAACTTGTTTCTGGCATCGGGGCTGAAAAACCAGATAATGCAGAGGCCAATGGGTTCGTCACTGAAATGATGAAAAAAAGACTTGCTTGATATGTTTTAGATCAATTTATTCAGAGTTTTTTGTTGGAAACTGAGAAAAATTTGGACTTCAAAATACTCTAGAAAAGCAAATTCTAGAGAAACGTGTCATTTCTGATGAGGCCAAAGGCGAATAAGACTTCTAATCTCACAGCATCAATGACTCAAACGCAAAGCTTCTTATAGAGTATGAAGAGGTACATATAATACACATCTACAGCTAAAAATGCATCTAAACCCTCTAACCTAAAACTTTGTGTTAACATCTGAAACCCTCAAAAAGTTGAACTTTCCAACCACAAAATGAAACATTTTGTTGACTTGAATCAGTTTAAATAAGGTTAATCCAACTTTCACGTGATGATTACCTACAGAGACTGAACACATAAACCAAGCAGCAACAAGACAAACATTATTGAAGATTAAATCAAATCCTAAGTGGTGAATTTACTTTTATCACAAATGTGGCTTTTTTCCTAAATGTGATGATGCTAATGAGCACAAACGCTAAACTCAAGTACAGGAGAGTGTGGGTGACCCCCCCCCCCTAGCCAATCAGTGACCGACAACCTTCTGACGTGTTGATTTCAGTACGGTTTGGTACACTTGAAACTACAATCAAAGTGGGTTCTAAAAACAAGGGGCGACAACCGCGCACCTGCTACTAGTGGGAAAGCTTTGGAACCGCACTGAGTCTGGCTGCACCTATTGGGTGCTACTGGAAAAGGGTCCTTAGAGAAATTCTGTGACAAGTCAGATGATTTTGAGAGGAAATTTGTCACAAAATGTTTTTAACATTTTTGAAATTTTAGTGACTCAAGAGCGAGGCCCTGTGGCACACCCGAGGGAGCTGAGGGCTCTTGCTAATGCAATAAATAACAAGATCACAAATACAAGCAGCCTTAAAGAAGAAATCCGGAGTTTTTTTCCCGACTGCACCATTTAGGGGCTGACAAATGTATTGCACCTTATGCATGATATGGGCAATGGCAGAAGGAATGGACAACAACAATGCAGCACAGCTTATTTGGTACATACGTTTGATGGTGTTACTCGTGTTACTTTATGGCAATGATATTATTAGAAGACCGCTTCCGGGGTCTCGTCACTTCCAAAAGGCGAGCGTCCAACCAGTTTGGTTCGGCTGACCTGTTTACATGCAGAATGAAGTCGGATTGCTACCACATTATCTGGGTGCTTCAGAACGATTAGAACCAGTTCGCCTTTAGTTTGCATGCATTTATAAAAACCAACGTGAGTCTTTTCAGGGCAACACTTTGGTTTTCTGATGCGCATGTAAACACACTGACTGACTCTGTTTGCTCTGCAACGTTGATGTTTTGTCTCCACATATAACACAAGCCTGATGGAGTTCTGCTGTGTTGTGAAGGTGCTAATGCTAATGGTTAGCTTCTACTAGACAAGACGTTCTCTGCCGTTTCCTGGACGCTAAACCAACAACAGCCTTCCTTGTCGCAAGTCAAGATGGGCGAGTCCATGAATGTTAAGTGACAGTGTGATGTAGATCTGTCAGGCCTTTAATGAGTTCCCTTCACAGGGTGGCTGGGCTCACAGCCTTAGAGATAGGGTAAGGAGCTCGTAAATCCAGCAGACTCAAAGTAGAATCGCTGCTCCTTCACATCCAGAGGATGAGGTGGTTTGGGCATTTATTCAAATGCCACCTGGACGCCTCACAGGGGAGGTTTTTGCATGCCTGTCTTGCCAGCAGGAGGCCCCCGGATCAACCCAGGACACGCTAGATTGATTGTATCGCCTTAGGATCCCACCAATGGAGAAGGTGAATGTTCCCAAGGAAAGGGCGGTTTGGGCCTTTCTGCTGGGGCTGCAACCCTCACGACTCAAATAAACGGTCAACAATCGAACGAATGAATCATGCAAATGCTAATATTTTGAGACATTTTTGGAAAACTTTCTTAAGAATGCTGTTTGCAACTTGACACCAATAGCCACAGCTAGATAGATACTGGCCTCAGTGGCAAATATTCCCTCTTAGCCTCACAAAAATACTAACATAACTAGAATTCTCTCCTCTTGTTTCAGGTTTGGAGACATAAAACATTAATAGAAAACAAGTCTGACAGCATTCAAGCGTTGAAAGTCTTGACACAGGTGGGAAATGTGGGCAACACAATGCTTGAGTCACTCTGAGAATCTGGCCGATCAGGATACAAAAGAACTGCTGCAAGTTTTCTTGTGATTAATCCAGAAAACTAGAAGCAATTCACCAGTCATTGTGTCGTTTGAGAAAAAAGAAAAATCCTACCAGGATAAAACAGTGAGCGAGGCGTAGGCGTCGCCGCCCACCACCAGAGAGGATTTTGGCAAAGCAGAGTGAGCTCTAACAGTTAGTTCTGATTCTTACAGGCGCACACAGAGATCACATTTGTTTTACACTTAATGCTCACCGCTAGTCTTCTTAAACTTCAGCCTTTTGTTCCAGTGATAAAAAAGTGATACACAAGGAAGGAGACATTTGAAGTGTAACTCAGTAATCCTGATGTTCATGAAAGTATTTTTCCTTTTATCAGAAACAAAATGTGGCTTGATTTACATCTGGCATTAGCATATGATCTACATCTGGATGAGCCTTTACATCTCCACTTGGTATTGATAAACATGAATATGCTTCCAATGTGTCCCAAAAATCCAAGCAGCTAAAGCTAACAGGAGGCAGGAGGCGTGAAAAACGGATTTTAAAGAATTACGATGAAACTGAAAAAAATCACAGCTTCCAAACCACAGAATGACTTCAGATGAGAGGACGTTAAATCCTGTGGGATTGCATTCACCTCACACATCTGGAGCTGAAACAAGCGTCGTTCCTTCTCCATCTCCTCTGCGATCTCGGCCCCAGTGATCTCAGTGCGGATCATCCCGTGCTGCTTAGCGTGCTCTCGCTTCTCCTTCTCGATCTTTGTACTGATGCAGAAAAATAATGGGAACAGTTTATTTTACATTTACAATAGATTCTATTAGAAACAAAATCATCAGCATCCTCCCCAACACGATTTCTTCTTCCTCAGTAAGTGAGGCAGCATCAGAGGTAACTGTAGAACCTCCTCTGTGTTTGAACTGTTTTGATGCAGTTGAGCTTTCAGAGTCATCAAAAATATTAGCTTCATCTAAACCTTTAACTTGTATTTTAGACCCAATCCCAACCAAATTATTTAAAGAAACATTTTCTTTGGTTACTGCCCCCATTTTAGATATAATTAACCTATCCTTAGTAAATGGATACGTACCGCAGGATTTTAAGGTTGCTGTAATTAAACCTCTACTTAAGAAACCTTCTCTGGATCCAGATGACCTAATGAATTATTACTAGTCACTAGTCAGTGTCTTGATGCAATCTGCTGGGTTCCTTATATAGGAAACCTTTTTACTGATTGGCTTAATGAACTGAACTGTATTGGAATGTTTACTTTGTGAAGTGCCTTGAGACGACTCTTGTCATGATTTGGCGCTATATAAATAAACTGAATTGAAAACTGAATTGAATTTACTGTTTGCACTGAAAGCTGTAACCTTTAAGATGTCTGAAACAATATCTAATTGGTACTAATGAGCCAGCAAGTGCAAGTTTATTATCCTCCACTTACAATTTGGCCTCGTAGTCCTTCCACGCTTTGTCAAAGGGCTTCTTTATGTCCTGCAGACACACAGAGGAACAAGATTCAGCAAAACTACAAAGGGGTCAGTCTGAGGACAGTTATTTACAGAGTTGAATCGCTACTCAAGGCCCAGAAACCGCCTTTTTCTGCTTGTGAATCGCAGCCTGAATGCCCAGTCAGCGACCACGCCCCTCGTTGTACCTCCGACATTAAGAGTTCATGACCCAGTTACTCGCCTCGAGCGCCACACAAAGGCAGTGTTTACCCCAGGGAGATTTACAGTTCAGAAGAAGAATTCTCCTCTGGACTCCCCCAGTCGTTTTTAGCTCTCTTAATCACAGACGCAGACGTTTGGATGGTCAGAAACATGCTGACGGTGCACGTGAGCTCAGAAGAGTCCAGAGACGGGGGAGAAACCGTAAATCTCACCCCTTTCACGCCTTTCAAATCCCCCTTAAGCAGCGAGTCCAGGGTGAAGATCACATTGTGGCTGAGGCTCTGGAGCTGAAAGACACAACAAAGAGGAGAAAAACTGTTTTAGTAGGGGAAGAAAACACAGTTCAGATGTCGTAACACACGGTCAGAGGCGAATTATCAACTACTCATGCAGAAAAAACAACAATAAACTGATTGAATAGAAATATTTTTCTGTGCACACAGAGCTGCATCTTGCCAGCAAATATGACGTAAAATTGAAAATATAACAAATCAGACATTTTATATTACAGCTAATAATTCCTGTGAGCTCTGAGCCTCATTTCTGTCTAAATAATGACATTGTCCACCAACTAAAGATCCCTGCTGAGCCTGAGCAGAACTATCAAAAGCAGAACTTTGAGATAATGACTCAAAATATAGTCAAAGACGCCAGATGGACGATGCATGCCACCCACGCACACAAACATAAGAAGCTAGTTGTTGAAGAACACAGCTGAGGATTCATTGTGAGTGTAGACGGACTTTAGAGACGCTTTTTAAACAAGTAAGAAAAAGGAGGATGGCAAGCATTAGATAATAATCCTAACATAATAAACGGTTGGTATTTGAGTAAAATCTTTGGTCACACTACTTAAATAGAGCTGACGATTAATGAGGTGCTAAAAAAGGTGCTTCTTTTCTTGTTTTTTGTAGTTTAAAAGGAAAGGAGTGAAACCCTGTGGTCTCTCTCAGATCTTCCTGTTAGCTACAGGATATTGCAGCAGCAGCATTAAAATATCTTGCTACTTATCAGAATACTCTCCTTAAAGATGAGACAGTTCTGTTTGTTTGTTGGCCAACATCAGCTGTCTCATAGTCCAAACTCAATTTTAAGATGTTTTATTATCAATGATGATGTTACAGCAGTGGTGGAACCCATCAGTAAAGGTTTTGCAAAGGTTTGAAATGAATAAGACATTTATTAGCAGATTTAAGAGGACTGAGTACACGTCCCTGGGGGACTCCTGTGCTCAATAACTGGTTGTTGGTCTTGCTGAATCGCCGTACTTCCTTGGGTCCCCCATTCATTGCGCACTCGTGTATTAAGCAACACAACACCACTGGTAGGGCTGGGCAATAAATCAAAATTTTTTCAAAATCTCTGACTCTAATTGATGTAATTTTTCCCATATCAAAAATTTTGGTAATTAAAAAAAAATGAAAAGGTGTGTGTACGTTTATGTCCCTTTAAGAAGCTGTACCACCTCAAGTCACATGACAACGTGACTCAAACTAATACACATGACAGCCCCATCTAGTGGACAACTTTTGTTTTTGCGCATACATGTAGTTATCGTCCATTTATCGTTATTGAGGTGAACAACTCAATATACAGTGATATTGATTTTGGACCATATCGCCCAGCCCTAACCACTGGTATGAGAGGTTTGCAGCTCAATAAAATCAGAGAAGGAGAAACAGATGGCTGCTACCACCTCAACTTTAGGACAAACTACCAGAGTCCCAAAAAGAAAAACACCATTTCAAGTCACGGACAACAAAAGATGTTTGGACCTAGAAAACAGCGACTGGTGTTTAGTGCCATCTAGTTTCCTCTGGTAATGTGGGTTTCCGCTTCCAGTGAACGCGGATCCAGAAGATACCCGAGGGGAGGGGTGAGTGTTCCGTGACCGTGTTTGCGTTAAAACCTAGCTTGTTTGCAGATTCACTATAACAGCTGTAAGTTTAGTTTTAACTTCAGTTAAGCGCTGTCACGGTCGTTAGGTGACAAGACAAATGCTGAGGTAGGGGCGGGAAAAAAGATGAAGGCTAGACTACATGAATTCACAGGTGCTCACTTGTGCTCTTAGCGGTCGAGGAAGGAACCGACCTACGGTGACCGGCGAGGATGGGTACCCACAAGAATACTACCCCTGGATTTAGACCCAGCCAAGTTCCACCAGTATTATGCATGGATTCTGGTTCATGACTGATAAAAAAGTGCACCGTATAGTGAATAAGTGAAACTTTTGAACAACAGAGATGTCTGAGTGAGACAGGTGTTACTCCACCTGCGTAACGTTCTCTCTCCGCTGCTTTAGTGTGGTCAATCGAGTGAGAGGTTTTGGACACCTGATTTCTGAGTAAGGGTTTAATTGTTCACATTATTCAAAATAAAACATGAAAGCTGTGATTTCAATCCAAAAAAGCTGCTTGGTTTAATCAATAAAAAGTTATTACAAGTAAATGATTTGGGGTCATTGAAATATGCAACAACACAAGTGTGGAGATTATAAACAGCAGTTTTACGTCAATAATGCTAAACTGAAACTAAACTACGAACCAAATATTCCAGCTGAAAGATACAATAATTCAGCGCGTTTCTGATGCTGCTGACCGGAGAAATCAAACCCAAAGGCAAACCTCTGCCAAGTTTACAGAAGAATGAGAAGAGGCTTGACATGTCCTGCAGCTATTGTTGCCTCAGCTTTGCTCAGCAGCTCTAACCGGGAGGATCAGCAAGGTCATTTACAACAGAACTAAGCATTTAAGTCGCTGTTGTTGTGAGCCAGGTCCGCATTGATGCACAGCAGCGATCAAGGAAGTAAACAGCACTTAATGGCCACTAATGCGCTTCCTAAGTGCCTGTCCTGCATATGGCTAACATCAAAATCAATCTTTCTCTGGCCGGCTGCTGGTGTGCTCCAACAGCTCGTCTTGGAAACCGTCGCAGGCGTTCTCAAACGACATGATTCTCAGAACGGGAATAAACAGAGAAGCTGATGCATGAATCAGTTGGTAAAATCCTATAATACAGCTGATGGCACATATGGGACATCTAGGGCACGGTCTTATTGATCAATACTAAATCATCAAACCAGCTTCCCTCAGGGTGCAGCTATGGAAGTCAAAAAACTCAATTAACTCCTAGAAATGAAAAGAGTCAAACAGAGAGGGCAGCGAGTCGAGATTCCCACAGTTCGCTGGTTCCACAGACAGGTGAGCCGTTTGTGTATGCATAAACTCAGCTGTTCCTGCTGCTGCCGAGTGTATTTATGGAGTCTAATCTCACTGTCAGACACACAGGAAGAGTAGGAGAAAAAAGAGAAGGATTTGGCTCTTCTTCCAGCAACAATCAGTCAAAAAGGATTTGAACGGGACATGTTGTTTAACAGAAACGTCGGGGGAAATCCACGGCATGTAGATAAGAATCTGTCTGGGGGAAAATGAAAGCGTAAATGTAGCCTCAGCCTGTCTGTCAGTTTCTGCCTCCCATCGACCCTCGAGTTAACATAATCCTAATCTCAACCTTTCACCCAAATCCTGAACCACTTCTGCAGGTGAAGACAAGGAAAAACGTGGGGAAACATTTTTCCTCCTCCTGTCTTAGCGAGGCTGAAGCATTCGGCAGAACAGGCTCCGCCCCTTTTATTCACTGATTGTACCATGATAGGCAGCACTCACCAGGTTCTTCAGTAGGGCAGAAAGCTCCTTGGTGAGGGAGGAGAACTTGACAAAGGCTGTTCCCAGGTCAGGGTTATCCCGGCTGATGAAGTTGCTCCCAAACTTGTCCAGAGCTTGAGCGTAATTCTCTTCATTCTGAACGTGATCTGTGTTGGAATGAGACAAGAGAAGAAAAGAAGTGGTCAAATTATCCCGCCCTGGTTTATTGACTGATGATTAGCGCCGTTAGCTTAGCCTATGTGCAGGAAACTGGAGGAGGTTACTCTTTATTATAGAGTGTTACATCATCAGCGTAGAAGATGACACAGATAAGGAGATTTAAGGCTTTCTACAAAAATAAAAAGTCACATAACTGCATTTTTCTCTTTTATTAAAAGCTCAGTGCATTTTAGGAACTGAAGAGATCAGCTGTTTTCCAAAGTCTTGCTTCGATTTGGATTTTAGGTTTCCTCTGATGCAGTTTTCTTTTTTATTTCATTTTTCTGGACAACATGTGGTTCTGTATGAAGCTGTTTTACTTTAGAGCCACATGGTAAAAAAACGTAACATTACGTAAAATAAACAAAAACATGATAAACATGAAGAATACTTGGCTTTTTTGATTAAAATAAGGAAAATCTTCTTTGCAAAACAATAATCTGGATGGCAAGATACTTGGAATGACTTTTTAATCCTATGCAATTTTAAAGACCCACATCCTAAAGACACCTTTAATCTCAGTGAGTTAAATGCATGTGATAAGAGTCTTAAAATGAAAAAAAAATCATGATTTTTAAAATTTAGACCCATAGTTCGATCTCCACAGACGGAATCATCTTGGAAACATATCGTTTTTGTTCCAAAAATGTTTGCACATCATCTTGTTCCATTTCTCTCAATAAAGAATTACATGGAGACATTTTATTAATGAAAGCCAACATGGTAGATCTATAATAAAAGGGCATAAAGACTCTGGTATGAGACATCCTGTACTCTCAGATGTATCTGAAACACACCTGGAGCAGAAAATAAAAAGGATTTGTTGGACTGACGTCTGTAATAACACAGATGCTGCAGAAATACTCAAGCGGTCCTGCAATGGAAAGTTCCTCCATCTCACCAACGATACAACCCCTAAAATAACAAACACCCCAACCTGGGATTTTTCTCAGAAACACTTTTACATAACTTTATGTACAGTTTGTGTCTGCATAATAAGACGAGTGGTTCTCTTGGTGGATGAAACTCAGCAGGAGCGGTCAGTCAAAACAGCAGAACCCAGCTGTCCTTGTCATCAGGCTGCTGATGGAGAAGAGGTGGAGCTCAGGTGGGACATGAAACCTGCTTTTTGACCCTTCTTTAGTGCAGCCATAACCTTTATAAAGTGGTTTTGATCGATCCTACAAGCTTTCTGAAGGTCTTTCCGAGTTATTCTTTGGACCAATGAAACTCATGCATTTTTAAAGCCAAAACACAGTTTGGCAGATCTGATGTTTATGTGAAAAGAAAAGCTGCCTGCTCTAGAATTATAGACTCCTTCTACTGTACCCCTCTGTCGGGTGGGAACCTACACGGTCATGTGACACGAAATCAACATCACAGAATATCACAAAAAAGTGCAGTCATTGATTCCCTCTCTTTAAAAGGGAGTTAATTGTATTCAACTGAAATCCGATTATTCTTTCTGCACTTCTGGAAGGGTTCTGGTGCCAAATCTAACTAAGAATTCAAGTTTTGGAGTTCTGAATTAAAGTAAAGAACGTGGAACTTCTGTAATTGTAACGTCTCACTTAAAGGTTGAATATGGAACGCGGACACTATAGCGACATCTAGTGTTTAGACGTGGTATTGCAACAACAGAACCAATTTTCCAGCCGTCGGGGTGTTGGTTCACTGCTGATACGTGAAGTGAGCAGCCAGCACCATGTCCAGTGACGAATCATACAGGGTAAGGACTAATTTCTACTAATAAGTTTATTTTACAACAGTATTTACCGTTAGAACATCTTCTGGGCTCATAGTCAGCTGCTTGACTTGTCGAGTCCACCATTTTACACAGTCCCAGCCTCGCCTTGCCAAGCGGACATTTTACCGCAACTGTGCCCTCTAGTGGCTCGTGGATGTAAACATAAACCCAGTGTCGTGCCCGTCAAAATAAAGGTTTGATTATTATTATTTTTTAAATACAGCTTTTAAAAGAAAAACTGTACATTCATTCTGCACACCTCTAAACACCCCTTGGAGGTTTTATTTTTTTAAAATAGCTTTTTATTAAAATGTTCCATATTTCACCTTTTATCTAATTAAAGTGCAGATGAACCAAATTGAACCGAATCCCCCCAAAGGGAAAATAACATCACTACGTATTGTCTATTCATGTTGAATGATGCACAATAATCCCACTCTTGTTTCTATTTAGAGGTCACGTTTCCTGTTTCACTTCCAGAAAACAGCAACTATAAAAAGGTAACCAAGTGAACAATCAATGCCACCTCATCCAGCTGCTCGTCCACGGATATTTCCTCACCCGAAAACAAAAACAAGCCTCAAACTGTTTAATTACAGGGCTGAAAGCTGCATTCACAAACATTCAGAGGAAAATTACAGAAGATCTGAGACACAGAAACGATCTAAACAAACTCAGGTGCTGGATCCTGGGACGGCCTGGATATAAACAGTCCACCATCTGTCCCACAGAATTAATCGTTCCAGACACACACACCAAAAATAAGCTATTTTCATGCTTTTAGAGACAAAAAAAAGAAGCCTTGGTTTTTCTCTAGAGATACTTTTTGGAGGAGGTTGGGAACAAAAATAGCCTCACCTTGACCTGAACTGTAGATGGCCTTCACTGACTTCTTCACTTTCTGCAGAGATGTTCGATCTTGGTCCAACGCCTGAGGAAAAACAGACATTTATGAGACATCTGAAGTGGTTTTATGAACACCTCCACATCAAAAGGCAGCAGGAGAAAATGGTGATAATGAAACAGAACAGATCAGGGGTCAGAAAGCAAATGTTTTCTCAGCCATTTAAAGCCAAAAAGCTCGACTGATGCATGAATCGTCACTTTGGAACTGCTGACTAATGGAGCAGTCGCTTTGCCGTTGAATCAGCAAAATAAATAAGCAGTTTATAAATTATTTACAATGATATGAGGACAGTAAACACAGCTGCTGGCCGTTATGTGTCTCATTTCCTCTCAGTTTTAGAAAATCGCTTACAATAACTCAAAAGAGCTCGTCTGCATGGAGTAAATATGAACTCACAGCTATTTCTGATGTTTCTCTACAAAAACTGTTGAAATGTGACCCATCAGCCCGTGAAAATGCAACATCACATGAGGAAAATTCACCCTCATAAATGTCATCAGACCCAATGAAAGACTCCTGTGTCTCTCTTCCCTTCCAGAGAAAAAACCAACTATGTCATAAGTTGGTCTTATTTTAAAGTTCTGACATGAAGCAATGCTACGCCATTAATTTGTGATTGGAACAAACACACGCAAGGCCCGATATCAGCTACATGGACGGACGTTTTTGTCCCTCTGCAGGGTTTGTCTTATGTCACATAAAAGCAAGAGTACCTGGACCTGAAATCTTCCTTCGGTCTGTAATCGGTGCCGTAAGCAAACACATCAAACCAGAACTCTAGGTGTTTATTGGAATTTTGCCCATTTGGATACTCTGGTTTTTTATACAGAGAAACTAAAATGGTACTCAGGAAAATTAGGGTTTAATATCTGAAAGCTGACGTGGATCCAAACGGGTCGACGGCTCTGAGTGAAGCAGCATTGATCCTGATCAGCAGAATAGTGATGATGAGTTTTAATCATACTGGTTTTATTTAAACGTTAAACATATAAATCAGTTTTAATCAACTGAAACTGCTCTTTTTATACTCTCAAATAACATATCGATGGCAGAAAATGAACAAATCTAACTCCTGTCTTGTTCTTTTTGGTGTTCCTCAGGGTTTTGTCTTTGGGCGTTTTTGTTTTCACTCTATCTGCTCCCTCTTGATCCCACTTCTCATCGCTAATGGACATCTTCTCTCGCTGTTATGTTGATGATGCTCCAGTCTATTTGACCCCAAATGATGTCTTGAAATAGCATATTTTATCAAAATCCCTAGATGCTGTTAAGTGCTGGGTGGCTGACAGTTTTCTTTCATTAAATAAGGAAAACACTGAAGTAATTACATTTGTGCCAGAAACAACAACTGTAAAGACAAATGAGACCCTTGGGCCTCTGGGGGGTTTAGCCAAATCTACTGTTAGACACTTTGGGATAACTTTTGACTCAGGTTTCATGTTGGATAATCGTGTGAGATCTCTGGTTCAATTCAGTTTCCATCACTTAATAAATATTCCTAAACTTGGTTCCATTGTTTCTCGTGAAATGGAAATTTTGATTCGTGGCTTTGTTTCGTCTCGTCTGGACTATTGTAGTGAACTCTACACACGCTTAACTAAAACTTCCTTAGACCGGTTGCAGACTGTTCAAAATGTTTCTGCTAGGCTCCTGACTAAATCTGATAACCCCTTAGCGTTCATGGGACCTGGAGTTTTATGGGGTGTATCTTGTGTTTTTGTTTCTTTTCTGTATATGTGAAGAACTTTGTGATTTTCACCAGCTCCGGTGACCTAGTGGTAGAGTGTCCGCCCCGGGACTGGGAGATCTGGGTTCGATTCCCGGTCGGGTCATACCAAAGATTTTGAAAATATGGGACCCTATGCCTCCTCGCTTGACACTCAGCACTAAGGGGTTGGATTGGGGGGTTAAACCACTAAATAGTTCCCGAGCACCGCTCCCCACCATGGGGATGGGTCAAATGCAGAGATGTAATTTCACCAGTGTGTGATGAATACTTGGGACTTTAACTTTATCTACAAAGATGCTATATAAATAAAATTTTACGTACTTACTTGCAATCACTTCATTACAAACAAAGATAATGTCAAACAAGATAAAACCCCAACATAAAGTACGAAAGAACCAGACTTCAAGACCCTTCATTGCTTTTCAAAGAAAGGTGCATCAATAGACGCCTTAAAAAACAGCAACCTTTTTGCAGCCTAATTGGAAAATAATGTAGACATGTCTTTGATTCAGGCAAGAATAAAATTACACTGATTGTACCATTACTCTGTATTTGCTGCTTCAGGTATTACGTCTCTAGAGGGTTCCAACATGCTCTCGTTTCACTTACTGATCTCATTCAGCAGCTGATCTGTAAAGACAGCGCTGAGGTCAGGGATTTAACACCACTGAGCTTAATAACATGCAAACAAACAGCCTGAAAATCACCTGCTACCCTCAGCGCCATAATTCTGCATCTATTAACGGTTCGTTAACTACATGATTATTGGAAAGCTCGTTATGGATAAGCAACAAATGTCTGTTCTCACCTGCTCCAGCTAAATAATTAAAACTGCGACCATATTGATGAATTTTAGCTCAGTTTATTCTGTCGGAGGCTAACAGTCATGGTTGAACACGACTGATGATAAACAACAAAAAAACACCATTACATCAAGGTCAGGTGGTAGAAAACAGCAGCACGCACACAACAGCCTAGTTACATTTCAATACATATTTAAGCCGTCCTTGGCCTTCCTCTGACATTTTAACACGGCAAATTCTCGATTATGGTAGCAGTGGTTTACCGTTGCAGAGCTCCTTCTGTCAGGGCCGAGGCCTTTGATCCATCTATAAACAGTCTGCTGCCACATGCCACCTTGTTCTACTGCATTACTTTGCTTCATGCTCCAATAAAAGGGTCAAACGTAATAAAAGGATATGGAAAATAGAAAACTACTGAAACGTTATTGTTGCATCTGAAGTGCTATCATCTACTGAATCAGACAAATATAACATCAGCCTGCAGAACATTAACAGCAACTCGTCATATTGTGCACGTCGCTAAATTCCCCATATTACTCATTTGCTATAAAATTATTATCCACAAGTGTTGTTATCCTAAAAAATGACAATAAGAAAAGTTAAACAGTAAAAAGCTGATGACAAAGATACAAATGGGCTAATTTGTTGTCATTTCTGATGATAGCATTTATGCAGGCTGCTTTTAAATCCCCTCCATATTCATAACATCCATTTATTAACATATTACTTTCCTCTAAATCACATTACAGAGTCAGAACCACTCATATGTGTCTGGTACAGTTTACAGGCAGAGGACCGGTCAATTGGTTGAGCACAAATCCTGGAAACAAAGATGCACCTATTTAGCATAAGATGGATGCATAATGCTCCTTCTCAGCTTTACGGGTTTGCTCTGTGTTTACTAGCGAGGTCTGGCATGAGTCACAATCAGAAATCCTTCTTTTATCAGGTTTTTCCTGCAGCCTCTCAGCTGAAATGTTACCATCCTCTCCTCTGACTGGTTTGTTTTGCAAAAACGATCACCTTACTTACAGTCATCATGCAGTACGATTGTGTTTCTGCAGGAACTCATAAATGTCAACAAGACCAAGGAGATGGTAGCTGATCCGGTTGACACTAATAAAACAACACATTAAGCTGCAGAAACAAAACCAGCATCATGTACAGGAAAAGCACTAGTAGACTTAATAAAGTTTAGATCTTTCAAAGTGATAGTGACACCTTCAGGGTTAATATATCTTGTCACAAATCCATAGCACTTATCCAACCCAAGCCCAACCAGAAGGTCCTGGAACCAACGTTCCTCCACCAATAACTAGGGCTGGGTAAAAAAATCGAGTTTGGATCAATTTCATATAAATTTAGCAAAATCGATTCATTAGGCCTAAGATTGATTTTTTCCCTTGAACCAGACTGACCTGGGACCGGATCAGCAGGCACTTCCGACCGAGTACAAATTCGTTCCAAAAACATGCTTAATGTGTACCAATATATACAAACTGCACATCTACTGAACAGGAAGCTCATCTAAATGATAGAAACGTCATTTTCTACCTCAGCAACACCCAATTCCAACAATAAGCCGCTAAATGAAAAGAACGTAAAAAGACGCTAAATGCACATATCAAGAGAAACACGCAGTAGTGACAATAAATAATGAAGACCAGACTGAATTGAATCAAATCAAATTTAATTAAATTGAATTGTGATTAATCGATTCAGAGCCTTATGAATCGAAATCGAATCGATTTAGGAAATTGGCCACAATACCCAGCACTACCAATAACAATTAGTTCCGTCACCATTCAAGTTCGCCATTAACAAACTTTTGTTCGATTAATTCTGCAGGGAAGCACTCCAACTGGATGAAAGCTAAAAAACACTGTTTACAACATAAAACATCTGCACATGCTCAGGTGCAACTACATCAACACAACAGGTAGCACACGACCATAAACCCACTGATGAGAGCAAGTTAACAAATAAAGGAATGATCTGATGTTGTAAAACACTAGAAAAACCCAAGAGACAATAAAACATCCTGCAATGAGAAAAATGAGTATATCACTACTATTTAATGTCATACGCCCCCTACGATGCTTCTGATGCACCACAGATCACCTGCCTTTCATCAAAACATCACAACCCTCCAATCTGGAAAACTCTCTAGCAGGCTCAGTGTTCATCAGGACAAAAGAAAAAGTTAGAAGCTCAACAGAAACAGAAGAAGTGGATGGTTAAAAGGTGAATGAGTTTTTCTGAAGAAGGAAAAATGCTCTGGATTAATTTAAATCTGCATTAAGCTGTAATGTTGAGTTTATGAGGCTAGAAGCATGAAATTAGGAGCTAAAGGGTTTCTTTTAAATATGGTGATATTATCATGATTCAATCTGCTGTAATAGAGTCTGACTGAGCACATTATCATCATGTATAGTGTTAAAAGGTAATATGTACAGACAGTTTATTAAATCTGGGTCTTGATTTAAATAAAAACGAATGAAAAAGACAAGAATGCGACAAAAAGCCGACTAATGTTGAACAGTCAGAAGATTGTTTTTAATCACCAATAGCGAGCTGCAACTCAGATCAGGGGAATTACCAGGAGCTGCAAGGCCAAAATGTCTGCAGTTGGTCATCTTCCCAACACTACAGCAATACATGAGTGTTGAGAAGATGTTTCAACTGAAAATATGGCAAAAAAAGTATCCCAGCAAGGTGATTTTACTGATAAATGTGCATCTTTGCAGCAAAAGTCAACATGCGGACACTTTTTCAAAGAGGAGTTTGTCAGAGGTGGAGTGAAAAAGGTCAGGGGCAGATTTAAAGGAGGTGTCTCTCACATGGGGCCTCAGCAAGAAGCTGATTTTCTACACAGCAGGAGCATCACAGAGCAAATGTCCCTGAAAGCTTTCAGAATGTCAAACAGACGACAGAAAGGTCAAGGTCAAGGTCAAGGTCAAGGTCAGCTTTATTTCTATAGCACACTTACTGTTGCTCACGCAACCCAAAGTGCTGTACATAGCAAAACCACATAACACACACCCAAGAAAATGAACATGTTAAAAAAATAAAAAGTAGACAATAAAAATAATAAAACCATGAATGAAATGAGAGGTTGAATAAAACAATAACTAAAAAAAAACTAGAAAGCTAAAGATCACGGTCTGCTACGAGCTTCTAAAAAGTGTAAAGCATTTTATTATCTAAAGGATGGTAAAACACGCCCGCTAACATCTGAAGATCTGTGTGAAACACCAAAACATCCAATTCAAACATGTTTGCAGAAGCTGCAAGTAAATGAGCTCGAACTCGGATCCTCTTGACCTGCACACATCAACCAGAGGTCCTTCATAGAGCTAGAGTCAGAGCTGGTCACGTTTTAAAACCTCCTGTGGGAATAACGCGCAGTCTTTAAAGCGCCAAAATATCACCACTGGAAGCAACGTGTAGCACTTCTGGTGCATCCAAAGGTCAAGAAGACTGACATAAGCTAGCAGTCAGCCCTAGGGGTGGGAATCGAAAACCGGTTCTTGTTGAGAACCGGTTCCCGCTGTTTCAATTGCTAGGAATCGTTTGCCATTTTTGCAAACAATTCTCTTATCAATTCAAGTCGGCACGAATGACGTCACCACGCACATTGCGTAGCTTACACATTTACTCAGCAGGAAACATGGCATCTAGGTGGCACAAATGCTAGAAAGTTTGATTATACTTTACGAGAAAGGGTGACAACAGGGCAACTTGCAATACTTGCAAAGTAGAAATTTCATCAAAGAGAGGAAACACTACGAATATGCAAAAGCATTTGTGCACAAAATACGCGATAACTTAAAGTGAATGTTGTGCTCCGGACTAGTGAGTTTCAACGCAGCTGCACGTCCTCTCCTGTTAATACTGCAGGTAAATATTCAGCTAACACCGCCTATCATGTTAGTGTCATTTGCCTTATATACACACCTCCACGCTAGCAGACTCCAGCGACTAAAGTCCGGCCTGTGGTGAGATTTTACCCATCTTACAAAAGCTACAGCAAGAAGATGACTCAGCCCTCACAAGGAACAGAAAGGAGAACATTTGGAAAGATCTTTCCAAACGATACCAGGTACATTTGATTATTTATCATTAATAAACTGACAGTTATAATGCAGGAGACCGTGTGCAATTCATTTTTTGCCACCTTTTGAACTTCTGGGAATTAATAAGGAATTGGATTCATAGACAGAACCGACAATGTCATTGATATTGATAAAAACTTATCAATTCCCACCTTTAGTCAGCCCATCAGTCCAGGTGAACTATTTCTGCAAACTGAGGCTGTTCACTACTGCTACTGGTAGAACAGTAAACATTTTAACATAGAAACACACCTTCAAACTGGCAGAAAGATTCCATTTATTTGCTCACTTTACCACCTAATTAATGGACGAATCCATACTTGATACAAAAATATTTATTAGCTCAGTAAAGAAAATAAAGAATAAAAGAAACCTTTGCCAACAGGAAATAATGTTATCTGATACATCTCAGCTGTTTTGTGCCACCTCTAACCCGTGCAGCGAACCAACACCCAAAGTGTGGCCAACGCCACCACCGAGGTTAATGGAGCCAGCTTCCTGGTTCCTGAGCGCCACACACAGTCAGACCTGGGGGGGTCAGAGCTTCACGGAGGAAGCTGGTTGCTGAAGTGACATGGCACGACTGACTGGAGACCGTCTCAGCTTTACGCTTCCTGCCCCGGGCCTTATCCTCCCTCAGCAGCCCTGCAGCTTCCCCTGCAGCCGTCCTTTGACAGGAAGCAGGAAGCGTCCAGGCTCGTCGCTGTCCCGTCCCGGGTCAGCAGAGCTCCGGCCAACTACACCATCTGCACCCTGCTGACAGGACAACCGAGGAACCACAAAAAAAAAAACACGCTCTCCAGGAAGGGCTTTTCTCGATTTGCGGTCCTCTCCTTTGCGACGTTTGTCATCACTTTGGTGGACAACAACAAGGTCACCATGGAGATCGACCCGTTTTGCCAGCAGCTCAGACATGTCTCCCTTCAAATAAAACTCCTCTGAATAACTGGAAATGTAAATTATTTCCTAGAGAAAGAAGAAAACAGGAAAGGGCACAATCCTCAAAGCACTTCAGCAGAAGCTTTTTAAGTGTCTGCTGTGGCTGCATCTGTGCTAAAAGTGATTTTATAAGATCCTCCACACCACAAATTCATTCTCACTTCCCTCCTGACCCAAATGGTAGAATAAAAACTTCTGCAGACATGAAGAAACTCAGAAAGAAGATGCATTTAAGGAAGCGGGTAATAAATCTGCTCTGCTTAAATGCTTTCTACATAAATAAGACAAATCGGTTTGTTTGTTTGTTTGTCGAGTCATTCTGTCTGTCTCTACATGGAGTCTATGTGGCATGACTCAAGGCAGGAAGGGTGGGGAGCCCTTTTCATTGGCAGGAAACAAATGCACATCCTTTTTTTTCTCTGGGCCTGCAGCCGGAGAGGCCTTCGGCCCTCCAAGTGGAAAAACGAAAGGATGTCATGTTTCAGAAAGCAGCTGAGCTCAGACAGTCTCACACAGACAAAGTGACTGATCGACTGCCAGCGGTTTTGGTTTTGGTTAGGAGGTGCATCAATAGAAGCGCCTGACTGATGGACTGTATCTGACAGCATGGCGAGATGAACTTCTCAGAAAGTTTGTGCACACAACTTTCATTCTGAACGAGCTCGTCTCCCAGAAATCCTTTCAAAGCTGAAGGAAATGAATCGATAAGCAGCGATGTCCCTCTGAGCGACACGAACCTCATAATAGAATTTAAGAAGACGTTTCACTAAAATGCTCGTCACTGCGTCGCCTTCCTGCAGCCAAATCTCAATTCCCACTTGTGGCGGCCTGACACCAGCATTCGAGTGTCCCACAACCAAACCCAAACCACAGTGGCGTTTCTCCGGTCCCCGCTCTCAGCCGCTTCGGCGATCAATCACAGCCAAGAAGAGAGCTGGCTCTGTCTTGAATTAGCATTAACATCACAAATCTGAGCTTCAAGTTTCACAGAAATAAAAAGTTGTTTATGACTCAGAAACATTTTAAGTCCATATCTGAGAGAAACTCGCTCTGAGAAACCACAAAAAGCAGCAGCGATTAAGCTGAAAAGATGCTCCAGAGACACTTTTTTTTTTCCAGAGTCATTATTATTAGTTAGACGTGATGGTGATGGGAAGATCTCACACCTGATGACTAACAATAACAGCTGGCATCCTGTTGGGGGGGGTTGATGTTTGTAAGAAAACAGGAAATAGGTGGTTTCAAATCCAGGGTCATCTTTAATTCTGCGACTTTCAAACTGTGACCTTTTAGAACGTAGAACATATGAAACGGATTATTCGACAGACGGTCACCTCTCTATCAGCTCATCCATGATAAATGACTTTCAGAGTCAGAGGACTCCAAAGCACTTTACACTACAGTGTATCATTCATCCATTCACACACACATTCACACGCTGGTGATGATGAGCTACAGTGTAGTGTATTTAATGTGACCAAAATATGCTACAAAAGGTTATTAATACCAACATAAACACAACAATAATCTTCTGGATTAAATGACCTTAACTTGCTCTGAAAATGTCCAAGATTCATTAAAATGAATCTGCTATAATCCAGTTAATTTAAAAAAATAAATTTTTTGGTTTCTAATTATTTTGTTAAACAATTGCTTTAAAGAAATCAAATCTGTTGAATAAATCAAATAGCAATCCAAAATCTCAGGTTTTAATTTATGATAGAGATATCTGATTCCTACGAACCTCAAAATGGTGAAAAAGCTTCACCTGTAGAAACCAAACGATAAGAAACCGCTGCACAGCAGTTATCCTACAACGTAGGAACAGCTGTGAAGAAGTCAACAACAGATTCTAATCTATGATTTGTCACTGATCAGCTGATCAGCCGTTCCGCTTCTCTTCCCAGCACCCTCACTGGAAATCCATGCAGCCTTCATCTACAGTTGCAACACTTTCCGAGCCTCTAAATACCTTTCCTGCACAACAAACAGGAAAACACGAGTCCTTGGCCAAAAGTCACACTTTCTGCAAAGGGCTTAACGACATTCCTTTAAGTTTCATAGCAGAAGAGGCTCAAATTTCACACTTCACACAACGCTGCCTGCTCAGACACAAGCCATTTGAACACCACAGGTGTATCTACACCCACAGACCATTTGGACGCTTTGGCAGCTGGACATACTGAGGAACAGAACTATGCCATTCCACTGATGTCCGACACCGGTCGTAGCTTTGACAGCTGCTGCCATCCAGGAGCGTAGATGCCTTTCCTGAAGGTCTGAGTGACCTTTAACAGAAAGATCCTTTGGACTCAATAAATCTGTATCAACTGTTGGGTTGTGGTTGTGTACACACACACACACATATACACACAGCTCAGGGTCACAGCACCACCAGAGCTCTCAGACACATTTAGTGTTTACCCCTGAAGCTACAACAGGACAATGCTGTCTCCTGTCCCTGTGAGCCAGCCTTCAGGACAATGTTGCCACTCATATAGCCGCAAAGAAAAAGAAACAAGGAGGAGGAGGAGAGGGAGGATGAAGAGGACCTGTGGGAGCTTTGTTACTGCACCTAAACTCTGGAAAGGATGGCTAAGGCAGAGGAAAATGAAACAAAAAAGGTGGATTATTAATGTTTAACAAGATGTGTCCTAGTTTTACCCCTACTCCTAAGCACCTTTCACAAAACGTTTTCAAACCAGGCTTTTTCCATCTCTGTGAAAAACCGAGGCAGCATGTGAGGTAGTCACAGAGCAGAAATGGTTGATGTATGTAAGCTGGTATGGCACTGTGTAGTGATAGCTAGAGAGATCCAACTTTGAACACTTTAAATAATGATTTAAAGGAAAGGCTTTTATCCGATCAATCCTGCACAAATAACTATGGCTTTGTGATTTTAGGATTTTGGATTTTCATTCATTTGTGTTTTATGCCAATTTGTAGATGAGTGACTGCTAATATGTACTGTATTAAAGGTGTGGAACACTGAAAACCCATTTTTTCACTCTGAGATTTTCATGCAAGCCGAACATCAAAATAGTCTTCTACACCTATCTCCTGCATTAGCTTCTGATAGAAAATAGACGGTGAAACTCTAGGATTTGAAAATCCTGACAGATCTACGTCACACTGTCACTTAACATTCATGGACTCACCCATCTTGACTCGCAATGGGGAAGGCTGTTGTTGGTTTAGCGTCCAGGAAACAGCAGAGAACGTCTTGATTAGTAGAAGCTAACCGTTAGCATTAGCAACTCCACCACACAGCAGAACTCCTGCATGCTTGTGTTATTTGTGGAGATAAAACATCAACGTTGCAGAGCAAACAGAGTCAGTGGTAAAGTCGCCTTGCTGTTATCGAATCCGGGGCGAGATGTCCAAATATCAGGAAATAAGACTCCAAATCCTGCCGTCTGAAGCTCAGCTGTGATGTGGCTCACTTCTAGTTCCTGAAAAATGATGAACTGGTGTATTTTTTTCTCCAGAGTACGACTTACAAGGCTTTTATTCCTACTAGGGACCACTGGAAATGTATTGATTAAACAAGTGATCAACACCTTTAATATTGTAGCACAAACATATGTTTACCAGTATGAGACTGAGGAAGCATGTGAGGTAGTCACAGAGCAGAGATGGTTGATGTGTGTAAGCTAGTATGGAATTGGTTTGCAGTCATGACTAGACCAAACGGCTTTGTTTAGGGTAACCCTGACCAGGCTAACTGATGACAATTCTCTATATTTAATGCATTAAAACACTTTTGCAACATGTTTACAGATAGCTGGACTGGGCTGCGACTGTTGGGAGATTCATTGTGACCAAATCTTAAAGAGTTTCCCAAATGTTATGAAATGTTCACGAAGGTTCTCAAGTTTGAGTCACTTGTGTGCTGCTGAACAATTCCATTAAAGGGACACATTGCAACTTTTTCATATTTTTAAATCATTTTCTTGAGCCAGTATGTGCTAAAATGACCCTTTACAGGGTTAATGAAAGGCCACCCAGCCCCTGCCGCCCCCTGTGGCCAGAATATTCCACTTGCAACTTCACAGTTGCCGGTCCGGTCTGTTGGGACTTAGAAAAATTCAGCTTGACCTACCTGGATCTGCAGTCTGGTTCCAGCATGTTTCCTGCATGTTTTAGATCATGAACACAGCTGATTTGTTTGATTTAGTGATGAAAATCTCCCATAAAAACTAATGAAGGCTGGGGAGACATTTCAGCAGTTAGATTAAGGTGTTAAAAAGAGGAACGCGCAGCAAGGAGAGATAAGTTTTACTTTCGGTTTCGCCAACGAACACTAGGGGGTGCTAAAAACAAGCCAAAACTAACTAGTGTCCCTTTAATGATAAATTCTAAACAGATATAAACATTCACCAATTTCCTAGTTTATTTGCGATTTCAACATAAGTCGTAATAATTACCAATTTTGTGGTTTTCCAAATAGAAATGTGTTTATCTTCTCTCAATTTTGGTCAACGACAGACACAATAGCCCTTTTTATAAGACACACCATGCCGGCAAATCAGCGTAATATTACCGCAACAAGTTTCTTATGAACGCGCCATGGCGGCATCACGTTGCAGGAATTTTGCGGCATTCGTGCCGCCACGCTTGGTAGTAATATTGCGGTAATATTGCGGCTTCGCTGGTCTTATAAACGCACATTAAGCCTTGGCGCAAAAGAGGGAGGTGTCATGACCATGTGATGAATTAATGCTGCGCTCCGGCCGGGAACTATGTTAAAAATGAAAGTAAACACGCGCTTAAGTTTCACGTTTGTAAACAGAACCAGCTGAGATGATTAACTGGACCGATGCGGTGCTCCGGGAGCTTCTCTCCATTAGATCTGCAGCTCAGATCATCTGACAGCTCACAGGGATGGTGGATGACACACACCTGTAGCTGGTTGTTAAAATAAAAACTTAAGGAGCGCTGCTTCGATCGCAATAAAAAGCAAGTTATGTCCAAGATACACGGAAGTCCGCAACAGCGTAGAGACCGCCCCCATACCTCCTTTTTGCCGCCATCGCGTAATCTTTTATAAAACTGACACGATTGCGCAACATTACCGCCACGGTCTGAGCTCTTATAAACGACCTAACGCTCCCTGATGCCGCATCGGCTTTGCGGCAAATTGGCGGCATTGTTTTATAAAAAGGGCTAATGACATTTTAGACTTGATGAGAGCCAAATGAGCAAAAGTTCAAATAAACAGTTTATTATGGCAGCTATCAGTAGTATCCATGGACTTGAAGGTCAGGGCTAGTTGGGAGAATTCCTGTTGAATTTTCAGACCTGTAACTCTAAATTTCCAAGTTTAAATAGAACAACATTCCAATATGGGTTAGGGATAAAAATGGATTTACACTTAACAAACGAACCAGTCAACCAACATTTACACACCTTTGAACCTCGCTAGCATCACATGAACTGGTGTATAAGCGTAGAAGATGCCTTGGTGTTAGAAAACTACTAAATGCCTATTTTGAAAGCAGCCTGGCTTTTTTTAACTGGAAAAATGAAATCTTTAGAAAAGTAAAAGATTCAACAGTAATTAGAGCCTGGACCCTGGAGTAAATGTTTCACACTTCGTTAGCCCCAGTGATGGCATGCTGCCCTCCATAAGAGACACTTTAACACAACCCATCCGTGTGAGGAAGACAGATGTGAACACTGACCCACTCTTCCTCGCCTAAATCTGGGGAAATGGCAGAGGATCAGGATGCCGGAGAAAAGTCTTGACTAGAGCTAATCCGCTGCCAGCTAATAGCCCTTGATGATATACGCAGTGCAGCTGTGGGAGGAAGGTAGGCCAACAGCTGTGGCCCACAGACCGATTATCAGATTTCAGCAAACAAACAGACAAACAAGTCGTGCAACAGCCTCACCTCCTGCTGTTACAGACAGGGGACACATTTACTAAATACCTTCAAGGATAATAAAGAAAAAACACAAAGATGTCACAAAACTGCAAAGATACAAAATTATGTGCTTTTGATTATTTGCAACTCACTCCCACTAGTCTCATTTTCTTAATATTGGTTCGTTTTTTTCAATCTAATAAAACCTGCTATTCTTCATGGGCGTATTAGGCCTCCTGACGCAACTTCATAAGGAACAGTGAGCCGATTTGTAGCCGTCTATGATTCGGAAAAACAGCTTTTCAGTCATTTTTGTCGCTGCAAATTAAAACCAGGAAACAAAATCGCATCAAACCGAAGAGCTTTAGCCTGACTTTCAGCAAACTCGTCCACATAAAAACACACCAGCAAAGGAGAAGCTTTGAGTGAGTGGAACAAGATGTTTCACTATAAAAAATAAAGGGACGCCCCTTTTAGACAAAGGGTCACCACAGAATCAAACTCTCCTCGTTCAGACTGAAGCCTGTTGAGTTAGTGTTGGAGAAGCTGTTCAGGTGGTCTTCTGGGAAAAAGATGCAAATACTCAAGATTCATTTAATCGTCATTCACAGCATGTTAGAAACACGGAAGAGTAGCAATGCCTCACATACGAAAACCCACAGGGCTGTAAATAAAGCTGTTTCTAGTTTTTTTGTCAGGGATTTAAGGCTGAGCTGCCTGAAGGAAGGAGGGTGAATAGTTTGTTATGGTTGGGTAGGTCCATCCGTATCTTCTTTGCTCTGATGGTTCTGGATTATATTTNATTCCTTCAAAATAAATGATACCACTTAAAATTACTGCAAGTTTTAAATTAGTGTTAACAGCATAGTTAGTCTAAAAATAGGAAAGCCAGAACATCTTCACTACTTAAATACCATAACTAAACAAATCTATTTTAATTATCTGTGTTCAACAAGATTAAATCAACGAGCTACAGCTGGAGCTATTAGCAGGTAGCTATCAAACAAATATTAAATAGTTTTAAAGCTTTATTAAGATAAGGAGGCTAAATGTTGTATATACATGGCTAAAAAGTACAAAAGTGTAGTACCACCTTCTAGACACTGGAGGGCAGCAACTCCCCATCTTCCCTTCTTTTCTAAATGCTATTGGAAACCAGACTCTGACTTTATGTTCTGTTTGTTTCAGGAAATGATCACTGAAAGGACGCAACAGTGTGAAAAAGTGAACTACAAGACAGGAGGAGCAACTCTTTTGGGTTTGTCTACAGGCTAAAAAAGCAGTTATTATATATCAAGCTACATAACATCACATATCAGACAAGCAGCAAAAGCTTCAGCTAAATCTTCTCTTTGTTAAATCTGCCTTCTCTGCTCTCTTTTCTATTAAACTGAATGTATTCAAGTAAAATAACAAAATCACTGTTTTTGACGTATGCTATAACTGCAACAATAAAACTAGGTCACTACCTGTAACTGGCTGAGTTATAGATTGTTGTATAGAAATAACACATTGATGTCATTGATGCAACTCAACAAATAAACATTTGTATGCATTTGTGACAGGCTGCTGGCACCAGAACATGTTGGTTTTCTTAAATCTTCCGTGCTAATTTGTTATTTGCAGACTCAGCTCTGTTTGGTTGTCTTTAGAGGGATTATTGTGCAAGTCAAAGTTAAAAACAAAGCAACTCCAGAAATGAAAAAGCACAATTCTTTTACTCTAATTTACCCAAAGTAAAACTGAGGAGCCAAAAACAACTCTTGACATTAACGTTTAAGATATTTTATTTATGCTTTCAATTCAACATGTTAACTAGAAGAAAACATAAAACAAATGCAAATTTGGGGTCTGATTGTTATCAAAGATTAGTTTAAAGGCAGAGAACTGGAGATGTTTCCTCCATCACTTCATGCCTCTGGAGTTGGCAGAGCTCCAGAGCTCTTCAGCATCCTTAAACACCAGCAGGTTGCCGTTGTCGGTCAGCTGAAGACGACTCATGTATGAGCCCTGGTGGTAGGAGTTAGTGAACCATCTCGGGGTGCCGCACTTGCTGTACATGACCAGGTTACAATCCTCCTGCATGATCAGACGCACGGCGTCAGAGCCGCACGTGTCTGAGGCCCAAGTGGGCTTCCAGCCGTAGATCACAAAGTTTCCATCATCCTGCAGGAAGAAGCAGAAACTAAAATGTCTGACTTATTATTGTTCAAAAATGTTACAAATAAAATGGACTGGATTGAAGAGGACAGTGTTTACCTGGAAAATCGCCTTCCATTGTCCGTTGTTGGACACGAGAAAGTCTCCTTTGCCGGAGCTCGTCATTTTTGGACAAAAAGTTTTGGCTCATTTTTCTGAGAGAAAAGAACCTTTTAGATTGGACCCAGCTGAGACTCAGAATGTCTCGTAAGTAGAACGCAGCAGCGATTGTGCAGTAAATGACTGCAGAATCAGGTATGATTAAGCAGAAAAACACACAAATACCTACAGGTGTGAAGGTCCAGCAGCAGTCTGGGTGTAGAGGACAAGGACGGTGGCTTTTTATTCTCTGAGCTGAAGATGGCGTCATGCTCACAGCTACAGAGGATACCTGTTCTAACTTATTACATCTTGTTCTTATCTTTTCCACATTTTAATGACCTGTAGCAGCCTCGTAGTTCTAGCATTTTGCATGTCAAATATAAACAAAACAGATTGGTGTGAGGAAGCTTCATGAAAACTGTTTTTAATCCTTTGTTTTTTGTATATTTTATATATACTTTTCAACTCTTTTCAATTATTAAGCCATTTAGATTTGGGTCATTTGGAAAGAAATGATAGAAAAAGGATCAGAAAAAAAAAAAATTCAATGTAAAAGCTTCACAGCACCATGATAATACAGAAACTCTGTTATTTCCTGAAGCTTTTTTCTTCTGAGAGACAAAGATGTCCTAATAGGGACACCATACCAAGTGGCAGACGTTGGACTATCAGCTTCATGAACTCTTGGTTTGAATATCTCTGCACACGATGTAAACCATTTTTTCNATCATATAAAATAATAGTTTCACATAGAGTGGACAAAATGATGATATTAAATCATGAAGGATTTGAATGTTTCGAGAATCTCCCAAAGCAGAGAGATCGTAGAATCTCACGTTCCATCTGGTAGAAAGATTAAGAACAGAGAAGCGTTTCCGCCCGGACGGTTTTAGATGTGACGCACTCTGAGCCTGATCGTTTTGGTGTGTATTTATCAAAATAAAGCAAGTAATGTTAAATATGTTAACGTTACTTTACAGTGAGTTGATGATAATTAGCTTAGGATAATTTCCAGCTGTGGCAATAGGCTAGTGTTACTAGCACATGTTAGCATAAGCGGGCTAATTATTAGCTACGTGTAATTTTTTTCTTTTAGGGCTCTTTTAACATAGATAAATATTGTGGTTGTGTTGTTGTAATTTTGTTTCTTAAAAAATAGTTTAAAATGAACTAAAAATCATGATAAAATTTGGATTCCAAATTTACAAAAAAATCTTAAAATGATATTTTTGTCTTTTCGTCCACCCCGAGCATTACATTACATATCATGTAATAAATATGAAATTGAATGTAATTTTAGGTTTATAAATTAAACACATTTATTTTAAAAACACATTTTTCTAAAGTTTGAATTGAGTTAAAACAACTTAATAAAATACTGAATGTTCTGTTGAACAGAAACAGGTATTTTTGTTTGTAATTAGTCAATATTCATGAAATATTTACCATTTTTCTATTAAAAAAAATGGTAATAATCCACCATATAATAAGATACTATCTGGATTAAATAATGTGGCTGAATCACAAAGTTAGAAAAAGAAAAGGGAAAAAACTTTTTTTCATAATAAATAATAATGTTTCAAATAAGCTCTGTGCTGAAACTTTAATCTTACAGATTGTGTTATTCACAAAACTGATACTAAAGGTGTTATGAGTTCTGGATCTAAAGCCATAAACAGAATTGGTCCCATAAAGAAATACCGTCAGCTTTACCTGTAAACTGCAGACTGACGTCAAAACAAGCTTATGACATTTTAACAGCTTTAAACTCAACAGCTTACTCAGCTCCAGCTATTAAATCAGAAAAAATCAACTTATTATATTCAGTTCAAAGCATTTCTGTCATGAAAAAGAAAGGTAAATAACTAAAAGTCTCTGGGAGTCGCAGAGTCTGGAGGCACGAGGGACAGATGATGAATGAAAAGCCACAACTTCATTAATAATTGATTCTGACACAGCTGCGCTCCTCAGCTGCAACTGCTGCAGAGGAAGCCTTAAATAACACACACACACAAATTTGTTATGTAAAGACCAAAAAAGACTGTTCTTTTGAATTATTCACCTCCTCTCTGTTCAGGATTTAACAGCAGTGCAGCATTTTCCTAATATCAAAACCAAAACAAGATAAAACATTAAAGCTGCTCAAACGTGTTTGAATGACCGTCCCTCCGTCTGCAACTGATAACACAAGAGGCGAGCAGGAATTCTGGGTCATCTGTGCCGCCGTTGTTGCAGCCGACTCTCTGCTGGATGTCACATGTGGCGGCGCTGAAGCCTCACATGATGGCGCGTCATGGAGGATACGGCCTCAGGTGCTGCTGGATTTTCAGACCTACAACAACGGGCTGAAACCGAAGGACACAAACACACCGACGACTTCCTGCCTGCAGACATTTTACTGTAAACAAACGGCGCCGTTGTTTAGTTAGAAGGTGTTTTAGTCGACCGACGTGTGAATCCAGAAAGTGTTTTCCATCTCAGCGACTCTAGATTGAATAGTATGTTTGTTTTGGACGTAAATCCTGGGTTTAAACCAAAAACACATGAGGGAGTTTTTCATTTTGATTGATTCCGACTTAAAATTTCTGTATATTTCAAGAAAGAGTGCACACTAGATTTAAAATGACAAAACAGATTATTGAGCACAAGGAAACCATTGTGCAACAAATATATGAAGACAAAGTGAATTACCCTTAGAAAAAAGATTTTCTGCTCTTCTGGAGGCGTGGATGCCATGATTTTGCTGGATAGATTCTTACGGGGTGCCACCAGGCACACAATTAGGACAATGCCAATATGTGGAGGTCATGGTCAGCTGAAGGTTGATATATGCTGCTGGTTTGTATTTGTCAAAAATGATGGTTTTCTACACCATCTGCATGCTAAATTATCACCAATAACAACAGTGGACAGAATTTCTGAACCAAATCAGCTTTTGAGCTCTGAATTTAACCAACTGTTGAATCTTAATTCTGTGCTCTTCTCAGTATTGAAATCAAACATTTCACCAAGCAAATCAGCAAACTGACCAAGTATTAAATAGAAAAAAACCAGGGAAATCTAAACAAATATCAGCTGACAAAAATGTTTTAGATCATTCATTAAGCAAATGTTTCTCTGGAATGTAAATATACATTTAAATAAAATTCGGCAGCACCGGGCTGCCCGTAGATGTGCCTGACTTCAAATTAGCTCTACTATAGAGGTAAATCGGCCAATGCGATGTATAAAAAAAGATGAATATCAGCCCGATATATCGGTCTATCCCTAATAGCAGTTTAAGGAATGACTGATTCAGTCAGAGAATCAGCAGCGATCACGTCTTCACAAAATGATGCTGAAGGAGAATTTCTTTAAGGCTGATGTTTAGATGATTTACTGCATGAACAACAAGTTCTCTCTCCAAAACATAAAGGCATCAAAGCCTGGGTCGTTCTGAAAAGGCTGTTGTATAAAACACAAAAACGGCCCTGCCCGATCGGGTCAAGGCCGGCCATGCCTGAATGGAGCGGCTGTGAAAAGTCAACATTTTCCCGGTCCGGCCCGTGTGATGTGGCGCGAGGCAGGCATGCTCAAAGGAATGCCAGCGCAGCGAGGGTTTCCCCCTTTGGATCATCTGTTATGGCTCTCTGTGGTTTAGGAAAGAAAACTCCGGTGACGCAAAGTGCCATCTGCAGGGTAAAGGGACAGGCAGAACATGCCCCTCGGGGGAATCACGAGAAACCCGCTGCTAATATTAACTTTCATCAGTGAGGATTTGCTGGAGCAGGAGAACGTCGGAGTAATAACCCAACGTGTATTCATTAGATGGTTAAACAAACACGATCTGATCAGTTTATTTTGTTTGTATTTTGGAAATGTTTCAGTTTTTTGTTTATTTGGCTGTTAGAGGCTGGAACCGATTCCACAAATCTGAATTAAAAGTCTGAATAAAGCAGAAGATTATTTTAAAATTAGCAGCAAGTCACCAAATAATGATCATTTTTACTCAAGTTAACTACGTGAGCCGACATAAAAAAACTAAATAACATTGAAATGAGGTGAAGCTCTTCTATCCTCCACTTGTTACCTGTATAAATGACACCTGTCCACACCAAGGCCAAGACCAGAGAGCTGTCTAAGGACACCAGGAACAAGACTGTACACCTGCACATGACTGGAATGAGCCAATCTAAACCAGGCAAGCAGCTAGGTGAGAAGAGGTCAACTGTTGGGGTAATTATTAGAAAATGGAATAAATACAAGCTCACTGACAATCTCCCTCGACCTGGGGTTCCATGCAAGATCTCACCTTGTGGAGTATGAATGATCTTGAGAATGGTTAGGAAACAGCCCAGAACTACACAAGGGGAAACTGGTGAATGACCTGAAGATAGCTGGGACTGCAGTAACAAAGGTTACTATTAGTAACACACTACGTTGTCATGGATTAAAATACTGCAGAGCTAAAAAGGTCCCCTTGCGTAAACCAGCACATGTCCAGGCCCGTCTAAAGTTTACCAGAGACCATCTGGATGATCCAGAGGTGGATTGGGAGAAGGCCATGTGGTCAAATGAGACCAAAACAGAACTCTTTGGTATAAACGCCACTCGCCCAATAATCGAGTGGGAAGAATGCTGAGATGAATCCCAATAACACAATACCCCCTGTGAAGCATGGGGGTGGAAACATTATGCATTCAGGACAGGACAACTGATCCATATTATGAATGGGGACATGTATCATGAGATTTTGGGCACTAACTTCCTTCCATCAGAGTGCTGAAGATGAAACGTGGCTGGATCTTCCAGCATGACAATGATCCCAAACACACTGCCTTGGCTATGAAGGAGTGGCTATGTAAAAAGCATTTCAAGGATCTGGAGTGGCTTAGCCAGTCTCCAGACCCTCAATCAGAGAATCTGTGGTGGGAGTTTAAAGTCCCTAACCCTACCCAGCAACATCCCCAAAACATCACAGCTCTAGAGACAATCTGCATGACAGAATGGGCCAAAATACCAGCAGTAGTATACAAACCTGGTAAACACCTATAGGAAACATTTGACCTCTGTCATTACCAACCAAGGTAAAATTACAAAGTACTGAGATGACCTTCTGTTATTGACCAAATACTTTTCTGCACCAGTATACAAAAACTCTTTAAAAAACTTTTTTTTTTTACAAATACTTTTTTCCCCACTGAATATCTGTAATAGTTGTTTGAGATTAATCTGAATTGGCCCCTCAAACCAGAATCAGTGCATCAATAAAAGAAATCAACTTTTTCAACTTTTCTATTTAAATCTTCAACGTCTTTGTTGCTGAACTGATGAGACGGGACAAGAGCCAGCTAATGAAACAGTTGTTTCTTTAATCTTCTGTAAAAAACAATGAAAGGATCACCTCAGAGTCCGCGGCCAGAAGAATCCCATCTCCTCGTGCAGTTTTACTGCCAAGTGCTCTCTGGGAAATGCAGAGCGAAAACACCACCACAACGCTTTGTTTAGCACCAAAAGACGACAGCAAAAATAAAAGCCAGACACATCAGCCACCTTCCGGTCTGCCACCCACCCACATACACACACACACACACACACACACACACACACACACATGATACCCCCATCCCCTTTGTCTCAAGCAGGCAAGGCAGAGCGATTATTTTTATAATTATCTCTCCATCTGGTTTTGTTTTCTGACATAAAAACATCCAATTATTTCTTAGTTAAAAGCTGATTAACTGTGAATAATTTAAAATATGAACACATACTGATCAATAATTAACATTTGGGGCTGAATTAAAAACGATATGATGCTGCAACAACATTTTTCCCCAGACTCAGAGGAAGCTCACAGAGAATGACAACTCTCCCGCTGGGTCAAAGCTCCCCCTCAGGTTACAGTATGAAATATTCACGTTGTACCTTTGCATAATTTACCTCGTCAACATACCAAGGGAGTGACTTGGAGAAAATGGATGTAGATGCATGGCGTTTAAGGACGAGTACTAAGAGCTCAGCAGAAATCTCTAAGATGTTTTAAACAAACTGTTTCAGGCAAAGCGACGCCAAAGGTGGTTTTCATCTCTGCAGCAGCTCTGTTTTTTTTTTGTGGACGATGTAAGTGAGTTTTTGTGTCTAAACAGAAATCTAATAGGACTTTGTCGTGAGTAAATCCCAGTGTGGAGCGACCCTGCATGAGCATCTCGCCTTTGTTTTGATCAAGAAAGATGATGCTCACCCTTTTTAAAAAAATAGCGCCAGAATAATAGTCTTCCTCGTCATGTGATCTCTGCAAAAAAACATTCCAGAGCGGCTACTGAAGCCCAGCGCACATGGCAGCTCTGTCCGACAGATGTTTTTCGTTTGTGCTGCAGAGGATCAGAGGCACGGAGCCAGAGAGGTGATTCATGATGCGAGCCTCCTCCTTGTTACAGTCAGCAGACACAAACTGGGCTCCATGTTGAGATTAAACACAGCCCCGGCTCTGTTTTGGTCCATTTTCAGAAAGTGTGAGCTAATAAACTTGTAAAATACTGAAATCATAAGATTATGCGCTAAAGAAAAGACTGGGCCTCAGCGGTCTCCCTTAGCAACCCATCCATTGTGTCTACGCTTGTTATTTTAACCTTTATGTGGCATTTAAAAAGGGAGATTTCAGACATTTTTAAGGGTGTTTTTGTGTAAGTTAGCTTCATGAACAGACTGTGTTTAAAGAAACAAAGTTTGCGTTCAACAGGACTGATGAGCTAACAGCTAGTCTGTTAACGTGGCAAATATATGTAGTGATGTATTTTATAAACCTTAACGCCACCATCAATTTTGAATTAACTGATTATTTTTGAGAAAATTCATTGCTATTTATGAGTGCAAATATCTCCAGCAGCAACATGTTGCACTTCCTGTGATCCAGTAGTCGGTTCTGGCAGATATATCTTAATATTTCAGATGAAATACCAACGTAATATGAAACTGACAACAGTTTTAAAGTTAATAAAATAACATTTGGATTGTTTAAAGGTAGGATGATCTTGGAGAAATCCATTCAAGAAAGCTACATGTTGAAAAAAAACCAATTCAAAGGTCCAACCCCCTTTCTTCAAGCTAACCCCTAAGCCACGCCTCCAGAATACAGGAGAATACTGGAAGCAACAAATTGACAAACAAACAAATGTTATCATGACGTTTTCTCAACTTTTTGACCCATTGCTGGCACCTCTTCTGTCATACTTCCTAATCTAACGCACCTACATTACAGCCGCGGAGCCTCCAGGATTTTGATGGACTCTGAGGAGTCCGGTGCCTGTCACGAGTTCTTCTAACGCTGTTCCCACTGAAGGTTTAAGAGAGAAAACCCACTGGGACTAGATAGGTGATCCAGTGTGGAGAACCGGGTTTATTACACTGGAAATCCACTTCACTACTACTGCGCAGGCTACGTAACTGTATAACAATTTAGCATGCTAGCTAATATAGCTAGCCCGCCTCTGGCTTTGCTTCCTGTTCAGATGCTCCAAGCCGAAAACACATGGCCTTCGAGGGGAGGGGCAGTCATAGGGTAGTTTGATGGATGGATCAGGATCCAATGATGTAGAACGGGACGTTCACAATGATTGGATGAGGTTTTTTCCAGGATTGACTGCATTTCAGAGGTGATTAAAATTATTATTACTTTTTTGACAAAACATTTAATTTAATGGTTGCCATCAGTATGTGAAGAGCGTTTTAAGCATATGGCAAAAAAAATCTCCGATGCTACTTTTAAGAATCTCGGCCTATCCATTAGCTTATCAGTCATGATGAGTCAGGGGGTTGTAAATGCACAAATGCTAGGAAGCTATAAAAAAGTGAAATTTTCACCCATTCATGAACACTCCATCACTTAGTGCCAATTTACACCAGCAATACCAGTGCATCCAGGGGGCAGTTTTACTTTCAGAGAAATTTTTCAAATGATGGACTGGAATTGGCTGGTCATTGCTGTGCAAGAATCAGAAATTGGTATCGGCGCTCAAGTCAAGAATCAGTGTATCCCTATTAAAACTAGCTCAAACATCCCTTTTAAATGAAGGTATTTAGTTTAATATGTTGAGTTTGTAGCAGCATAAATGGAAGGATGGGTGTCACGTTTAATGCTCCTGCTTTACAGGACAGATTACACTAAAAGCTGTGAGCCTGATGTAATTCATGCCTGATTCAAAGTGTGAAATGAGGTCACATTTTGGCATCAGCAAACAGCAGCGAAGGTGTGCTCCCTCCTGGTTTGATGCTCCATTTAATCATGGCAGGAGGGATGCCATCATCAGGAGGAGATGGGATACACTCACGCAAACATAAACCCACTCCTCTGACCCGATTGCATTTCATCTTGTGTGATTTTAAATGTTTCTTTAATCTTTTTCACCTGACAAATGACTCTGAAGCAGTAATCCACATCTGACAGCGGCCAGTGACTAAAATAGGTCCTTCTGTCACACAAACACAGCTACAAGCCTGCCAGCATACTTCAAAGTTATGTAATAGTGAACACAGAGAGCTGCAGGCCTGAGTGCACATCCTTCTATTCCCTGCACTCTTCCAACAAAGCTATCCTCCTCCTCCATTATTACTCCATATCAGAAAAGATTTATTCAGATAACACACATAAGAGCATCTCCATCAGTCTCAATGAAAATGAATAATTTTGCATTATAAGAAAATGCACATTTGCAGCAACAGGTGCAGTTATTATCTTATCTGAGTGGCTGGTGTGCAACAAAAACTCAATTTGTGTCCTTGAGTGGATGATAAAATGATCATCAGGTCATTTTAACAGACTGCCATTGCAACCTGATGTGTTTCATGACATATTATTAAAAAAGCAATGATATTCATAAAGGTGATTTCAGTGGCCTTACCTCCTCCAGCACATTCACTGTATTCCTGCAGCTCTGCATGCGGGTGGTGAAGCTGGATGTTGTCGGGGAATTGTAATCCTCTGTCGTCTCCGAGAGAAACTCGGACACCGATATTTGATCCGGCATCCTTTAATGGAAAAGGGGGGAAATGCCCACAGAAAGGCTCGGCGATGTAGGTTCAGAAAGACAAAACCATGTAAGAGTCACAAAACAAGCCAGAAAGCTGCAGGGGAGAGTCTGACGGCCGCGGGTCGAAGGAAAGCAGCGCCGATTTTTCCTCGCAGAGCTGAACTGTGTAAAACTATCAGGGATGATTAAGACGTGTCTCCTTCTGCCGAGGCTTCTCAAATGACTTCACTGTTCTCCGGGGAGGAATCTGTGTTAAATGTCTAAACTAAGGGTGCGTCCACCCTCGGCGAGCGGCTTCCTTGAGAGGAGATCTAAAAGCGACACATTTATATTTAGTGTCACCCCGCGTCTAACTAAACCTCAGAGGAAAAACCGCCGTGAAGAATAGCGGATGCCTTCATTATGATCTACAGATGTGCAATAAACCGCTCGTCGTGGAAAAAAAGCGCACCGTTACCGGCCCGAGGGTGGGTTTTATCATAGTCCAGGGTGTGCCGAGGTCGTCTGGAACTGCACCGTGGTTTGGTCCTCTCCTCTTTAGCCGTAGTTTGTGTTTTAGCTAAATGGTGCCGCAGATACATTCACTGACGATCTCTTCTGCTCGGCCGAGTTCGGAGCTGTGCAGGGGCTAAGAGTTAAGCTAGCAGTACCAGGAAGCGCTGCTTCCGGTTTGGATTTTCAAAATTAATTCAACCAGTAAAGGTCGTACTACTGCTAACTCAATTCATGCAACCTTTGTAGCTTTGTCAAAATATTTATACATGTGTATACCATTTGGGAATGGTTGAACAAAAATCTGACTCCACTTTACAGCAAGACAACTTATCACTAGTCCCGTCTAAAAATAAAATGCTGTTTTATGATGAAGATTTAAATTGAGCGCGTTTTAATTGAAACGAATACGTGAATTAATTATATGGCAATAACACAACTGTCACCTAAATTTCACATAAATCATTTTGTTTTGACAAACAAATCAGTTAGTTTCCGGTATTTGGAATCGCTTAAGCGTGGGCTTTACGCATTTCTTACCCACCCACCTCGCATCGTTGACGGGGTCGAGCAGCCACAGTGCGCACGCGCGTTCTGGATCTTCTAACTGCTGAGTGATGCGTTGAACTAGGGCTGAACACGATGTATAGAAAATAAACACGTAACTTCTGACACTTTGTTAATTTTAGCCACTTAAGGGAAATATTCACCACTAGCAACCCGTCTAATTAATGACAGCTAGTTATAGCTGCCTTTGGGAGCGTGAAAAACAATAAGCGGTCATTTTCTCCTGTGTTAATGAATGAAATCTGTTCACCTCTAGTATGAAACGCTAAAACAGCACTTAAGGAGCTTTACCACAACATCTGTTTGTGTTTTTTGTCTCCTATCAAGATAAATTAAACACCAGCTTTGTCTTTGTGTGGTATTTTAGCTAATTAATCCACTTATTGAGGTCAAATGTGTATTTTATGTGGTTTTCATCAAATTAAGCAAATGTTTACATGAAAATCAAAGTCCTTAATTATATTTTGGGGTCTCTAACTTTGAGGTTTCTATTCTTTCCCACCCCTCATATAAAACAGAATCCAGTTGTTCATTTCAGAGTTTATTCTAAAGTTTTATTAAGTCGTTAAAACAGCTGCTATTAAAGATATTTCACCATCACCCACTTTCACTTCTCTTTAAAAACTACAAGATTGCAGCCAGAATAAACCACCGCATGTCAATGTGCCACAAAAGGAAATGTGGTTAATAGACCAAATAAAATAATAATATATTATGGTTTTCTGTATGCCTCAAAAGTCTTAAGGATCATGGAGTGTGGCAAGCGATTTTAACTTGTAATCAATAATTTTTATTGTAAATATGACATTTTGATCAATTGCTAGTGTTTGAAATCAGAAATAACATTTTGACTTATTAATAAACAAATTCTGCATAGTTCAAATCTCATTTACACTACTGATTTTTACAACTTTAAATAACAAAATTCTAGAACAGTCTTCATATCTAAAATGGGAAATTCCAAATAACAGGATTTTATGTTAAACAAGTTTATTCTTGTAATAATTGTATCCATTTTATCTGAATATTGGTTGTAAATTAAAGCATTTTGCATAAAATTTTAATTGTGGATGTCTACTTTGAGAAGTCTACTATATGGTAGATTGGCTTGCCATAAACAACCCCCTGTTGGACAAACTCAATCATGAAGCGCCATCCTGTGGGCAGAAATAGTATTTTTTTTCCTCCCTTAAATTTAGGATTTTATTCGTAGAACAAAATCTGCAAAAAAGAGACATAATGGAAAAGAATATATTGTTTTATATCTATGATCATTTGAATTTCGGCAATTTATTCAATTAAATAAAGTAGGGGCAATTTAATTACTATATGTTGCATTACTTTAGACTCAGCATTCAGTCAACATGACGTCCGTCATCATGTAATTTTGAAACTAAAACTTTATTTCATGCAAATCTCTGGATTTTCTGAACAGTTATAATTAAATGATGTGCTCAAAAATTACATTTTCTTTCTTTCTTTCTTTCTTTCTTTCTTTCTTTCTTTCTTTCTTTCTTTCTTTCTTTCTTTCTTTCTTACTTTCTTACTTTCTTACAATTTTACTGAAGAAAACCTCTAAGAAAATACAAATTTTGAGGAATTTGGTCTTAAGGTGAATGGTGAGCATCATTGGATTGTAAAGCATGTTCAAATATAATTAATAAAAAATAGTCAGCAAGAAACAAAAAAAATGTTTGATGCTGCCTAGCCTCTCTTTTAGGTTCACAGAATTCACAGCTAAGGTCAGAGCAATTTTAAATATAAAAATCTGTTGCATGAATAGAAATTGATCTTTTTAAAATGCACTTAATTTACTTTAGTTTATATATGTAAATTTAATTCCTGTGTGCAGGTAGTTTAATTCACGCTTGATTTCAGCAGCCTAATGTTCATTCATACCCGAGACGAGAGCGTTTGCAAATCGTTTTATTTTGAAAACCCTAAGCGGAAGTTCCGGTTGGGAGTCTGGTTAGCATAGTTTACAGGCTCATCCGTGCTAGCCTTTACCTAGCCGGAGAGTTTAGTTAACGCAGGAGGGAATTATTGTTTTTAAGGTAGATTATTCCTAGTTTGATCCACCAGGGCGCAGGTAAAGAGGTGGAAACTATCTCTGAGCGCCTGGTTGAACTTGTCATCGCTCCAAAAAACAACCTGCCGTTGGTAAAATTAGAAGTGGAGTTCTGTTGTGAGTGAATGGCTGAAGGCTCCTCTGGTAACTAACGCACTTTTAAAATTATTATATGGTCAATAAATTGGGATTTACAAAGCTATCTTGTGAATTTTTAATGTTTAAAAGCACTTGGTTGACCATGTTAGCTTGATTGCAACACAGTCTCGCGCTAGTTGTGTTAGCCTGTTTCGTTAGCAAGAACTTTTGAAGTAAAGATAAATGTTTTAAAAATGTTTGTCGAAGTGACTCTTGGATTATTCTTTATCAGACACGACAACACGTGACAGAGAACTTTGAAACCAATGACACAGCTGACCTGGTTACTGTAACAGGAGCTGAAACATGTGACCTGCTAGCTCCAGAGCTAACTGCTATTTCTAAAGTTTGTATTTAAATCCACATTAACTTTAGTGTAAGTTAGCTTTATTCTTCTTCAAAACTCTCCCAATCACTAATTACTAGATTTAATTACATTTTATTCAGTTTTTATACATTTCATTTGTTTTGATTCGGTGTTTTCTTATTTAAATTTGGGGCGTGAATATTATTTGTTCTGTATCAGTTAAACTAACAAAAATATTCAATCATCCTCATGTATTTTTCTGCTAAATAGGTTGCCAGATGTTTGTATAATTTTATAAGGTATTTTGTTGAGTGGCCTTGAAAATGTTTGTGTTCTGTGGCATTTGGAACTTTATTTTGAAATTATTCAGGCATTGAAAAGGCTCCATAATTCAAAGTGAACCAGTGTTTTTGAAAGACTACTTATCAAAACACTTAGAATAGATCCTAACCTGTCCACAAATACACAACTCATCTTTTATTGAATCTGTAAGATAATACTGAATTCTACAGACTTAATGCAGTATTTGGCATCAGCAATGTGAGTCCCAACTGAATGATGGCTAAGATCCTGTTTCAGATCTTTGCTGTAGATAGTTTTTTTTCTATGTTTTAAATCTTCCACATGTTTACTTTCTTAACTTTTAAATCACACACTCTACAATATGCTGTCACAGTCAGGTTCAAGGGTTGGATGACAAAAAAGCCACTGAGATTCAGATAAAAACTGTAAAAGACGATTAAAGGTGATACATTTAAGTTTAAGTGCTGTAACTATACTGTGATTGGTTTTCGGTCATACTGTTGCTGTTTCTGTTACAGATCCACCTGACCTCAGCTCAGATGGGCCGTCACACCAACACAGACCTAGAAGAGGCCGGCCCAGACACAACAGTGATAGGAACCTGAGCAGTAATAGCTATGATCCTTCTTCTCAATATGAGCAGTGCTTTAAACAACCAATTGGTTCTAATAACCTAAATTATTCAGAGTATAACCATCCTCTATATCAAGGAGAGGATGTCACTAGAAGGAGAGGCCGAGGAAGAGGAAGAAGGGAAGGAAACAGAGGGTTAAACGGGAATTTTGGAGGTTCAGGCCCTCAGAGGCAAAAACACATTGGTGACTTTGGCCAATATGATTCAAGTCCCATGGATGGACCTGATGCTCCCAACTGGAGAAGAGGCAGTGCAAACAGAGATTTTGAGCAAGCTGACAAGGAACAGGACGCTCCGGCTCAAAATCCCAGAAAAAGGGAGCTTAGGAGGGGTGAACAGACGGAGGAAAGAGATCATACAAGGGAGAACCACACAATCGTACCAGGCTACAGGTTTCAAAGTATCAGAGGAGGAGAAAACCCTTTTTCTGAGAACAACAGAAGAACTCCACAGAGCAAATCAGGCACTCAGTCTCAACATTACGACCATCAGAAGAAACACGTTGATCCAAAGAGACGACACGGACCAATCAAACCCCCTAAACCACCGTCTCCAGAAGACGTGAGCTCAGAGAGGGGTGCTGGTGGTCAGGATGACCCAGACCTCAGCAGATCACCTCAGGATCCCGTCTGTAAGCCTGGACGTGGCTCAGGGCCACAAAGACCTTATCAGAGCCGAGGAGGGAGAAGAACAAACCATCAGAACAGCAAGTCGGGTCAGAGCAGCTCGGAGAAAATTCCCAAGAGCAAAGAGACGCAGACAGGTTAGAGGTCGTCTTCTTTACTAATGGAAAAAGCAAAGAATAATTCATAACTCACCTTTTCATCTCTTATTTTACATTCTTTTAAAATTTTCAAAAATCCAGTGAGTCAGGAAGTTTTAGTTTGTTCTGTGTAAAATACAAATCTTATTTTCATTTGTGCTGTCAAAAATGTTTTAATCAAAGCATAAATTCCAATCCAAGATAGCTTATTTTCTTTGGGTCTTTAAGCTCTTTGTGATGTTTGGAGCTGTTTATGAATGTGAACGCAGCCTTTCTCTGCTGGTTGTTTTGGTTAACAGCGATCTGTTCTAAACCTCTGGCCTCTTGCCTCCACAGGGTGTCTGATTGAACAGCTGTCAGAGGAGAAGTACGAGTGCATGGTGTGCTGCGACGTGATTCGGGTCATGGCCCCGGTGTGGAGCTGCCACAGCTGCTTCCACGTCTTCCACCTGAACTGCATCAAGAAATGGGCTCGATCCCCGGCCTCTCAGGCAGACGGTACGGCTGTTTGACGCTGTGTGGATGTTTTATTTTCTACATGTTGGTCAGACTTATGATTCATCTACATTTGAAGTTAAAACGAAACCGTTTTTCAGACTCGGCTGAAGGTTGGCGTTGTCCCGCCTGTCAGAACGTTGCTCTGAAACATCCGACCACCTACACCTGCTTCTGTGGTGAGTGTTTGATTTATTCACCCACAAGCACGTCTCACATTTCCCTTCAACACGTCCTCTTGTTGTTGGGTCACGGGCCTAAATTGTCTTCCTGCATTGTGTGAAACAAAATCTTCAATCTTTTCATCCAATTCTGGACTGGCAGGTAAAGTGACGAACCCTGAGTGGCAGCGCAGTGAGATTCCCCACAGCTGTGGTGACATGTGTGGGAAGAAGAGGAGCGGCGTGGACTGCAACCACCCCTGTAACATGTGAGCTGTGAAATAAAGATTAGTGAGCCGACATTGATTCATCCCACAGAACCATAGTTAAAAGGGACATACTGTTCAAAACTCACTTTTTGCATTCTTTTGTGCAGCCATGTGGGACTCTGTTGCCTCTATAAACACTCCATATATGAAAAAAAATAGTCCATCCATTCTCTGTAAGTGTTTGGTTTTAGGAATTATGTCACTTAAACAAGCTGTTTAAAAAAGTCCCCATTTGTGATGTCACAAACAGGAAAATTAGAATAGAACAACCTCTCATGTGTAAGAGAGCAGCTGCTCCTCCTCTACTCTGAGCCCCTCAGGGATATTTGGAGCTTCTCAGCTTATAGCAGCCTGAGTGGGGGATGGGTGGGCGTGGCCAGCTCTAGCTTGTTCATTTAAAGTGACAGAGCCATGAAACGGCTCATTCAGGAAGGTACTGAAACTGTCGATAACAAAACCGCTGAGGAGATCTTTTATTGTTAACATGACTCAGCATTTGGTGATGGTGTGTTCACTGACCAGGAAAATATCATATTTTTTTTGTTTGTTTCAGATTAGTCAGACCCAGATTATCTTTATTATAACAAATGTTGATCGATGTTATCACATCAGATTTTTATGGGCAAAACTAGAAAAATGTGAAAGACAGAAGATGCGTGTGTGTTCAACTATATAGCTCATGAATTAAAGGGCAAATGAATGAAACTTTCATCACTTAATGATCTACAGATGAATACCTTTTGGATTAAGCCAAATGTAAGATGGCCGTCAGTGCTAATCTACATTAGCAGGCTAAAAATGTCAGTTTTACTGATGTTGAGCTAAATTTTTACGTGCAGCTGAGTTTCAGACGTCAGCTGCATCTATTTTGGACTGTTTTTCTTGCCAGGAAATAAAAAAGAAAAGTCTTAACTCTAATTAGGAAAACTCTGGAAACATCCTAACTAAACGTAGGGCCACATGCTGCCATGTATGAGACCAGAATAATCAGATTAGGTTTTTGGTTTCATGGAGACTTTTGTGTTTCTCTAGTTTGTGTCATCCTGGACCTTGTCCTCAGTGTCCTGCATTCATGACCAAGTCCTGCGTCTGCGGGAAGACGAGGTAATTTTCTCTCTTGTAACAATGTTCTTGTTTATTTGACACATTTAGTGATGACTGTATTATTATTTTCAGTCAGCCGATGCGCTGCGGCCAGGCTTCGGCGCTCCAGTGTGACACAGTGTGTGAAGCTTTACTCAACTGTGGTGAACACACCTGTGTGCAGGTGTGCCACAGCGGGACGTGTCAGCCCTGTCAGCTACAAGTTCAGCAGGGTTTGTCTCACTTTGCACAGAGATGGTATTTAATAAAAGTAAATCCTTTAGATTTCTGATCTGTTGGTTTTCGGTGTGTAGTTTGTTACTGTGGCGTTACTCTTCGCACCGCCGCGTGCGGCACAGATAAGGAAGGATTCGACGGTTCTGGACATTTCTCCTGTCAAAAGATTTGCTCCAGGTGAGTGACGGCACCACAGAACAGACTTTTATTGAAACGGGACGGTTCCTTTCATGCTTTTCCTTCATCTGTTCAGGATGCTGACCTGTGAAGCTCACCAGTGCCAGCAGGTGTGTCACCATGGGCCATGCCAGCCGTGTCCACGCTCACCCAGCCTGGTGAAGACGTGTCCCTGCGGTCAGACCCCGCTGTCCAAACTCCTGGACCTGGGCTACTCTGAACGAAACAGCTGTTCTGACCCCGTCCCCTCTTGTGGGAAGACGTGTAACAAGCCCTTACCCTGTGGCTCCAACGGTGAGGAGAAGTGTCATCTGAGCCTCGGTTCTCTGTCTGGTGTGAAACATGTTTATGGATCTGAAGCTTTTCCACAGGATCTAATAAGGAAAGCTAATGTTTATCCATGTTTGACACTTTCTAAGTCCACTAAACACTTAAAATCATAAACAGCTTTCCGTCATGTAGGTTTGGAGCTGTTCTCTTTGCAGGAATGAACTGATTCTTGTGGGTTTTTGTTCCTATCCTGATCCTGTCACCTCATCTATTCTACGTTTTTAGTCAGTGAGGACTAAAAACGATGGGATCTATTTTTAAAGCTGTTCTCCATGTCTTCCTGGTGGTCCATTGTGTTTGTGTGTTTTAGAGTAAACAGGATGTGCGTTATCTGGAGCCCACTGTGTTTTTAAAGCTAATCCACTGATAATTATCGTCTGTTTTTCCAGAAACCATCCATTTTTGTCAGAACTTGTGCCACGAGGGCGGCTGTGGGCCGTGCTCTTTGACCTCAACTATCAGGTGTCTCTGTGGCTCCAAATCAAAGGTGAGCAATCATATCAGCAAAAAAATGCTTTTTTTGTTCTTTTCAGCTTAATATTTCTGAATTGTTTTGTTTTTCAGGAGGTTCAGTGTGAGAAAATCCAAAAAGAAGGTGAAGTTCTGACAAATTTTAAATGAAACTCATCAAACTGGACTGAATTCCTGTTTCACCTGTGATGTTTTCCTTGTAGAAGAGCTCATGTTCACGTGTGAGCGACGCTGCAACAAGAAGCGCTCCTGTGGTCGACACAAGTGTGGCGAACTTTGTTGTGTGGTGAGAATTCAGAATCACAACGTTTTTCTTCTATTTTTAGCTCTTGTTTTTACGTCATGAGGAACTCGTTTCAACCTACAAATCGGTCAAAACAAAAGGTTTGCAATTAGCAGATTTCTTTGGCACCACCTAAAGGCTTTATTGGGATTCTACCTTAATCCAGAGTGTGGAGCACAAGTGTTCCCTAATCTGCGGCTACAAGCTCAACTGTGGCCTTCACCGCTGCCAGGAGCCGTGTCACCGTGGAAACTGTGAACCCTGCTGGCAGTCCAGTGAGTAAGAGGAACCTCTGGTTTGATGTTTTTACAGCATCTTTAGTTTATGTTCTTGCCTTTGTGGTTTAATATTTGGCACTGATGATGTCACGGCTCCCCCTGCTGGCAGGTTTTGACGAGCTGACGTGTCACTGTGGGCTCACTGTGCTGTACCCACCCATCGCCTGTGGCACCAAGCCACCTGAGTGTAAAAACTTGTGCACAAGGCGCCACGAATGTGACCATCCAGGTAGGAGGGAAGGAACGCTAATTGTTCACACTGCAGCTTCTCCTGAGATCTTACTTGTTTCTACCTTTTTCTGATTTAGTGTTTCACAACTGCCACAGCGAGGACAAATGTCCCCCGTGCACTTACCTCACTCAGAAATGGTGCATGGGAAAGCATGAGGTAATGCCTCCAAAAACCTCCTCCTGTTCCAGGTTTTCTTCATGAATAATGAGCGTGGCTCATTTCTTTGACTTGCAGCAACGCAGCAACATCCCGTGCCATCTGCAAGACATTTCCTGTGGCCTGACGTGTAACAAGCTGCTGCCCTGTGAAATGCACCGCTGCAAACGCCTCTGCCACCGGGGGGAGTGCCTGCACCAGGGAGGCTGCCAGCAGCCCTGCACGCTGCCTCGTCCAGACTGCAGCCACCCGTGTTTGGCTCCCTGTCATAAAGGCAGCGCCTGCCCACACTCCACCTGCACTGCAAAGGTACAACACACACACACACACACACAGCTGCACTCCAAACAAAAGGTTTTTCAGAAATCGTTGAATTCACAGGGAGCTGGAGCATGTTTTTCCACCCCATTGTATCTCCCCTTTATATCCAGCATGAGTAATGTTCTCAGTTCGTCGCCTCCTCGCTGTGTGTTCCTTATAGCTGCACAGAGGCTGCCATATATCGCTCCATAACTTTAATAAATGTTTAACTTGGATGAAGTAAGCCTGGCAGCTCTCCAAACTCGAGACTTTCACAATAAAACATCTCGATGGTGTTTTTTGTTCGCAGGTTGCCGTGCAGTGCGACTGCGGTCGGAGAAAAGAAACGGTCGCCTGCACAGAAGCTGCCAGTTCATATCAAAGGTCAGATTTTCATCACTGTGAGTTTAACTTTTTGATTGTTTTTGAAGCTTCTCCTGCCTCTGCCATCCAGGTATGCCGCCATCGCCATGGCCAGTAAGCTGTCCGACATGCAGCTGGGTGACTCCATGGACATCGGGCCGCTCCTCACCAAGAAGGAGCTCAAACAGACCAGGTGGAGCTCAAACCCAAAACACTTTTATTATTACAACTTTTCTTTTCTACGTGGAATAATTACATTTCAATCCAGAGCAGAGTTTGGTCAAATTTAGTCATATTTTAATCGTGCTCAGCCTAAAAATAGTTTATTTTCCAGGCTTGAATGTGATCAAGAGTGCGCCACTCTGGAGAGGAACCGGCGTTTGGCCGAGGCGCTGCAGATCGACTCGTCGTCTGACCCCTTCAACGTTCGCTCCACCTCTCTGTACAGCGACAGCCTCAAAGACGACGCCAGGTTTGGGTTTGGTTCCTCTTTGCAATGTCATCGCCTGCTTCTGCAAAACAGAAGCTAAACTAACTTCACTCTGCTTGTTTAGAAAAGACTTGAAGTTTGTCTCAGAAGTTGAAGAAGAGATCAGGAGTCTGGTGGGACTCGCCAAAAAGGTGATTTTTTTTTATAAATCTCTTTATTTAAATCCTGCAGTAAGACGCCCTAAACATTTGCTCTAATGCTGCTTTATGACATATTTTCATATACGTACAAGTTCAACTTTGCATTTTCTTACTCATATGATATTCACTGACCCTATGTTTGTAAAACAGCCCATTTGTACATTTTATGTAAAACTTCTACCCATGATGCACTTGGATCTTCTCCTCCAACAGTCTCTGAGTTGTGTTGACCTTTGACATCATTCTGAAACCTTCCTGTGAGGATTCGTGTCTGTTGTGTCACAAAACATGAGCGCTGTAGGCGCAGATGATGCAATCCTCTCTGTAGTTCATCCCAGATGTTTTGGATCAGGTTGTCAGGAACATGTTAAACATAAAAAAATGTATTCTCTTGTTTCGTTACATTTCTGATGACTGCAGGGCAAGCAGCCCAAAAGGAGCCACTGCTTCCCGCCGATGAACAGAGAACACCGGAAGATCATCCACGAGCTGGCCGAGGTCTACGCTGTGGAGAGCGTGAGCTACGACAGCGAGCCCAAACGCAACGTGGTCATCACAGCCCACAAGTACGAGTGTTTTCCAAAGATAAGGGCGGCATTGGGGTGCTGATTGTGGCTCTGAGGATGTGCCTGTGTGTCTTGTTGCCAGAGGGAAGTCGTCCTGTCCAAACTCAACCCTGACGTCGGTGATAGAGCGGGAGACGACCGCCAGGGCGCCTCCTCCCATCGCTCACATCAAACAGAGCAGCAGCAAGTGAGTTTCCCTCTGGAATGAAACCCACGGGGTAATAATCCCGTTAATCTGATCTGATTCTTCTCTCAGGGCCACGGCTGGAGGCACCTGGTCGAAGATGGTTAAAGACGAGCCTGTGGTCGATTATTTTGACGTTCAGGACTGAAGGAGAATAAAGCCGAGGTGGAAAAACCCTTCAGGAACTGCTCGGAAACTTCAGTTTGCATCTTCACCAAAAAGAGTGAAAAAAGAGTCGGAGATCTAATGAAGACAGAGTTGAATTTATAGAAGATTTTCACAATCTGCTGCAGAATCATAGTCGAATCTAGTTAAAAGTACATTTTTGTGATTTTGCTGAACTAAAACAGCCACATCTGTTGGGGTTCTGTGTTCCAGTAACTATTTTCAGCCACAGGATTTGTTTTTGCTGCTGGTGCTGAGCCAAAGACCTGTGCTGATGGAGGGAGTGGGCTGCACTGCGGAAAGAAAAGCTTTGTTAGAACGTGGCTGTGACCCAGTTTGAGTGCTGCTACTTTTCTGAAAACTTCCTCAGTATAAGAAGGAAGCCTTTTGAGGTCAGGCTGGTACAGATTTTCTTCAGGACGTTTCAGCATAGCAGCTAATAATCATTTTAATTTTCACTCCTGCATCTTCTGATGCTTTTTTGTAAGCAAAGATTCTGACTCGGGTTTGTGTCGGAGGGACATTGGGGCCTTTTACCAAGCGGACACTTGCTGATGTGAAGGTCGTATTCACGTGCAAATAAATGTGACCACCACCGATAAATATGTCTTTGTGTTTTTATTTTTTGAACACAGCAGTACAGCCTAATTCCTTATTTTGTTTCCTCAGATGTAAATAAAATTCCCCACATTTTTAAATAAGTTAATGATTAATGGTATTAATGATGATTTTAATCATATTTTATATGTATTTTCACTTGTAACACCCCAATAATGACTGAAGCCAACCCTGGTTCTCTTACGACAGATTTAATTCATGATTCCAAATAAACATTAAGGTGCTCTTATATTTGAATTTGTGAAAATAATTTCCTAAAACACTTTCACTTATGTTGACACAAAGAGGTCATAATTGGTGATAAAAGACAGAACATCAGTGTTTTGATGTATAATTTGTACTTTAAATAGGGAAAATGAAAGGTTTGATTTTCTTCTTTAGGCGTGTGACATCAGCTGACTTTTTTTTTTTTTTAACAAATATCTAAAACTGAGTTAAAACCATAAAAAATATCAAAAATGCTACTTTGGTTGTTTGAAGTCATAATTCCCATTTAACCTCTGAATTAAGTTAACTTTAGATTAAATAAAACTAAGATCTGGGTTTTGTGCAAATCCCATCGTTTATGTTTGGCTGTTTTTATATTTGGGGGATTTTAGAACTCTCCTCTTGATTAAAATGCACGTTTTGTTGTATCTTTTGCCTTGTTCTAAAAAAGATGTGGGGCATAAATAAGGAAAATATGTGAAAAATGGCAAACAAGTCTAAATTACTATAATCTCTTTCAAGGGTTCCTCATCTAAAAGTTGTGTAATTTTGGAGCGAGGTTGTTTTTCTCCTCTTCTTTTTCATTTGCCTTTTTGTAAAAAAAAACATGGAAAATATTTATTCAGCGCTAAAAAAGCCGAAAGTCGGTATTTAACCTTAATTTGTCACAAATAGCCAGCTGAAAGTCAGCAGCCTAGCCCTAAAACCGCTCAGGTGGATAATTTATTGACGCTCCCTGCCGCTGGTTATGTTTTTTCATTCGCTCGTCTCACCAGCCGAGACCACGCATGCGCGCACGCTCCCTTCCGAACAAGGCTTCACCAATCCCGGCTCTGGCTCCATCCCCGGCTCGGCGTCCCACAGGCCAGCGCTAATAAGTCGCTTAGCTGTCCGGTAATGGGGAGGTGTTAGCGGGGTCGCTGTTGAGGAGGAAGCTCCACCACCACCACTCCACGCAGAGACCGACTCATCCTACAGTTGCTGTTGTTGAAAAGCCCAGAAAAAGCGCACAGTGATGGAGAGAAAGGTATGGACGCCTAATGCTGCCTTACATGTTTGTTTGATTTGCCTCGCTGTGTCTCCCATATCCGCATCCACCATGAAAATTATTCTTTTTATGGATTTTGCTGCCAGCTTAGTGCGCACTGGAGTTTTTTTTTTACCTCGTCTAGCTCTAATTTATTGTGCGCCTAGAATTACAACAATAATTCCCAGCTGGGTTTATTCTAAGGCGTATGATGATGATGGTAGTGAGCAGGGATGTGGATATTTTTTTGGGGGGACCGTAGGCTCCTTTAACCCGTCTGCACCATCACACAACACCGTGTATAGTTGCAGCACCTCACCCCTCCGCCTCCCACCTCTTCCAGTTTTTTGCAGCCGACGCAGACACCAGCGCGGCTTGTTAACCTTGACTGGTGTGGGAAACAGACACTTGAGGAGTAATGGACGGGATGCACCTCCAAAGAGAGAGGGGGTGGGGGGGGTAACCATCTTCTCTCCTCTTTACACATGACTTTAAATTTTTTTTACCTCCTTCTGCTCCTTTGATTCTGTGAGAAATTAATTCATTTTGAAAACAACACACACACACTTGCAGAAGAAAGTTTTATTTTCACAGCTAATGTGCTGGCAGCCTGTGCAGCTCCCAACAGCAGGAGAGGGATTTGGGGTGTACAGCTGAAAGTAGATCTGCTGAGTCAAAGGAAAATTTCATTTTCATGCTAAAGCTGCAGTCAGCAGCTATATCAGAATAGCCCCCCCCCCCCCCCACACACACACACACACGCACACACACACACACACCAATGTTGGTAGATATTTTATAAACGGCATAAACTCCAAGCAAGTTTACCTTTCATATAAGAGCTAATTTTTGGCTATATGTTATAGGTGTGTCCAAAGTGCGGCCTCAGAATGACACTGTGCTCAATTTCTATTATGGAATATTGTCTCTGGTGCTGGTTGTTGATTTAGATTGATCATTTTTACCATGTTCATTTTATTAATATGATGCCTATTTTTGAGCTGTGCAAAGAAAAAAACCTTAGAATGAAATTTGCATATTTTTAATTTAAAAAACAAATCTAATTTTGAGGGGCCAGGAGGACATTTAAAGGTAATGCATATGATGTTTCTGAATTTCAGGAAAGAACCGCCCTCTCCACTTTGCGCAACCATCTACCAGCACCTGTTTACAAGTAGCTGCCGGCCGTAATGTGTAATTGTGAGGCCGTAAGTGCAATAATCTGAAATGCATTTCTCCAAATAGCATGCCAAACTTTAGCTTGCCTGTTGAGCAGAAAACAGCAGCGTCTGTGTGTGTGGGGAAGGAAGGTGCTCTGCACAGAGTGTGCATGCGCAGGAAGTGAAAACTAGCCCAGGATTGGCTTCACCAGAATGATTGAAAGTTATGCAGACTAATGGTTTAGATGATCCACCCGGAAGTAAAGAACGTCCGCAATACCTTTAACTTGATGATTTTGGCCCTTGTCCTGAAAAGTTTAAACATTCCAGGTTTACAGCTAAGCTGTAAGCTAAATTTGATGCTACACCCATCAGTTTATCAGCTTAGCTTTGCAAGTCTGCCACCTTATCGTGGTGGAGGGGTTTGAGTGTCCCAATGATCCATAGGAGCTAAGTTGTCTGAGGCTTTATGCCTCTGGTAGGGTCACCCATGGCAAACAGGTCCTAGGTGAGGGATCAGACAAAGTGCAGCCCAAAGACCCCTTATAATGAGTTCAACAAATGGATGCAGTGTTCCCTCGCCCGGACGCGGGTCACCGGGGCCCCCCTCTGTAGCCAGGCCTGGAGTTGGGGCACGCTGGCCTTGTGGCCGGGCTTTCACCCATGGAGCCCTGCCGGGCATAGCCCGAAGAGGAGATGTGGGTCCCCCTTCCCATGGGCCCACCACCCGTGGGAGGGGCCAAAGGGGTCGGGTGCGATGTGCAAAGGGTGGTAGCCGAAGGCGGGGACCTTGGCGGTCTGATTCTCGGCTACAGAAGCTGGCTCTTGGTACGTGGAATATCACCTCTCTGGTGGGGAAAGAGCTGGAGTTGGTGTGTGAGGTTGAGAGGTTCCAACTAGATATAGTTGGACTCACCTCAACGCATGGCTCTGGCACTGGAACCAGTTTCCTCGAGAGGAGTTGGACTCTACCACTCTGGAGTTGCTCCCACTGAGAGGCGCCGAGCAGGGGTGGGCATACTTCTTGCCCCCCATCTTGGTGCCTGTACGTTGGGGTTTACCCCGGTGAGCGAGAGGGTAGCCTCCCTCTGTCTTCGGGTGGGGGGACGGGTCCTGACTGTGGTTTGTGCTTATGCACCAAACTACAGCTCAGACTACCCACCCTTTTTGGAGTCCCTGGAGGGGGTACTGGAAAGCGCTCCTTTGGGTGACTCCCTCGTTCTGCTGGGGGACTTCAATGCTCACGTGGGCAATGACGGCCCCCCTGATCTGAATCCGAGTGGTGTTCTGTTATTGGACTTCTGTGCTCGTCATGGATTGTCCATAACAAACACCATGTTCAAGCATAAAGGTGTCCATATGTGCTCTTGGCACCAGGACACCTTAGGCCGCAGGTCGATGATCGATTTTGTTGTCGTTTCATCTGATCTGCGACCGCTTGTCTTGGACACTCGGGTAAAGAGAGGGGCGGAGCTGTCAACTGACCACTACCTGGTGGTGAGTTGGCTTCGATGGTGGGGGAAGATGCCGGTCAGACCTGGCAGACCCAAACGTGTTGTGAGGGTCTGCTGGGAACGTCTGGCAGAGTCTCCTGTCAGAAGGAGCTTCAATTCCCACCTCCGACAGAACTTCAAACGTGTCCCGGGGGAGTCAGGGGACATTGAGTCCGAATGGGCCATGTTCCGTGACTCCATTGTCGAGGCGGCTGACCGCAGCTGTGGCCGCAGGGTGGCCGGTGCTTGCCATGGCGGCAATCCCCGAACCCGCTGGTGGACACCGGTGGTTAGGGATGCTGTCAAGCTGAAGGAATATGAGCAGATCATTTTGCCTGAAGCACTTCAGAATTCATCCTGCTGCTTTTGTCAGCAGTCACATCATAAATAAATACAAGAGAACCAGTTCCATTGGCAGCCATGCATGCCCACGCCCATCACTCTGGTACAAGTTGATCTTGGTCTCATCTGTCCATAGGATGTTGTTCCAGAACTGTGAAGGCTTGTTTAGATGATGTTTGGCAAACTCTAATCTGGACTTCCTGTTTTTGAGGTGAACCCTCTGTATGCACTCTGGTGAAGTCTTCTCTTGACTTTTGACTTTGACACACAAACACCTACCTCCTGGAGAGTGTTTGGGGCAATATCATCTGCTCATATTCAGCCAAATGCTTCAGAACTCATTGGACGGCGCGTTACAGTGCAGATGGACAATGACCCAAAGCATACTGCAAAAGCAACCAAAGAGTTTTTAAAGGCAAAGAAGTGGAATGTTATGCAATGGCCAAGTCAATCACCTGACCTGAATCTGATTCAGCATGCATTTAACTTGCTGAAGACCAAACTGAAGGGAAAATACCCCAAGAACAAGCAGGAACTGAAGACAGTTGCAGTAGAGGCCTGGTAGAGCATCACCAGGGATGAAACCCAGCATCTGGTGATGTCTATGTGTTCCAGACTTCAGGCTGGAATTGACTGCAAAGGATTTGCAACCAAGTATTAAAAAGTGAAGGTTTGATTTATGATTATTATTCTGCCCCATTACTTTTGGTCCCTTAACAAGTGGGAGGCACAAATGCAGACTGCTGTAATTCCTGCACCATTCACCTGGTTTAGATGTAAATACTCTCAAATAAAAGCTGACAGTCTGTCTAGAACATCGTGTTTGTTTCATTTCACATCCATTGTGGTGGTGTATAGAGCCAAAAGTGTTAGAATTGTGTCGATGTCCCATTATTTATGGACCTGACTGTACATAGAGAATTGAATAAACCTCTAGACAAATACAGACATTTGGTATTTAGGTTCACAAGGAATATTGGATAATCAGTTCACTGTCAGAAAACTTCAGCCAGCATGCAGATTTTTCCATAGATTACGGCCCTGAGATGGGATTCCATTTATATTTCCAGAGTGCAGTCTTTTCCGTGTATCACATATCACTTTTCCTCGGAGCGCTGCTGAATTCTCATTTTAGAAGCAGTTTTTTTTATCACTTTTTAAAATTGTTTATGTAATGAGTCAGAAATTGGATCATGGTATTTCGTTTTATGGTCGGCATTACCGGTGAGGTGTTCGGCCCTTTCAGTGTTGTCTCGATGTAAATGTGGCAAAAATAGCTCCGTTTCGAGCTGCAGTCTTCCCTGAACCCAGCTGCTTGCACAGCTATTCCCTTCAGTACAAAAGAAAGGAGAACAGTCCATTCTCATTTGTATGCAATGTGCCATCGCAGCTTCTGGGGTCTGATAAAGGATCAGCGGATCGGCTCGTTTTACACTCTGCTCTCACACACACCAGTCACTTTGTTCAGTCATGTTTGAAGTTTAGTTTAGGACGTTCGTTGGTGTGCAGTTTCAGAGTGTCTCACAAGTTCATCACAAGTCATTTCTTTGTTAGCTGGCATCACAGACACGTTAGTTCACAGCCTTTTAAAAGAGGATTTTATTCAGTAAAAGAGCAGAAAAAGTCAGTTGGAAAGATTATTTTATGATTAGATGTCAACTGACCTGCATGGGTTTGTTGCCTTTTTATTTTAAATAATAATAAACTGATCATTTGATTTTTAGGGGTAAAGTAATCAGCATAGAAAACCAATCTTTGAGGTCTTTTTGTATGAAATGATCATTTTTTCTTTTATTCTCATATTCACAGATGAGGATATATATTCAGTAGATTATGTTAATGCATAAATATGTTTTGCATCATTTTCTACAATTACTTCTGTAATAATATGTGTGTATTATTGAACCCTGCTGAGCACAGACTCGAGGTTCGTTTACGGCCGTAGTGCTGCAATTGGGTTTTATATTATTTACGACCTAAAATGCACATTTCTGTCATTTTTACTATAAGATTATAGACTGCTATGGCTCAAAAAGGAAGCTTATATATATATATATATAATATACATACATACGCCTTGGTTGTGTTTAACCCAGTTTAATGCAGATAGTGGGATTGTGCAGTCGACTGACCTATTTTAAAGGAAACTGTTCAATACTGAACCTTTTAAACTGGTCCTACTGTTTGTGCACGCTCACGTGCACAAATGCATGTGAATGTCCAAGAATTACTGCTTGAAAAAAAACAAGAAAAGGAGAAGAAATGAAAAGATATACAGAAATACATTTGAAAACTTAAAAAAAATAATCACTACATGTATGACAACAACAGATAAACAATCAGAGTTAACCTGATTAAAGATGGCCGTCGTAGCTATAATCAAAATGGTCGGGTTTACAGATTTTGAGCTAAAATCTTGTGAAGTTGTGCGTAACGTTAATTCCATCATTTCAATCTGCTATAAACATTTTGCCAAAGAACGCGATTCTTTAACTATTTTTCTAATTTATGCTTCATGTATTTTATTTTTAGTTGTAAAATTTTAGAAAACAGTGGAAATTTCTTTCATCAACAACATATCCTCCACATGAATGATTTTTGCTATCAGAATCATAATTTTTCTTATTTAAAGAAGCACGAAGTGAGAATGACATCTTGTGGTTGAATCTGGGTACTGCAGTCCACGTTTCAAAACAAACAAGTCAGCTCTACAGTAAGAGACTCTCACACTCTCGTTTCGTGAGTTTCGCCAGAAGATTCTAGATGATGAGCGAAGACGAGTCATACACAGTAAGTTGATAAGTAGATAAATATATTTCACTGTAATATGGAGTTGTTGGTAATTGAAAAAGTAGCTTGAGATATTTTTAGAGCAGACTATTTGTTACTAATTCACCATTAGCATTGTTAGCTCAACGTTAGCCTCTAGCCTTCTTCACCCAAAATTAGAGTAAAGCAAAAAGATGCTGTGGCTTAGGGGTACAAGAAATAACTTCTGAGCTGCTTCGGTTCGCTGCTGCTTTTTGCCGGCTGGTGTTGAATTACAAATACCAGCGCAGACTCAGCAACCCTCCGATCTCATGATTATAAACAATGACTACGTCCCTCTTCAGCCTTTTGCCGACTGAGAAGGAAATCAGTTTTAATGTAACCTTCCTTCCAACATGACTGCGACATTGCACTGTTTTGTGATTATTTTACTGTAAAATTATTACTTGTTGTATCTTTAACCAGAAATTGGAGAAAAAAATTCAGGTAATTGTAATTTTTTTGAAATGGGTCAAAGATTGGTATCGGCCCTAAAACCCGAGTCGGTGCATCTGTTTGGATGTAACGTCGTATCATAATCTTTTATTTAAAAATCTAAAGGAGTCGTATTTGTATGCCAGTTGTTTGCTCTAGGGGACATTCTTGGAATCATTTTTAGATCCAGCATATTTTAGTTATTGCCTCTTTTATTGGAAAGACATCACCAGATTGGGCTGATACCGCTGGGTTCAGACACTGACTTGACTTTCTGTCCTCCTGTCTCCCGTCCACCGTGACCCGAGCGGTCTCGGGGCTGATGCTGAACCAGGAAAGAATGAGGAGTCTGTGTGCGAATAGGAAGCAAACGAGGAATTATCCGGAGCATTCGTTAGTTTCCATCCTGTGGGCTTATTCGTTGTGAGCGACTGTTCTTAGTTCCTGTTTCATTTGCAGCTTTTTTTTTTTTTTTACGGTTTCTGAAATCGTTCTCGTCTCAGTTCACCAGCTGCTGCTCCACTTCTCAAATCACGCTCACATGATTGGCTCTCGACTCTGAGCGGATTATCCCGTTGCCATGGCTACAGCAAACAGGAAATGCCCAGAGGCAGGTAATAATGCTTGGAGCTGCATCCCAGTGTGTGGTTTGTGGGGCTTTTCTGATGCCTCTCGTCGTTCCATCTGCTCCTACAACGGCTCCTCTCTTTCGCATAAAGATGCTTTTGTCCCAGAACCCCACAGTCCTCCCCAGACTCTTTATCTTCCAATTTCTTCTGTTGTTCTTTTTTAAAACGCCGTGACACAAACATCCTCAGGAACACTGCTGCTTTGTGCAACAACCTTACTCTGTCTAAATGCTCCAAATCACTTTGATCAGAACGTAGGAGCAGACTTTCCTCTTGGTTGTCATGGGAGACTTTTCTGTCTTTCTCTGCAGGTTCCCCTTCGCTGCACATGCCCAACTGTGAGAAATCAGTACTTCTCCTCTCCTTAATCCCCCTCAGTGAAGGTGCAGGTCGTTGCTTTTGTGGAGTTCCTTTGAAGGGAGCTGGCAGCTATTGAGTCGCCCTCCGAGAACTCCAGCCTTTAAGCAGCTTGAGCTTGAGTTTTGTCTGCAGCTATAAAACCAAAGAAAGAGAAGTGAGGGGCCCAGTGCTGGGAGGGAATCGGGTTTTCTTCATGCCCTCGGTACAGTCCATATTCCCCCTTGTGCACCCCATCTGTCTGTGACAATAATGTTGACGAGGGCAGGTTCAGAGTTTCTGGTATGTAAACTCTGCCACTGGGAACTGCAAGTTATCCGTCAGTCCTGATAAAACCTCCGACTCTTGGTGCATCATCTGTGTGTTCCTGCCCAAACCCATTAAATTGCTCAAAGATTATAATTCATAATATACGCTCTATCAGCTCCTGCCAAATTCTGCTGATTTAGGATTTTAAAATCCCAGAAATTTTAAGGGGGCATATTAAAAACTCACATTTTCACATTTCATACCGCACTTGCAACTTCAGAGTGTCGGTCTGGTCTCTGTTGGACTTAGAAAATTAGCTGACATGCCTGGCGCTGCAGTCTGCTTCCTGCATGTTTCCTGCATGTTTTAGATCATGAACACAGCTGATTAGTTTGATTTAGTGATGAACCGCTCCTGTAGACACTAATGAAGGCTGAGGAGACGTTTCAGCAGTTAGATTAAGGTGTTAAAAAGACAAACGCACAGTGAGGAGATAAGTTTCACTTTTGCTTTCGCTAACAAACACTAGGGGGTGCTAAAAACAAAACAAAACTGTCAAGTGTTCCTTTAAAGAATTAATATTAGCTTCCATAGAAATTCCAATCATCAGGATAAGAAAATTATATGGAATAAATATTTTAACAGCATTCAGAACTTGGTTTAAAACATACACAGATACCAACTAATTACGTGGATCAGTCAGTCACTTGGAAGAAATAAATGGGCTGATGGAGCTACTATGGAAGCCCAGATGTCCTAGCAGGGAGGAAGTGCAAATATATTTTTATTTGTGTTTTTGTAGACAAGTTGATGTTTGAAAATAGAACCATATGGAAAAATATTGCATGATGCCATGACACAAAATGTGTGGTGGGTCATATTACAGTCATTTTTTGTGCACCACTAGTGTGTTTTCCCCTCATTCTGCCATATTCTTTATACCAACTTTTACAAGTGTGCATGATTGGGAAGGCTAGACAAAGTTACTTTAAGATTTTTTTGTCGATTACATTGTTTTTTGGTTGTTGTTTTTTAATAATTTGTAATCTTAGCTACTCTCAGACAGTGGTTCACGTGATATTTTGCTTACAATAACGAGCGTAGATATGAGTTTGAATATTGTTTTCCTTTTTATTGTATAAAAAGGTTTTATTATATGATAAATTATATTTAAACTATTATCTGGGTAAGTTTTAAAACTTAAAAATCAGACTAGAAGGTTTGGAGGATTATTATATTGTGTGGTGAGCTCATTGACGCCCTCATGTGGCTGAGAAGGGAAGTGAAGCCTGAAATTAAGAGGCACAAAGCTCTTCTATAAGGAAAAACTGCTTCATCTTTTTTAAAATTCTTGAATGCTCAGCACATCCAGAACCAGTAAATGGATCTTTTCCTCCCCTGCCTGCTTGCTTACGCCTCCTGTTGGTTAACCCCCTGTAATCCCCCCCATTCCTACTCCTGTCTGCTGCACACTGGGACATTACCATTTGGTGAGACCGACTGGCTTTGGTGAGGGAGACGTCGGGGGTCCAGCAGGGGGTACTCCTGCACTCGAGGTTGACTTGGTGCATCGCCTGAGCTGCAGGGTCTCTTTGTTATCAGTGAACGCCCACGTGTCGTCGCAGGAGAGAAGCCAGAATGACACAATCTCTGGATCTGCATCGATAAGCTCAGCGGGTCGAGCCGTTTGACCTTGTCAGAAACAGAGACGAACGCCTTGCCTGTCTGAATAATCGACCAGTTCAAAGAAAACATCTCTCCTTTTCCATTTTCAAGTTGAATACAAAACTAGAGGAGGCAGTTTTTTAGGATTTTTATCAGCAATGAATTTAAAAAGGTTAAGGGGCTGATTTAGTGACAGCAGCAGTACTCTCGTATCATCAGCAGGTGTCGCCATTGAGCTAATTAAAGCTTCAGACAAGGGCAAGCATTTACTACTCAAATATTTGGAGGAAATTTAAAGGACAAATGTTGTCTTTTTGGGAATTTGTATCATTTCATATATTTAAGATTTGTCAGGCGTCTGGGTTTTGATTGGACTAAAGGAGATTTGACTTTGAAATGAGATGATGTGACCTCTGAACTGTAGGTCACATCTATTCCACAAAATCAAAAGAAGTCCTTCCTATTAGTATATCTGATTATAAATAGAACAACCTTGTTATTTCTTAAAATACATCTATATTAAATGATCTCGTCTGATTTGGAGATCATGGTCAGTGATCATTTCTTTCTTCTTGTTTGTTTTTTTATCCTCTTTCACACCGGCAGAAAAACAGAAAAGGAAACAATAACAGCGACGATTTGCCTTCGCGTGCCCCGCTTCACCTCCTTTTGTCATTCAAATAACCTCATGAATATTTCACCCCTGGAGGAAAGCAAGGGGCTGGAGCGGCCAGGATGTCGGGTAGCTTCGGTCCGAGCGTCGACCCGCATGAGGACGACAGTCTGGATTATTCAGCTGTCTTCTCTTTAGTCCTTCTGCCCTTGAAAGGACAAGTGTGTGTGTGTGTGTGTGTGTGTGTGTGTGTGTGTGTGTGTGTGTGTGTGTGTGTGTGTGTGTGTGTGTGTGTGTGTTAGAGCTTCAGCTTTCTGCATTTTCATAGATAATAATATTAGAGAAGCGGGCTGGAGGAGATCCGAGCAGGATTGAGTGTAATTGCTGGTGTCGTACGGAGTCACCTTGCTGCCCTGACTGGAGGCAGCCACTGGGTGAGAGGTGAAAACCAGTGAGGCGACTGGAGGAAATGCTCCTAACCCACCGGTGCGCCCCTCGTGTTTCTATTTCCTAAAAATAGAGTCTAATGTGTGAAGCTCTTCATCATATCGGTGTGATGACTTAATGAGATGCTGCGTGGCCCCTTTAAGAGTCCATATGTTTTTGAGAATGGGCCCAGAGTCAGGGTTCTGTGTGTGCTGACCGTGGCCTCTGATGGTCCAGAGGAGGAGGGGGGGTGGCTCGTTTTAGACCAAACCTCTCTGCAACGCATGTCCTTATCTACCAATGGAATGCAACAGCTGTGTGGGGGGAGCAGCAGGGTGGGCTGGCTGAAACCCCCCTGCCAGACCCCTGCATGGCTTCTCCCCCTCCACACACACACACACACACCTCCTCACCACCCTACTCCACCTCCAACCGAGCGACGTGCCGGGCTCCTGAAAGGCAGCACAACTCAAAAGTGAGCCAGACACTCAGTGAGAGGCTCGGCAGGGCTGCTGCACACTGAGAGAGAGAGAGAGGGGAGGAAAAAAGGGAGAGGGAGGGAAGAGGAAGAAGGAGAGTCAGGGACAGGCAGTGCTGAAAAGGAGAGCACAAAGAGAAGGAAAGTGGAGCAGGGGAGGGGAACAGGAGGCTGGGTGAAGGGAGAGGGAAAGACAAAAGAAGGAGAGGGGAGACAGGACTGAGCAAATGGCTACGGAGGAGACGGCGGGGGGAGCCAGGAAAGCCACCAAGAGCAAACTGTTTGAGTTCCTGGTCCATGGAGTGGTGAGTGGCGCTGTCTGTCATTCCCATGTAGAGGAGCCGAGCTCTGGCATGCATCTGTGTGTGTGTGATTGTGTGATTGTGTGGATGAGTCGGCGCAGCAGCAGCAGTGTGTGTGTGTGCGTGCGTGCGTGTGTGTGTGTGATAGCTGGGTAAAAGCTGGCCATGTGAAGGTTATTTCCAGCCCCTCGGATCCGTCAGGAGATGGCTTGAGGAGGATGAGAAGTGGAGCAGCATGAATGGATGGCTCTGAGCGGGAGGGAGGATTTCTACACATGAATAATTGTAGAAACAGAAGCTAAAAAAAAGCAGCAGCAGCTCCTCCTTTTGCTAACACGAGGAGGGAAACCATGGGGTCCTTGCAGGAGGCGAGATGTTGGCTTGAACCTGTGAGGTCATCAGATGGAGTCAGAGCAGACGGCCGATCGTGGAGATCACAGCGAACAATCAGATCATTCATGCAGCGCTAGCGCGGTTAGAGGTGAGGCAGCTGTTAGCAGACGGCTGCACATGGGCCAGGTTTGTTTTGGTCACCTTCTGAAGTCGACTTCAGCTCATCTCCAACGCTCATGACAGCTTAAACCACTCCTGATCCAGACAACATACTCTCACTCCCACATCAATGACAGCATGTAACCAGATTTATTTAGTATATTTTGGGATATAGATTATAAAAAACTCTCAATAAAGTTAATAAGTAATGCAATAACTGACAAGAAAGAGTGAGGAGATCCTCAGGAAGCAACAAACTAAAAAAAAAATAATATTGTTTTTCTCGTAAGGTGATTAAAGACCTTGTCGCTGTTCTTTTTATGTTGAGAAATGATGGATTTATTGCTGTTATGGTCAAAAGTAGGAGTGTGAACCATCTTTATGTGATGGCGGCGAGTCTCAGCTACTCAAACACCAAATCCTGACTCAACATCTGTAAACACGGCCGCGTTAGAGACGCTTATGTGCTTTAAGGTTGGCTGTGGCGGCCATCTTGAATCAAGGTGACACCAGAAGTTAATTAGCTGATTTTGCCTCTAATGAGAGTTTGATCCAAATCCTTCCAGTTAGGGATTATTAATGATAATTATGACCAACGTGTATCTGATGATTGAAGTTGAACTGGTTTAAACTGGACATAATTCTCTAACTCCATGTTAGGAAGGACAATTTCAAGCTTAAAAACACACAAAACGTATAAAAATATCAAGAAATGATTGAAAAGCTTCACATAAAGTTTAGTTTGAATCATTTGCTGTACTTAATTGAATGATGCACTGAAATAATCTGCATTATTTCATCAAGTCTATCCATGAACTGATGGTTTTTAATTAGTTTTCTCTAATAAAACAGTCAAAAACCTTCTCATGTCCATCATAAAAGCTGTAGGTGATATTTTTACGCTTTAATCGGTGAAGTTTTCTGACTCGGTTGTGGTTTTAATCCACGGCGGTTTGATTAATACTCTGAAACCAGATGAGATGTGGTGTCTTTGACAGCAACAGTCATTAAAAGGGGTTTGGGTGCCGAAGTCCCGCGCTCGCAGACACATTTTAGGCAACAATGGAGCAGGTGATTGATGAGCCAGATGAATCCGTCCTCTCAACAGACCAATTAACCTTGATGAGGCTCTGGCTGCTCTAAGCCAAATATTTCTCTCTGCTTGTTTTCTCCTCTCCCCTTTCATCCTCGTTTCTTCCCTCATATTTGATGGAAACGTCTTGTTTTGCAGGTTCTTTTTGCAGAAATATTTAGACTAAAAGATGTGGGATCTGGCTCCGTGTGTCAGCTTGTGGCGAGCGATGACGTTTTCTTTCCTTTAGTGGGGAAAAGTCAAAAGAAAACGGCTTTTTGATGCAGGAAACATGCTTAAACGGCAGCGTTTGATCAGCCGTTGGTTCAAGGGGGCTTCTGGGTCTCTTTCATTATCTGTTTCACCTCCCAGCTGTCTGTGGCTCGTGTCTGTGGAGGTCAGGCTGGAGGAAAGTCCTCCGTGAGAAAACCAAAGATAAGCCCAAACATGAAGTGGCACACTGTAGCTGTGTTGTCTGCAGAATGTTGCACGTTTTGTGCAAATATGAAGACTCGAATTTTCTCCCACGTCAGTTGTTCCTTAAAGGAAAAGTTCCCACAAAGGGGAGCTTATTCTTGTTTTTGGAGTTTTGGGGAAATCAGCATCTGAAAGAAGTAAAAGATGTTTTTATTCGGGGTGATTCATGTGAATACAAAAACCTTCCTCGCTAGGGTGATACCCGTTCAGCAGGCGCCACACACACATCTCTCTGTTTCTCTAATATCTTCAATTAATAAAAAGTTTTACTCATAAAATCTAATGAAGGTGAAAATTCAAACACAAGTAAACCCAAAATGCTCTTAAACCAGATTTATTCAGCTGTTTAACTATTAGAAATGACCTTATTTCATATAATCATAATATATAATCAAATGTTAAAACAATTAAAATCAAATTAAATCAGTTCATTATAATCTAATCTATCATTATTTATCTAGTAAGACAAAAATCTTTTTGTCTTACTAGGTCTAAGGTTGTTTTATTTACTTATATTTATTTATTTACATATATTGATAGTAAATATTTAATATAAAATATTTAAATATAAAATAAAATTATTTGTTAAAATAACAAGAAAAATGCTATAAAAGAAATGCAACTTTTCAAATATTGAAATGTTTATTTGAACTATTTGATTTATTATTTAATATAATGAATCAAATAATTTAAGTAAAGTTATTAAAAAAAATTCAGTTTTTAAATAATTAATAAATACATAAAATAAAGTTTGACAAATCTCTAAATATTTGTTTCGAGTTTTTTTAGTTGATTAATAATTTATTTACAATATGTTGCAATAAATAATAATAATATCACTTTGTTAACGTTACTTAGTGCATTATTAAGCATTAATAAACAAAGGGTCCCTTTAATAACGTTCCTGATATTGTTAACTATTAAGTGTCCTTAAGGGTAGGACAAAGGGTCGGGGGGGGGGGGGGGGGGGGGGTTCTGCTTAATCACTTAGTATCATCATTAGTATTAAGCAGTTGTTAATACTTTATTTAATAGTTTATTAATGCTCAATAATGCATTGTAAAGTGTTACTGAAATATAACAATATTTACATGTTTATTTATCATTTCTAAGTAAAAAAATAACTAATTGGTAAAATAAATGGAATATTTGTTAATATAAGCACATTATAAATCCTATAGGTTTATATACCTGCTTTAGTTACTGGTTTAAAGGTCTGGTGAGGTTTTAAATAGACTAAAGTCCTGTAGATATTCTGTGGGTTCTGTTTTATCCTGAGCGGGTTAAGTTTGGGTTCTGTAAATCCCGACAGCCTGACTGAGACACCAGATCTCAGGTCTCGTGTTCTCCAGAGCCGAGCGTCCGGCCTGTTCTACTGTCTGATCTAATGCAGCAGACAGTCGAGAGTTTTAAGACTCCACAAGGTGACAACAGGAGGGTTGGACCATATGTTGTTTAACCCCCCCGCCCCGTTTATCCCCTCTCAGAAACCAAACCCCCCAGCCGGAGTGACAGCGACGGCTGCACAGGCTTCTGACTCGTTCCATTAGGGTCGGCTTTAAGAGCCTGTAAAAACACGTTTGATCAGGCTGTTTTTGTTTGTTTTCGGACGTTTGAGGACAGTCTAAAGATCACTCTGGATGCCTCTGTTTGTGCAGAAATCCACTTTAAATGTGACGAATAAGAGAAACACTTGAAACTGTGGTTTTGTGCAAAAAATTAATGTAATTGTGCATGAGCTTAGATGAATTTACTCACCTTAACAAAGAGTTGTCTTCTTTTCTTACTATTACTGACAAAAAGGCATCTTAGCAAACAAACGCTCAGGAAATATTCAGTTCAATTTATTTACAAATCACAACAAGAGTCGACTCAAGGCTTCACAAAGTAAAGATTACAGTTGAACCTACTTAGTGCATTGAGTTCAGTTTCCAATTAGTTAAAAGTTTCCGAAGGAAACCCAGCAGATTGCATGAAGCCACTGACTTGTGTCAGAGACTTTACAGCAGTCCCCATACTAAAGCAAGCATGTAGCGACAGTGGAGAGGAAAACTTAATATCAGGAGAGGGAGAATGTTCAGTGGTTGGCAGTAGCATGCTGGCCCCCTCCAGGAAGGTATCACAACTCAGCAGAACACCAGTGTAGCTCCTTCTGGAGAGAAAGAAGAGAAAACATACAGTTAACAGCTGAAATGACAGGAAATAATTCACTAACAACGATGCTTTCAAACGCAGCAGCAGTGGTTTGGAGTAAAATCACTAGACTTTACGTGCTTTTATTTTGAAAATAACATATTCTGTTCACTTTAGAAGATTTTCCTTTTATCTTCAGCTGAATAAATCTGGTTTGATTTGTTGTCCTACCTGCAACATTTTCTGCACAACTTCTGCATAAAAGTAAAGTAAAAATCTGATTTAATATCTTTGGTTTAGCAGATAAAGAGGGTTTGTTTTACTAAGCTGTTCTTAACAGATGTGAAGGAAGTCTGATGTCTTTTTTTTATTATTCCTGCACAAACGGCGTTTGGTTTCCAGACAATAAACGTGAGGCAGCTGTTCCCATCAGACTGACGGGAACAGGTGAGAGTCCCCCAGTTGTTCCCAAATGGGAGGAAGTGAGTTCAGGACCGTGGCATTTGACAGTTTATTAGGTGTGTGTGTGTGCGTGCGTGTGTGTGTGTGCGTGTTAGAAGAAATGAGGCGCCTGTGATTGTTGGTTGCAAGCAAAGATTTGTAAAGACGTTGGTGTTTTTCTAGGTCAAATCTGTCGATCTGTTTCCGACAAGAAAGGTGTTTTCAAGAAATAATTAATGAATTTCACACAAAGGAATGCAAACGAGCAGCGACTGATCTGATGACTGCTTGGTTTTATTTTTAGTAACCAAGTGATCATCGAATGAAAAGAAAGCACAGAGAATGATAATTCCTCATGTTTCTCTGTCTGCTTCGCCCCTTCAGCGTCCTGGCATGCCGTCCGGAGCGAGGATGCCCCACCAGGGAGCTCCCATGGGCCCCCCCGGCCCCCCGTACGGAGGGAGCCCGGCGGTGCGGCCCGGCCTGCCCGCCCCGGTGATGGAGCCCAGTCGTAAGAGGCCCGCCCCATCCCAGCAGGTCCAGCAGCAGCAGCAACAGCAGCAGCAGCAACAGCAGCAGCAGCAGGCCGTCCAGAACCGAGCCAGGAAGTGAGTCTGACTCCGCTCCACCTTTGACTCCAAACACAACATCGCATGGCATGCACGCAGAACCCCCGCTTCCTATGATTTATGACAGCTGTAAGGCAACAATGGCTGTGGTTGAACTTCAAACTGGATCTGAATAATTAAAACTCCCACAACAAAAGAAAGCGGGGTTTTGTTGAACGTTTATGAACAATCAATATCTTACCTGTTGTAGATAGCTCTCTGAACCACTGCAGTGTGGAGAGACGGCAGGATTCTGATGTAAAGCTGATGAGCTAGCAGCTAGTTTGAACCAGGTCGGACCAAAACAACTACAAATCTAAAAAAACTGCTTTTCACATGATTACTAGTTAAAAAATATTTGCGTAATTGTCACTTTGGTGTAATGTTTTAATTTCAGCAGAAATATTATGACTATTGTCCCACAGGAGAAGATCCACAATGTACAGGAAGTGCTACAGCGAGCCGCTGCTACTGCGAGCCGCTGCTACAGCGAGCCGCTGCTACAGCGAGCCGCTGCTACAGCGAGCCGCTGCTACAGCGAGCCGCTGCTACAGCGAGCCCCTGCTACAGCCAGCCGCTGCTACAGCCAGCCGCTGCTACAGCCAGCCGCTGCTACTGCGAGCCGCTGCTTCTATTTATTCTAAATAACTACAGAATTTTTTGTTAGCAACATAATTTGATATTTCAAGTCATAACAACAGGAATCTCCCAAGTGCGGCCCGGGGGCCATATGAGGCCCTCAGAGTGATGTTGTGCAGCCCCTGGTTGCTTTTCTAGAATAAATACATTTCATCTCTTAGTGTTAAGTTTTTTACCAATATGCGTATTTATGCCTAGTACTTTTGACTAGTACAAAATAAAAAACCTTAACATGAAAAACAATTTGCATTTCTTTAATAAAAATATCAGACTTTTGTGTCCCGCTACGGCTTTTAACTTGGCGATTTTGGCCCTGAAAAGTTTGGTCCCCTGTGGCTTATAAAGTAATGTTTGCATGAACTGAAAAATATTTGTGACACTAAAAAACTCTTTTGTGATCTCGATTCGCAGTTAGCCAACTGTTAACTTGTCAACCTCAGTCTATTTTTCTCCAAATTGAAATCATTCAAAGCGCTTTCTAACAAATATTAATTATTTATAACCTTTTCACATAACCCTACAAAAATCTCTTAGCTACTTCTGGCACACATTTTAAAATATGTCAGATTAATACAGCTGCAGATGTGTGACCCACAATGGTCACAGAAATAACTTGAATCTGACAAAAGTAATAATAAATAAAAATTCTATGAAAGTTAACCAATGAAACCACGCTTCAATGGAATTATTTAAAAAATAAACTCCTGGAACAGGCCTGGACAAAAATAATGGTACCCCTAACTGAATATTTTGTTGCACAACTTTTTGAGGCAATCACTGCAATCAAATGATTCCTGTAACTGTCAGTGAGACTTCTGCTCCTCTCAGCAGGTATTTTGGCCCACTGGCCTACTGGCAGCTAAAGGAAGGCTTTTTCCCTCATCATTGTGTGAAAGTAGGTGTTTAACTGGCAGCGCATCACTTAGTGGAGGTTTTTCTTGCAGCTTTCAGGTATTTTAACGGTTCCTTGTTCAGTAGTTTCTTGGTTTCTTAGACCACTTTGCTGCTGACAGCTAGCATAAATCCGTTAGGCAGTCTTCTGAGTTTGACACCCCTGACTGAGATCACACATGTTTTCTCTTTGTGCGCAAAAGGAAAAGAAAGTCTAGAAATAGCCTTGGTCGTCAGTATGCGTTCCCTGTCAAACTGAAAAATCTGGAAAAAAGAGCAACTTTACACATTTAATAAGTGTAAAGCTTTACTGTTACTATTACACGGTTTCAGATTTACTTCAGAAATGTTACATCTTTTATTTTGATGGTCAGAAAGAAAAGATTTAAAAAAGCAGTTTGGCAGGTATTCATTCAGTTAATCTCAGTAGATGTTCACACACACACACACACACACACACACACACACACACACACACACACACACACACACACACACACACACACACAAGTGAAACCACAGCCATTGTGACTCTTTTCAGCTTCCATTTCAGGTTTGGTTTTGTCTTCTCTCGCTTGCCTCTTCTGCCCATTTCTTTGTATCTTGCATCTTGTGGCTTGCTTCTATCGCTTCCACGCATGAGAGTTTGGATTTCATATCTTCTGTGAGATTTTTGGTCTCGTTTTACCATCACGTGGAGGCGGTCCACACAGATCTGTCTGCAGATGCTTTATCTTGTGTTACACTGTTGTACCTGAGCGTAAACACACACTCAGAGCTGCTGGATGTCTGTAGGGAAGTGTGTGTTTGTGGGGGGTGGGGGGGCAGGTATGCTCATTAGATCGATTTGCACACTCTGTAGACCTCTCTGTTTCATTCTCTTGCTATCTGCAGCCCGATTGATCCACTTACAATTAAGCAGGCTTGTCGAACAGGTCAGGGGAAATGTTGTCCTGCGTCAGGGGCTCAACCCCTCAGAGCAGCCTGTCTGGCTGCCCAGCCTCTGATCGATGGTCCAATGTGACCCGTCCAGGTGTCTTTGTCTCTCTGTGCGTCCTCTGGCAAAGAGGTTGATGCTCTGGATCCTCCATCCAGCTCAGACCCCCGTGCTGCTGCCAGCTGAGGGCGGACCACCTGTGTTTGCAATGTCACTGAGACCTTCGGGTCTGCGCTACTGTCTGCAGACCTCACACTGCTGAAAATAGCACGCTAGTCTGCAGTGTGGTGTAAATACCTAAACCAGTGTCCTAGAAAGTTTCATTTTAAGTGTTCTGCTGAAGCATAAAGGAGTTAAAGTGTTGCCGTAACATAATAGAAGTAAGCATCAACAGAAAAGGAGATTGTGCGTTCCTTTTCAGTCTGAGACTTTCTTCGCGGGCATCACAGACACTGAAAACCCCCTAAATTAAAAATACACGATTCATGGAAGTAGAGCTGGAAGAAAAGCTGTAGAGATCCATCGTGGGCTAGTCAAGGCTGGAATAATCCAGGAGACGTGAACGTGGTTGTGGAGCATGAGCAGAACTCTGCAGAGGCAGAGACTGAGGAGAGCTCATGCAGCGCTGCACAGAGGTGAGACAGGGAGATCATCAAGCATGGCTCAGGTGGGCTGGATACAGCTACGGTTGATTCAAGGAACACATATGACATAACTGCTTGCCATACATGCATCAAGTTGCTCTGCTTCTGCTGCGGATCATCTGTCTGGAAACGTTTCCAGAAACAAACAAATCTTTAAGAGTCTAACGTCTGTTACCTGACAGTCCAGACACCAACGCTCCTAGGTTCTTCTCCAGGTTCTCCTGAATTTGTTGCAGAAGTTACTGCTTTGTGTTCAGCTCAACTGAAAGATTCTTCTTTTATGATCTTCACATCCCTCTACATGTGCCTTATCATCTCAGCGACTTCATTTGATTTTGTTTTTGGATGCCAGACTGATATTCTGCACACCAACCTTGAGATGATCATTCATTTTTGAGGCATCGTGCAGCGATACACGGCTAAATACATGTACAAAAATGGTGGGGTGGGGGGTTGCTTCAACAAGTACACACCAGCACAATTCATAAGATGCATCTATTTTCTCAGTAATCCTTACAAATGTAAGGAAGCTAAAGGTGAACTTAGCTAACGAACAGATGGAGCTCAGACTAGCGCTCACCTTACTCTGGTGTTTTTTTGCTCTTAGCTGCATAAGTGATGGACTTGTCCCTCAGAAACTCTCAAACCTCAGCAGCTCACTGACTGAAATGTTTAAACATGAAAAGGTTCAAAATAAAGCGACACTGTGAGAGTTTTTGAGTTTGACCTGACTGAAAAGTCTCATTAGCGTCGGGACGAAGTTTTACCAAGTGGTTCTGTTTCGAGTTTGTCTCCATCTGCACCAAATGTTCATGACCGCTACCTTCTGAGCTGAATCAGAGAGGTAAACTCAGCTTGTCTGCACCCCTCTCCACTATCAATGTGTTGTCTGTCTCTGTGTGTGAAGCATGATTGTTTTGGTTCACTGAGAAACATTTCTGAATGAGCGTGTCCCTCAGACGAGCAGGACACCTCCCGGGTCCTCCTCTGCTGCACGAGCGTGCATGCATGGACTCAGTCACACCCATCACAGCCTGGCCTTGTCTGAATCCTAGAGTATGCACCTATTAACAAACCCTTGAACTCCACACAACACACACACACACACACACAGATGTACAAACAGCCTGAACCAACAGGTGTTTCCCCTCTGACGTCCTACTTGTTGCCACTGAGTGTGTTTCTCGCCATAACTCTAACGGGACAACCTTCGAATCCTCACCAATTCTTAGGAAGCCTGTCGGATTCCCGGGAGCCAATGAGATGCCGGCGAGGCAGATGGACATGAGAGAGCCCCAATCAGATCCCACGCTTGGATCAAAGTAGGAGTTTATTCTGCTGCATGTCCCTTTTCGTTGGTTTGATGAGTCTGGCCTATTTAGCCTTTCACCTGAGCCCCGCTCTCCCCCTTAATGAACTGTTTCAAACAAACAGGCCAAGATGGCCGCCCCCCTCCTCTGTCTCCGTAGTGGTGCATGCTTTAGGCTGGAGCATGGCATGATGGGAACAGTTCTGTGCAGCTAGAGAAGCAGAATCCTATTTTAAATGACTTTTCCAACTAAAATTGCAAATAGCTTGTGTTTTCTATTTAATGCAGAGTTTCAGTATTTGGCATGTTGATTGTAAGCAGAGTTTTAGTTTGCATATGAATTTAAATCCTAGTACTTGCTAAAGCTGCAGCAATGTTCAAAATAATGCCGTTTATCCATAGCAGTTGGATCAAATATTGATCTTTATAAATGTTGTTTTATTTTGGTAGCTTTTTATTTATGAGGTGTCTAAAAAGGGCGGTAAGTAGAAGCATGTAAATGTTGCTTCGAGCCCGTTAGATTTTAAATTAAAATTATTTTTAATATAATTTTTTTTTGCAGAAAAGAAAACTACACAATTTGGAATTTTTTTTATTAAATACATTTTTAATTCTCATCCAGTTGTTAAAAAGCCAAACAAGTTCAGAGTAAACATCTTAGATGAGGAATAAATCTTAACTAATATTCAAACTTCTTCTCAGAAACATTTGGATCCTTGGCTGAACCTGCGGTAAGGCATTACGTCACTTCCTGTTTCAGTGTTTGCACTCAGTGTAGCTGTTCGGTGTTTGTGGCTTGCTAAAATTGGTTTGATTTCTCTGTACTGAGATATTTTTGAGTTCTTGTAGTACATAAGCACGCGAAAACACACATTTCCTGTTGCACCTAGCGTTTAGGGAACCCTTTGAGTTCGCACGCAGTTTTATTTGGTGTGAAAGGTTGTTTGCCTAGTTAGCTTAGCCTCGGCGCGGCTATGGCTACTTCTGTCTCTCCCTCTCCGTCTCCTATCTCTTGCTCTGTGTGTCAGATGTTTAGTTACTCCTCTGCCTCCTTTAGTGATAATGGTACGTGTAATAAATGTAGCATTTTTGTAGCTTTGGAGGCGAGGGTGTCGGAATTGGAGGCCCGGCTCCGCGCTGTTGAAAAACCTGTAGATAGCCGTAGCTACTTAGCTAGCGCGGGGCTAACTAGATCAGAACCACCCCGTAGCGGTCCTCCAGTAGAACCCGAGCAGCCGGGACCTCAGGCCGGCTGGGTGACTGTACGTAAGAAGCATAGAACCCAGCCCGTGGGACACCACCAACCCGTCCACGTTTCAAACAGATTTTCCCCACTCGGTGACGCACCCACTGAGAAGCCGACTCTGGTTATAGGTAGCTCCATAGTCAGAAACGTGGCATTAGAGACTCCAGCAACCATAGTCAAATGTTTGCCAGGGGCCAGAGCGGGCGACATTAAATCCTACCTGAAACTGCTGGCTAAGGATAAGCGTAAATACAGTAAGATTGTTATTCACGCTGGCGGTAATGACACCCGGTTACGCCAATCGGAGGTCACTAAAATTAATGTTGCTTCGGTGTGTAAGTTTGCCAAAACAATGTCGGACTCCGTAATTTTCTCTGGCCCCCTGCCTGACCGGACCAGTGACGACATGTTTAGCCGCATGCTGTCCTTCAACCGCTGGTTGTCTAGGTGGTGTCCCGAAAACAACGTGGGCTACATTGATAATTGGAAAACTTTTTGGGGAAAACCTGGTCTGATCCGAAGAGACGGCATCCATCCCACTTTGGATGGTGCAGCTCTTCTTTCTAGGAATATGGCCAATTTTATTAGTCCTCCCTGACAACCCAGGGTCCAGACCAGGAAGCAGAGTGGTAGTTTAACCCTCCCCTCTGCAGCTTCTGTACTGTTACCCACCCACTCCCCCATCCAGACAGTGTCCTGCCCACGGCCAGAATCAAACAGATTAAAGATCAGGCTTAATAGAGCAAATCATGATAATCTCATAAAAATAAAAACAAACTCTACTGAACAGAAAACTAGAACAATTAANAAGGTTGCTGTAATTAAACCTCTACTTAAGAAACCTTCTCTGGATCCAGATGACCTAATGAATTATAGACCAATATCTAATCTCCCATTTTTATCTAAAGTCCTTGAGAAAATAGTGGCCAGTCGAGTATGTGAGCATCTAAACACTAATGATCTGTTTGAGGAATTTCAGTCAGGTTTTAGAGAGTATCACAGCACTGAAACCGCATTAGTGAAAGTTACAAATGATATTCTCACGGCCTCAGATAAGAATCTTGTGTCTGTTCTGGTCTTGTTGGACCTCAGTGCTGCTTTTGACACAGTCGATCACAATATTCTCTTAGAAAGGCTTGAACATGTTGTAGGGATCAAAGGAACAGCGCTAGGCTGGTTTAAATCTTATTTATCTGACAGATTTCAGTTTGTTCATGTACATGAGAAATCTTCTTCATACTCTAGAGTTACTTGTGGAGTACCACAGGGTTCAGTACTTGGACCAATTCTTTTCACTATATATATGCTTCCAATTGGTAAAATCATTAGACAACATGGGATAAACTTCCACTGTTATGCTGATGATACTCAGTTATATTTATCCATAAACCCTGATGAACCTAATCAGTTAGGTAGATTACAGGCTTGTCTTGAAGACATAAAAATCTGGATGACTCTAAACTTTCTGCTGTTAAATCCAGACAAGACTGAAGTTATCATCTTTGGACCAGAACCTCAGAAAAGGAAACTGCTTAGTCAATCACCTAATCTAAACGGTATTAAATTAGCCTCCGAGAACAAAGTAAAGAACCTCGGTGTAATCTTTGACCAGGACATGTCATTCAAATCCCACGTTAAACAGGTTTGTAGGATTTCCTTTTTCCACCTTCGGAATATTGCTAAGATTAGAAGCATCCTTTCCAGGAGTGATGCTGAAAAACTGGTTCATGCATTCATTACCTCAAGGTTGGATTACTGCAATTCATTACTATCAGGAGGTCCACAGAATGTAGTCAAAAGTCTTCAGCTGGTCCAAAATGCTGCAGCTAGAGTTCTGATGAGAATTAAAAAGAGAGACCACATCTCTCCTGTTTTAGCTTCCCTACATTGGCTGCCTGTTAAATTCAGAATAGATTTTAAGATCCTCCTTCTCACATATAAAGCTCTTAATAATCAAGCTCCATCATACATCAGTGATCTGATTGTTCCATATGTTCCTAACAGAGCACTTCGCTCTCAGACTGCAGGTTTACTGGTGGTTCCTAGAATATCTAAAAGTAGGATGGGAGGCAGATCTTTTAGCTATCAGGCTCCTCTACTGTGGAACCAGCTCCCAGCATTAGTGCGTGAGGCAGACACCTTGTCTACTTTTAAGACTAGGCTCAAAACTTTTCTATTTGATAGGGCTTATGGTTAAATTCTGATGTTAGCCCAGGTTTAGACGAGTGGGGAGCAGAGGGAGGTGGAGTGTACAGAGGGGACTACTGTCGTTAAAGACTTCTCCCTGGCCCTGCCTCCCACATGCCTCCATCTAAAAGGCTAGGTTATCCTGAGTTATCTCTGTAGTTATGCTGCTATAGGCTTAGACTGCTGGAGGACATACTGACCACTTTCCACACTCTGCTACTCTCTTCTACCACCACTCTCTAACTGCATTATTTCCTGTTATTCCAGCTGTTAACTTTATTTTCTCTCTAAGTGTTTTTCTCCCCAGAAGAAGCTACACTGGCGTTCTGCTGAGCTGTGGTGGCCTCATGGAGGGGGCCATCGGCTGGCACACTGCTGCCAACCACCTAACATTCTCCCTTTCCTGATATTACATCTTACTTTCTTTAACATAGAATGTGCTACTATTAGTTCACCTATTGAATTAATTATAGATTCACTCAGATAAAGACAATAAAGTTTCTCTTACTCTTACTAAATAGAACTTCTACTAAGAAATCACAGTGTAGCCATAGAAACACTACTTGATATATGTGGTGTGTGTGTGTGTGTGTGTGTGTGTGTGTGTGTGTGTGTGGGTGCGGGGTGTGCCTGTGCCTGCTCTGTCTTCTCAACCCCCAGTGAGCCGTAGCGGATGGCTGCTCATACTGAGCCAGGATCCTCTGGAGGTTTCTTCCTGTTAAAAGGGAGTTTTCCTTCCCACTGTCGCTAAATGCTTGCTTAGTATGAGGATTGTACCAACACAATGACACTAGTCAGTGTCTTGATGCAATCTGCTGGGTCCCTTATATAGGAAACTTTTTTACTGATTGGCTTATGAACTGAACTGTATTGGAATGTTTACTTTGTGAAGTGCCTTGAGACGACTCTTGTCGTGATCTGGCGCTATATAAATAAACTGAATTGAATTGAATTGAATTGAATTGAATTGAATTTCGTGTTCTCGTTAAAATAAAAGCTAACCTGTTAGCCTTTTAGGTGTAATCAGTTATTCCCACATTTATTACATCATCGTCTCCGGGCTGTAAAGCATGACTACACAGACTTAAGTGCTCATAAAAGCCTTTGAAGGGATTTACTGATATTTGGTCAAATAAATGGGAGTTTTCACTCCCTTTTTAGAAATTATCCACATTCCTTAAAATCTAACCTATAGCACGTAATAAAAATGTTTTCTGGTCGTAATTCTTGAATCTAAATACTGCAGGATGTTACTTATTACACCGTGTTATTTATTTAACAAGAATTAAGCTAAAGTGGAGGAGCAGTGAGTGGGAAGCTGATTCAGAAGCTTGTAGAGACACCAGTAGCATTGAGGTTGATGTTTTTGTAATGTGTTTATTTTTGGGTTTTTTTTTGCTGTAGGACATGGGCCATTTGACAAAATTGCAAATAAATTGCAACAGCAAGTACTTTGGTCTCACAGATTTTTTTGGTTTCAATTTAGTTGCAAACATCTCTCAAAGTTGTCTCACATTACTCATGCTTTCATGAAAACCAACCTGAGAAGGGTTTGAGACATATTTAGGACACCCTCAGCACTATTTTGAGATAAAAAATGTTGTTTTGCAGCGGTATAATGTATGCCCCATGGCAAAATGGCAACTAGATTGTAACGGCAAATATTTTGTTGCAATTTTGTCTCAAATTTTGTTGCAAACTCCTCCTAAAGTTGTCTCACATTTGTCACTTTCTGATTTGTGAAAATTTGAGAAGGATGTGAGACAGGTTCAGGACATCTTCAGGACTATTTTGAGAAAAAAAATGGTGGCCATATAATCTGATCCATATGACAAATTATGACACCATATTTTATTTATTTTTTTGCAATTTGTTCCCATAGTTTCTTATTGTGTCTCAATTTAGTTGCAAACATGTCTCAAAGTTGTCTCACATTTCTCATTCATTCATTAAAAACTAAACTGAGACGGGTTTGAGACAGGTTCAGGACATCTTCAGGACTATTTTGAGAGAAAAAATTGTTACCATATAATCTGGTCCATATGACAAATTATGACACCATATTTTATTTATTATTTTTTTGCAATTTGTTCCCACAGTTTCTTATTGTGTTTCTATTTAGTTGAGAGCGTCTCCTAAAGTTTCTCACACTTTCTGGCTCATGAAAAACTAAATAGACAAGGGTGTGAGACAGGTTCAGGACTATTTTGAGAAAAATATTTATTTTTCTTAATATTTTGAATGTGACATGACAACGGCACACAAGATGATAGAGAACCTTTGCAAACATTTTGAGACATTTTTGAAACTTCCTCTCAAATGCTGTTTGCAAAATTATCCCCAGCAGTCGCAGCTGAGCTGTCAGGTAGTTATTATTCTAATCTCAAATATTATCTCATCTGGTCCTTGTATCTGAAGTTTTGCCTTATTTCCTATTTTTTATTCATAAGCAAACCTAAATCATCCTGAAACTCACTTTTCTAAGATCTTCGCTGATATTCTCCTCATTAAGTCTGTGTTAACACACGCCTGTATGCTCCAAAGCAGCAAAACTTGGTTAGCAGCACCTGTCTTCTGCTTAACCATCCAGCAAAACTTGTAAAGTTTAGTTTATTTACACGCTGCTTTTACACTTAGCTTTTGACCTGACGGAATACGCCACCTTGTCCCGTCTGAGGTTGAGGTCCTCTAATGTTTAGGACCTGCTCCATATGTTGAACGCAGCACACTCAAAGAAGCAGTTATGTCAAATAAATATTCTGATTTGCTCACATTGCAGTGTAGTTGTTTCCAGCCGGTGTCTTTTTTTTTTTGCATGAGCTGATTCAACATCACGTTAAAAAGACTTTCAAATCTGAGGAAAAAAAGATTCTGGCTAATTTGCAGATGTTTAACGTGCATAGTCCCTCGCTGGTGAGTATGAAAGAATTTTAAAAAGTACATGCTTGGAATTCATGAATGGAGTGAAAACTTGTGTCGTTTTGATGAACAAACAGTGAAGACTGCATTCCTGAAAAGCTTTATTAAACACACATCTGCTCTACCTGCAGCATCAGTGACTCTGTAGTGTGTGTGTGTGTGTGTGTGTGTGTGTGTGTGTGTCAGACAGGAGATGTGTGATGTGTCACATTTTTGGCTGTTAGATGTTCTCGCTCTCCAGGTGGACCGCTGCATTTCAGAGAACACACAAACATGGGAGTGCACACACACACACACACACACACGCAGCTGGGATGCTGGGGTGCTGGATATGGCCCAGCATTTTAGCAGATGGCCTGGGTGCTACGCTATCAGTCACCATAGTAACATGCTCTCTTTTTCCTCTTTCTCTCTGTCTTTCTCTCCCTGTCTGTAGTGCTAAGAGAAGGAAAATGGCAGACAAGATTCTTCCGCAAAGGGTGAGGCTGCATGTATTTACCTTTTGTTGTTCTGTTGCTGTGTTTCTGTGTCCTTTTACCTTTTGTCAGAAAGATCCCGGTCGGGTTTATGATGCCCAGGGTTCCGAGGCAGCGCTGGGGGCCGGATGATTATTTGTTATTTCCAAAATAAGAAGAGAGAGGATGGGCGGAGTGATCAGAAGAGTTTTCAGGGTGTCATGTTATTGTTTATTTAAATTGAAGTAGTCGTTGGGGTGTGACACAGATGCAAACACGATAAAAACAGGCCGCAGGTGAGTTGGTGGTGTTTGCAGGTTGTAATTCTCCTCCTGTGGCGTCAGGTTTCTAATCACATCCTGGACTGCAGAGAGAGAGAGAGAGAGGTGAAGCTGCTGATTTCTGGACGTCTAGGTTCAGGTCTTATCCTCTGACGTTACCCAGACAGAGAGATAGCAGCAGTCATGGCATGGGGTGGCACGCCACAACAATGAGTCAGGCACGGGGAGTGTCTTGCACACTCCTCCGCCGGCTCAGCACCTCGGCCCGGCAAAGAGATGCAGATAGAGAAGGAATGAAAGGAACAATGAAGGCAGGCTCTGAGAAAGAAAGATGAAAGAAGCTGGAGGGAGGGTGAGGAGCTGTAGGAGTGTGTGAGCAGCAGCCCGCCATGCTCGGTGGACTTTCATCTGTATGGTAATGTTAGCGTTCTGGCTGTTTGTCTGCAAAATCCGGATCTCATTTTAATCCCCTCATGTCCCAGGGACTGTGTGGCCCATTAAAACACACAACAGCTGCTACTAAAGCGTTTTATTTCCATGAAACTTCATTAAAGTGCTTCAAGGGAGAAGTTACCTTTAGAGATGGACCGATTCTGGCTTTTCAGACCGATTTTAATGCAGCTCTGACCTGCCGATACCAAATATGGCCGATTCCAATTCAACTCAAAGAGTCAAAATGAACAGAAAACGTTATTTTTGTTTCACCTTCTAACATGGACTGGGATAAATGTCAGATTTTACTGCGTCTCTCTTTACATTTGCTGCATACAAATGCTTAAACTTATAGCATGTTGGGGATTAGATGCTACTGTGTGAATGGTTCTAAAATGTCTTCCTTCCTGAGCAGATCCGTGAGCTGGTACCAGAATCTCAGGCCTACATGGATCTGCTAGCCTTTGAGCGCAAACTGGACCAGACCATCATGCGTAAACGCGTGGACATTCAGGAGGCGCTGAAGAGACCGATGAAGGTAAATCCAGAAGAATAAAGTTGATCAGGACGGTGGGGTGGCCCCTCCACGGGGGACTTATCATACTGACCTGTTCTCTTTAATGTTTCGTTTGTGTCAGCAGCAAAAGCGTAAATTGAGGCTCTATATTTCAAACACCTTCAACCCGGCTCGACCCGACGCAGACGACTCAGATGGCAGCATTGCATCATGGGAGCTGAGAGTTGAGGGGAAGCTGCTGGACGACGTGAGGATTTTCATGTATTCTCAGCAGGGTTTGAATTCTGGGGCAGCCTCGTTAGCATGGGTGGGGGTGGGGTTGTCCGTCCGATCACCTTCACTGGGTAAAACTATCATTTTTACAGATTTCTAAATAATCGTACATAATTCCTGAAAGAGGGAAAACTCCGGATTGCTGCTTTAATGAATTGTTGTTCAGAGATGACAGTAATTAGTTCTGAGCCATAGGAGCTGATGATTTCAGCAGAGAAACACGCTAAAGATTCAGAAACCAAAAATATTTCAGGTGAAGCTCAGAGGAAGTGGGTTCTTTATACATCTGCTGCCTGTCACCATTTTAATGTGATGTCACTCCTCTGCTTGTGGTTTCTTACACCTCATGATGCTGAAAGCAAAGTGCATCTATTAATCTATATGTGTGAGTCCACCCACACGTGCATCCTAACTCCTGTCTGTCCCAACAGCCCGGGAAGCAGAAGAAGAAGTTTTCCTCGTTTTTTAAGAGCCTGGTGATCGAGTTGGACAAAGATCTGTACGGTCCCGACAACCACCTGGTCGAGGTCTGCACCAACACCCACCCCCACCACCACCACCCAAAAAAAACACACAAACTCACCTTCAAACAGCGTCTGAAAGAAAAAACGTCTTTTGAGCGAATCGTTAACTCTGCTGGGTTAAAAGGTGACTCAAAATAAATCAGAGAGCTTCTTATTAACCTTTTAGCTCCATCTCTACTGGTTTTTATTTCCCCACAAAACGACGTCATATCTAACAGACGGGTCACAACACCTCTGCTTTTACCCCTTAAAGTGAAATATGAAAGCAGAGCGAGGAGGTGGTCAGTCTGACACTGAGTCTAAAGGAAGTCAAGAAATAGTTCAGCTCACAACACCCCCTTAAAACCACAGCTTATTATTTTTCCACTTCACTTAGAGTAAATGTGAAACAAATGACAGCTGGGTGTCTGTCTGGAAGCAGAAAACTGTTTTCCCTGGGCTCTATTGACTGATTTTTAAGGTAAAAATGCTGTTTTTGGTAGCTAGCCACCTTAAAAGGACCTTAAAATACAGAATAAATCAGAATAAGAGCATGTGTTTCTGTGTAAATAACGCTTTTTTGGGAAAATTTAGCCAAATTCTCCATGTTTTCAAACACACAGGTGCTAGCTTTTGGCCTGATTTTGACATTCTTCCTGAACAGTTTGCTAATAACGAGCTTTTGTCTGCTGCACAAATCACTAAATTGGACGCTGCAGCCGTTCAGTCAAGGTCAAAGTCCCAACATTTTGTCCCGTCTGGCTAAATCTTCAGGAACAACGATCCCGCTTTGGTTAAACGTGAAATCAACATCACAGAGTTTTCCAGAAACACGAGGCTGTTCAAACAGCTGCTTACTTATTTTAAACCACCAGCTGCTGCCCTTCACCTCTGCATAAAAATGTTCTGACGTGTTTTAAAAAATCCACTTCAGGAGATTCAGAGTGGAAATTTCGGCCTCTCAAGGTTTCATCTTTTTAACCCGGCGCTCAGGTGCTTCGCTTTGAACCGTGTTCAATCAGAAGAATTCAGTTTTCCACCTTGAGATGCGTTTGGTGTTTCATCTGCTGGGGAGCGAGTCAGCGGTCACGGAAGGGTAAAAAAATCCACATGCTGATGTTTCTGAGGATTTAAATAATGACAAAGTTTTATTTATTTACCACCATGCTAGCTGATGTAAGCCAATAACATTTAAAATATGCCGTCTAATTTTTCACTCTGACTCTGGTTATGTAGCCATGTGGTTAAACTTCAGCTCTCCTAGGGTTTTTTCCGTGCATGGCTGCTTTGCAGATATTTAACCTTTCACCAAACACAGCGCTCCCTGTCAGCGCGGGTGCTCCACACTCAAACGACCTCCTCCAGCGGTGCCGAATCTCCCTGGTTTTATTTAGTCTGAGTTCAAGTCTTCTTAGAAAAATTCCGTCATAATTAGACTTCAGAGACTCAAGATGCTTTTATTATCACTGCTTGGTCAGTGTAGGAGGAAATGATGTTTCTCTGAGGTGATCAAAGCATTTAAACAGCACAGGGGTTTCCAAAGTGTGGGCCGTGGGCCATTTGTGGCCCGCCAAGGGATTTTGTGTTGCCTTCAAATGCAACTCAAGACTAGATGAACTTGATGCAGAGAAACACTGTTTAACCATTTAAAGACCAAATTCACTGAAACCATTTTTATTTTTGAAATGTGATGAGTCACTCTGAGTTTCACATGCAGGCTAAACGTGAAAAAAGTCTTCTACTTCTATTTCCACCGATAGAAAATAGACGGGGAAACGCTCGATTCAGAATGTCACACTGGACTCACCCATCTTGGCTGTTGTTGGTTTAGCATCCAGGAAACAGCAGAGAACGTCTTGGCTAGTAGACGCTAACCGTTAGCATTAGCAGCTCCACCACACAGCAGAACTCCTCCAGGCTTGTGTTACTTGTGGAGATAAAACATTAATGTTGCAAAGCAAACAGAGTCAACGGTAGAGTCACGTTGCTGTTAGCCAATCAGAGGCAAGATGTCTGAATATCAAGAGATAAGACTCCAAAT